>JALIGW010000012.1:7785760-8038260 GCA_023053685.1 Diadophis punctatus similis
CACATCTTAGCTATAAAAACAGGTCTTGCTCCTTACAGAAGCTGAAAAAGAAGGATGGATCAAAGAAAGGAATGTACACATGCGTACTAGGAACATATTAATCACGTGCTCAGGAATAAACCATTATATTTGATAGGGATGCATCTCCCTGCATATACATATAACAGGCAATATAAAATCACTGCCTGACAGTAACTAACCAGGAAAATGTTATAATGGATAACTCAACGAAGATGTTAAGTCAATGGGTGATAACTGGGAGGGGAGGGGGAGCATATTCCATGCTACACATTGTTAGGAAAGATATGAAAATAATACTGCCAAGAGTGAAAGAACCTTAATGTAAATCTACTGGATGTACACATCTGGAATATTTTGTACAGTTTTGATCACAACACTCAAAAAAAGATATGGAAAAGTGCAAATAAAAGACAACCAAAATAATGAACAGAAGGTCTAGGGATAATATGATAGCAGTCCTCTACTATCTAAGGGACTGCCACAAAGAAGAGGGGATCAACCCAGGGGTGAAATCCAGCAGGTTCTGACAGGTTCTGAAGAACCAGTAGCGGAAATTTTGAGTAGTTCGGAGAACCGGTAGTGGAAATTTTGAGTGGGGAGGGAATGGAGATTTTGCAGTATCCTTCCCCTGGAGTGGCGAGGGAATGGAGATTTTGCAGTATCCTTCCCCCAGGAGTGGGGAGGGAATGGAGATTTTGCAGTATCCTTCCCCCAGGAGTGGGGAGGGAATGGAGATTTTGCAGTATCCTTCCCCCAGGAGTGGGGAGGGAATGGAGATTTTGCAGTATCCTTCCCCTGGAGTGGGGAGGGAATGGAGATTTTGCAGTATCCTTCCCCCAGGAGTGGGGAGGGAATGGAGATTTTGCAGTATCCTTCCCCCAGGAGTGGGGAGGGAATGGAGATTTTGCAGTATCCTTCCCCTGGAGTGGGAGGGAATGGAGATTTTGCAGTATCCTTCCCCTGGAGTGGGGAGGGAATGGAGATTTTGCAGTATCCTTCCCCCAGGAGTGGGGAGGGAATGGAGATTTTGCAGTATCCTTCCCCCAGGAGTGGGGAGGGAATGGAGATTTTGCAGTATCCTTCCCCTGGAGTGGGGAGGGAATGGAGATTTTGCAGTATCCTTCCCCCAGGAGTGGGGAGGGAATGGAGATTTTGCAGTATCCTTCCCCTGGAGTGGGGAGGGAATGGAGATTTTGCAGTATCCTTCCCCTGGAGTGGGGAGGGAATGGAGATTTTGCAGTATCCTTCGCCTGGAGTGGGGAGGGAATAGCTTGCCTCCCTCTTCTGTGTGGCAACCTCTGAGATATTGGAACATTGCTATCATATCATAGAATAGTTTTTAGTATTTAGTGTTAATATACTGTACTTCTAAGTGAAGTCCATGCCTCCAGGGGAAAAGCACATGTGGGACAGAGGTCTGTGACAAAGGTTTTCACAGTCAACACACACTGCTCCTTTAGTGGGAGAAAACAATGACCACAACAGGAATTGCCTGCATGTGTTCTAGGCCTGGACTGTGAATAGCGCACCATGCTTAGATAAGCGATAGTGCATGTCACCCACATGATGATGATTTTTTTTGGCTGATTGTTTATCCTCCAAGAATTTCAGAGCCTTCTGAAGCAATCATGTGATTGAACTGGGCTAAAAGTTGTTTATTTTACTTTTTTAGGGGGAGGGGAAGACTTAAAATGAATGCAATGCTTAATCTTGCATTAGATCTGGTTCTAGCTAAGGAAGAACATCTGCAATGGAAAGGCATTCAGCAATATTTTAAATTTTGAAAAGCATACCTAGGAGACATAGGGAGGCAAGGACATGCTACCTAACGATCAAGTAGGTACGAGGTAATTGTTTTTTTTTCTTAAGATGTCCCTTTTAAAACATTTTTTTAATTCATCATGAAAAGTATACATGAATGTATTTTAAATGTTGATTGTTTTTTAATCGTGTTTTAAACTGTTTTTTTTATTCTATTATGTATTTTTACTCTTGTAAGCTGCCCAGAGTCCCTAGGGCAGTGATGGCGAACCTATGGCACGGGTGTCACAGGTGGCACGCGGAGCCACATCTGCTGGCACGTGAGCCGTTGCCCTAGCTCAGCTCCAGCGTGCATGTGCGTGCCCGCCAGTTGATTTTTGGCTTGCGCAGAGGCTCTGGGAGGGCGATTTTGGCCTCCGGAGTGGCGGGGGGGGAGCATTTTTGCACTCCCCAAGCTCCAAGAAAGCCTCTGGAGCCTGGGGAGGGCGAAAAATGGGCCTACTGGGCCCACTGGAAGTCGGGAAACGGGGGAGTGGGGGGGTCATGCACGCATGCACAGGGGGGTGGGGCAAGTGGAGGGCTTTGAATTATGGGTGTGGGCATGCACGTGCATGCAATAGCATGAGCGCACACTATTTTGGCACCCGAGGAAAAAAAGGTTCGCCATCACTGCCCTAGGGAATTGGGCAGCATAAAAATACTATTATTAAATTCAATTAAATTAAAGTACCAGGAAATGGAGCTTTTCCAGTTAGAAAAATCCAGTCATTCTGCTGCAAAGAGAGCCCTCTGTAAATACTCAAAAGCCGTCGCTTCCGTATTTATACATTTCTGAGCTGTGTCTTCATATTAGAAACCTGGTCCAGTGGTATAACTTCTCCACGATTCAAATGAAAAATAACCTCCATGGTAGGTGTGTGTCAGGGGTGGGTTCCACTTACCTTCACCACTGGTTCACATTGCGGTGTTTCGCGCGCGCGCGTCCCCTCGTGCGATTTGGCTTCCGCGCATGCTCAGAAGCAGGAATGAGCCCGAAACACAGCTGAGGAGCTCATCAGCTGTGCTTCGGGCGAAGAAATAAAGGTCAGAATTCACCCGCGGGCGGGCAGGAGGGCCCTTTTTCAAGCCGCGGAAGGGGAAAACTTCGCACAAAATCCCCCCCCAAAAAGATGGTGGCGCGCACGGAACGGCACCGACAATGATGTCACCAGCGGGTCGCTACCGGTTCGGGCGATCCAGTCCGAACCGGGAGGAACCCACCCCTGGTGTGTGTGTGTGTGTGTGTGTGTGTGTGTGTGTGTGTGTGTGTGTGTGTGTGTGTGTGTGTGTGTGTGTGTGTTTAAATCAGGAGTGTCCAACCTTGACAACTTTAAGACTTCTGGACTTCAATTCCCATCCTGGCTGGGGAATTCTGGGAATTCTGGGAATTGAAGTCCACAAATCTTAACGTCGCCAAGGTTGGAAACCCCTGGTTTAAACCATCTATATCAGGGGTCTCCAACCTTGGCAACTTTAAGACTTGTGGATTTCAAGTCCCAGAATTCCTCAGCCAGCTTTGCTGGCTGAGGAATTCTGGGAGTTGAAGTCCACAAGTCTTAAAGTGCCAAGGTTGGAGACCCCTGATCTAGATGACTGCCTATCTGACTACCATGACTCTGGACAGTTGCTAAACCTTGATGGAAGGGGAAACAGCCAAACTCCACAGATGATTTTACAGGGTTTTCCTTATGCCAAGAACTCTAGTATCTGGGTTTGAATGGAACCCAGACTTTTGGAGTTCTGGAGCTACCCCTTCCTCACTGTGTGAATGGATGTCACTTTAACCTGCCAAACTGAGCCCTTTTAATGAATACCCTGCATCAAAAATGCTGATTCCGGAGCATTTTGCAATTCAGGAGAAAAATCATTTGGAGGAAAAAACGGGTAGGATTAAAAAAAAAACCACCCCACAACACGGCAATTCCAACAGGAATGAATCTATAAAACGTATAACTATGACAGCCTGTGGTTAGAAAGTTTTATATTTTTCTGCTGTTAATTGCAAATGGTTTGCTTCAAAGAGGGCTACTTTCAAAGAAAACAGAGTCCTTTAAATTGTCGCCAAAGAGTGTCTATCTGAAGCAGCGTCAGGAGCCCCAATGCATTTCATAATATTTTTCCCTGTCCTAAGTGGAAACTGGAAACAGCTGCAGCGTGCAGAACAGCACATGTAAAGAGGGCTAAAATTGACCCTAGGGTCATATGGGGATCCTCCACCCTAGAAAGAGTGCAATGAAGAGCAACAAAGATGATTTGGGGTCGGGAGGTTGACCCATTCGGTGAACGATTACAGGAACTAGGAATGTCACTTCTAACAAAGAGAAGGCTTAGGGCCGTGATGGCGAACCTATGGCACGCGTGCCACAGGTGGCACGTGGACCCATATCTGAGGGCACGCGAGGTGTTGCCCTATGTCAGCTCTAGTGTGCTAGGGGTGGGTTCTAACTTACCTCTCTGCCAGTTCGCTTCCTTCTGTGCAGTGTGGGCATGCCTCATGGGCACGCGTGCGCAGTGCCAAAATAAAAAAAATCCCCCCCAAAAGCCAAAAACAAGATGGCGATGCATGCACAGTGCTGGAAATTCAGCTTCTGCGCATGCTCAGAAAAAAAAACCCAGAAATTTTTTTCCCAAAAAATTTTTCAAAAAAAATTTCAAAAAAAAAGATGGCGGTGTCCACGGACCTGCACCGACCAAACCGGTTCCGTGATGTCATCATGATGTCACCAGCGGGCTGCTACCGTTTTGGGCGAAGAGAGCTGTTGAGGCTACATTATCAGTGCTAATCATCACCTTTTATCTTTTTTATCTTTTTTTTTTAAAGCACCTTTGAGACAACTATGTCCTGGATGATTGAGAATCTCCGTAGACATTGTGGGAGAAAGACTTTCAACAATGTTAATATGCCCTTCATTACATGCAAGTATCTTTCTTGCACCAGCTGAATTACAATCTAAATGCAAAGAACGAGTCCTCCCATCCCCCACCCCCCAATATGTCATTGTCATAATTGTTGGCCTCCTAGCTGGAAAAAAAAATGCAAATACATCAATCTTCTCTCGTTTGGCTGTTCTCGCTGCAGTGTGTAATAAATCATGCTATTGATATTCTTCCCACTTAACTCTAACTTCTGGATGTAAAAAAATAATTTCTCACAGCTACTGCCATTGGCACTCAGATGGTTTCTCTCCTGCATGACCGGCCAGTTTTTTCCTTTAACATTTTAAAAGGAGCCCCCCCCTTTTTTTTCCTCGTTTCCAGAGGTTTTGCTCGTAAAGCGTGGCAGAAATGTGCTGCCTTCTCTTCCGCTGTGATTTCCACGACTGAATTTGGTCGCATCTGTCTTAATCAGTGGTGGGTTCCTACAGGTGCGGTCCACTCTATAGCACCAGTAGCGGCCCGCTGGTGACGTCACAGTACCGGTGCGGTCAGTTGCCGGTGCCTGGGCACCGCCATTTTTTTAAAAAAATTATTTTTTTAAAAAAATGTCTTCTGCGCATGCCCAGAAGCTGAGCTTCTGGCTCTGTGCATGCGCTGCCTTCCTACCCCACAGTGAGTCCAAGCAGGGGAGGATGGCTGAGGGAGTGTGTGAGACGCTGAAAGAACGGGCAGCAGGAGCTATCTCCATTCCTCTCCCTTCAGCAGTCTGAGAAGCCAGTGAAGACGGTGATAATCCTAGGCATTTTCGCACGTTCGAGGCTTCTCGAGCTGCTGAGGGGAGGGGGAATGGGCGGCAGGACCTATCTCAGTTCCCCTCCCTTCAGCAGTCCAAGAAGCCACGTCCACCCAGTCACATGGCCAGCAAGCCACGCCCAGCTGGTCACATGGCTGGCAAGCCACACCCACAAAATAAGCCACACCCACAGAGTGGTAGTAAAAAAATTGGAACCCGCCCCTGGTCTTAATTCTTTGGAATTAAAGATGAAGGTTTTCCAAACTAAATGCGAATCTCTTCCTGGCTGTCGATGGTGGAAAGTCTGGGTTTCCTTTCCAGATCAAATCAAAGACTTTGTCTAACCAAGTATCTTATTCTGAACCAACTAAGCGCCTGAAATAGTTATTATTTTAGTACGAAGTATTATGGTATTGAGCTTCTAAATATGGAGGTTCCACTCAGTTGTAATAATGTTTAATAATACTAGAGTCATTCTCATTATGGTGTAGAGACTTGTGAAAACATATTGTTCTGTCCCCACGATGCACACAACCACACAAGCAGTTTAATGCAACACTTTTACTAATAAACCTTTTATCAGTAAAGAATGCACACACCAAGTTACAAACTGTCTTTGTTGGCAAACAACCAGCTACCAATTAACTTCATTAATGGCTGGTATTAGTTCAAAGAGGTCACAAACAATGACGAGTAAAGTAAGTCCAGATCTTACGGAGCTTCCTAGAGTTGGCAAAGTTCCTAGAATTCAGTCTCTGATAACAAGATGATGACAGGGGAAGGATACTGTAAAATCTCCATTCCTACCCCACTCCAGAGGAACGATATTGTACAATCTCAATTCCCACCCCACTCCAGGGGAAGGTTACTGCAAAATCCCCATTTCCTCCCGATCAGCTGGGACTCGGGAGGCAGAGAATAGATGGGGGTCAGAGGTGGTATTTACCGGTTCTCTGAACTACTCAAAAATTTTCGTTACCGGTTCTCCAGAACTGGTCAGAACCTGCTGAAACCCACCTCTGCTACCGTTTATATTTTGCTCATTGCCATTTACATTTTGCTCATTTCTCCATTTAAAAATACTTATTTCTGTCATTCATTCATTCATCCATTCATCCATTCATTCTATATTCTACCTTTTCTTCCAGAAGCTGAAGGTGGCATATATAATACACCATTTTCTAATATTTTTTCTTACTATGGCAACTCTTAATGCGATCAGTTGCAACCCTAACAGTCACATTCACGCAATAAGCCAAGCTGGATTAATTAAGCTGTTTATTAAACTTCATTAAATTTAGAAAACATAAGTTGAGTTCTCTACAGCTTAGCATGTTAATGCCAGCATCATGATTTGATTAGCTTGTGGTCCAACATATTGCAAGAACTAAGAAAGAGTGTTAATTCATATATTTAGTTAGAGATGTGTGGAGGGAGTCAGGGTTTACGCCAGAGAGAATGCTGCTTGCAGTTTTGAAGATCTGATGATAACTTCCTGGCAATTTTCAGGCAATCTGTGTTTGTACGGTGGTATGTGTCAGCTTTCTTCCCCAACCTGCTGTTCTCCAGATGTGGTGGGACTACAAATTCCCAGAATTTAGTCCTACTGGCTGAGAATTATGGTAGTTCCAATAATATTTGGATGATACTAGATTGGGAAAGGTATGGCAGCTTCTGGTGTTTCCTATATATAAATTCTTCAATTTATGGAGTACAATCAACTATCAACTGGTGCGGCACCAGTTCCGCTGGTGTTATTGCAAGAAGCTGCAATTTCATGATGTATTTTGTAAAATTCTTGGACATGGTACCAAGTGCCCCGATGACAATGGGTATCACTGTTATATGTTTCATCCATAGCCATGTATTTCAAGTCATTCCAAGTTCTCCACGTCCCATCAAAGTTGGGTAGCTGCTGCTGTCACATCTTTGGAAGAGAACAATTCAAACCAGGGGTGAAATGCTACCAGTTCGGCCTGGTTCGAGTGTATTGGTAGTGGCGGCCGCCAGTGGTTCGGAGAACCTGTAGTGGCGGCAGAGTGAGGCTCCGCCCACCCACCCGGACGTCGCCATTTTCTTTTTTTAGCCCTCTGCGCACGCGCAAAGCCTTCTGCCACATGCGCAGAGGGTGAAAAAGCATGCGCTTCCAAACCAGTAGGGAAGGTAAGTAGATTTCACCACTAGAACAATTCAAAGCATTTCTACTGAGCAGCTCAAACCTCTTGCAACTGGGAGATTCCTGAAACTCAGAACTACTGGTATTTGCTCAGTAGAATTGAAGGCACCTAATCCCCAGCATAGAATTGAAGGCACCTAATCCCCAGGAGCTGAGATAGTGCAGTGGTTAAAAGCAGCATTGCGACCTTCAGCTGATTGCTAGTTCAGCAGTTCAGCTATTCAAATCTCACTAGGCTCAAGGTTGACTCAGCCTTCCATCCTTCCGAGGTGGGTAAAATGAGGACCCAGATTGTTGGGGGCAATATGCTGAACTCTGTAAACCGCTTAGAGAGGGCTGTAAAGCACTATGAAGCGGTATATAAGTAAAGTGCTATTGCTATTGCTATTAAATTAAAGCTAAAAACAATGAACCAAGAGAATCTCACAACTTCGCTAGCAAAACTCCAGGCCTTGCTTCAGTCTGCTCGATCGGTTGCAATTTCCAGCAGAATATTTTAAGTGGAACAAAGAAAGCAAAACCATTTGCTGTTTTAACGGCTCAAGAGGTAAAACATTTTAGAACAGGCAACCATATCTGCAGGGGAAGGCCAACAAATGCCAAGTTGCCACTATGACTATGCAATCAATGCTGAATCCCTTTTTAATGTGTGTTTCATGTGCGACACATTTTAAAAAGGAACAGGGCTTTTATTACAGGGTCGAACTGTCGCCTTGAATTTACCCCTTCCATAAATATGCCCTGGAACAGGGGAAGATGATGGACCCATTCTCCATTGGGAGAGAGAAAAAACACCAGGAAATTCTGGTTAACTACCCCCGAAATAAAAAAGAGAAGATCTTGGTCATAGAAAACAAAAGAGCAGAGATTTCCAAATATGCAGAAAAAGGTTGGTTAAGTGTAATATCATCCTGTTTCAAATCCTGTTTCAAGGCAGCTGTATAGAAGTGGAACAGCCACAATACAGATGACAACTAGAAACAGCCAACAAATGCTAAAGCAAAAGTTGCCAGAAAAAAAAGGAAAGAAGAGAAAAAGAAAGGAAAGGAAAGGAAAAAGGAAAGGAAGGGAAGGGAAGGGAAGGGAAGGAGAGGAGAGGAAGGGAAGGGAAGGGAAGGGAAGGGAAGGGAAGGTGAGGAGAGGAAAGGAAAGGAAAGGAAAGGAAGGGAAGGGAAGGGAAAAGAAGGAAAGGAAAGGAAAGGAAAGGAAGGAAAGGGAAGGAAAGGAAAGGAAGGGAAGGGAAAAGAAGGAAAGGAAAGGAAGGGAAGGGAAGGGAAGGGAAGGGAAAGGAAGGAAGGGAAGGGAAGGGAAGGGAAGGGAAGGGAAGGGAAGGGAAGGGAAGGGAAGGGAAGAGAAGGAAAGGAAAGGGAAGGAAAGGAAAGGAAGGGAAGGAAAGAGAAGGAAAGGAAAGGGAAAGGAAAGGAAAGGAAAGAAGGAAAGAAAGAAAGAAGGAAAGAAAGAAGGAAAGAAGGAAAGGAAAGGAAAGGAAACCAAACCAAACCAAACCAAACCGTTATTAGACCAAGTCAAGAACACAATATCTGTCTGGATTTTCTTCATCAATATAAATGTTAAATAGAGTGGGGGGGGAATAGCTGCCCATCAACACCTCAATCAACCAATAAAAAGCCACACCCAACCAGGCACCATAAAAATGGATTGGGCGTAGAATAGTCCAATGCACACATTCCAGTATTGAGAAGTTCCCCAGGGATGGGCTCCAGCATGAATCCGAAAGCTCGGAAGACTGAATCTCTGGTCCCAGATTGGATCCTGCAACATTATCCTGGGCCATGCCTTCATGTGTGAAAAACATCTTGGCTGATAAACAAGTCCTGCAATTTATAATTGGGTTGAATAATTTATACCTTGTTTGGCAAGAATGTGCTACGACACCATTCATGGTTTTCAGTTATAATAGGGTGTTTGTACAACTACTTGTTATATTGAATCAGGGTTTTCTGAATTACTCTGAATTAATAAAGAACGGTTGCTGGAACTGGGTTTGTCTAGTTTAATGAAAAGAAGGACCAGGGGAGACATGATAGCAGTCTTCCAATATCTCAGGGGCTGCCACAAAGAAGAGGGAGTCAAGCTACTCTCCAAAGCACCAGAAGGCAGGACAAGAAGCAATGGGTGGAAACTAATCAAGGAGAGAAGCAACCTAGAACTAAGGAGAAATTTCCTGACAGTTAGAACAATTAATCAGTTGAACAGCTTGCCTCCAGAAGTTGTGAATGCTCCAACACTGGAAGTTTTTAAGAAGATGTTGGATAACCATTTGTCTGAAATGGTATAGGGTTTCCTGCCTGAGAAGGGGGTTGGACTAGAAGACACCCAAGGCCCCTTCCAACTCTGTTATTCTATTCTAAATCCAGTTACCTCATATTGCCCTGACTATAGATGCTTCACCAGATAAAGTTAAAACCCATCACAGTGATTTTTGCAAACTGGATTAGCTTTGTTTATTTTAATCTGGGTTAGACTTTGATGTGGTTTAGTGTATTTTCTGGTCCAGTTAACTGTGCAAACCAAGAAAATTGGTTAATTTAGTAACTAGATTATGCATATTGCCTATGCAAAGCCACTGAACAATTCACTTCTTGAGTTTATAAAACATACTAAGCCACAAAAGTCCTCAACCATATTTTAGGTTGTAGAAATTCACGGATGGATTCATACCATAAACAAAGCCAGAATTGAAGATTACAGTATATTGGTTAGTGATAGAAGAGAATATTTATAGCTCAGGGTCAAACTGTGGGATCCTTAGTGTTCTCTGAACTTGGTGGTTTTCTTGCAGCAATGATGGTGTTACCTAGTTGGATAATGAAAGGTCTGCAAGAAAACCACTGTCACGATGTGAATATTGCCAGTTGAGCACCTCTGCAATATTTCTAGGTTTACTGTATTTTCTAATCAGCAGACATGTGACATGTATTACTGCGCATGTGTGCATTCCAGGAGTCTCCTCCTTCCTTCTTCTCCTGTGAGCCTCGCCCGAGGCAGACTTGATTTCTTAGCTGGGACAATGTAGCTTAATAACGTTTATATTCTTTTGTTACTTTTGTACTAAAATAAATATTTTGTTAATTAGAATTGAATCTCGGTTTTATTTTCTAAGTAAGGATGACTTCAAGGAAGCAAGATCCTATATTGCCTCGATAGGAATAATTCTTATTCCGTCAACCGCTAAGCTCAGAGAGCACCAAGGATCTTGCAATATTGGTTAGCCATATATATCACAGAGTTCCTACATCACACGAAGTCTGTTTAAGTAGCCAAAATGGCTAAAGTACAACATATTAAAAGTAGCCAAAATGGCTAAAATACAACATATTAAACCATGGCTTGCAAACCATGATGACTGGGTCATGTAGCCACTAATCTAAAGACAAAGAATGGCTTAGTAAAGTATAAGAATTTAGCTACAGGTTCAAACTGTCTGCGCAGTTTTTCAATTCTTTATTCCACAAGATTCTTTTGACAGCACAAGATGCTTCCTTAGTGGTTGGATATAGATGCAGCTGCTTTCAAGAGCTGCATACGGAGGATATATTGGCATCCCTGCATGTTTCAAAAGCAGCTTTTTCAAATGGAAGCCAAAGCATTGTACAGCCCTAGAAAGAACTAATCAATAATTGCAAACAATAACCACACTAAAGTGACTATAACAATTGCAACATCCAAGAATCTCTGTCTGGTGGGATCTGCTAAATTTCAGAGTGTGTGAAGATTTTGAAATTCGGTTTCGATAAATGGCTTTCATAAAGGAATTGGATGTTGTGTCCTCTCCTGCTGATTTGGATCAGGGCCTGGGTTGACATAGGAGAAAGAGAGGCTTCACTGCCTCTCCATTGGGATGAGGAGGTGGCGAGGAAGAGCCGAGGTGGCGCAGTGGTTAAAATGCAGCACTGCAGTTCAGCAGTTCAGCTGTTCAAATCTCACCGGCTCAAGGTTGACTCAGCCTTCCATCCTTCCAAGGTCGGTAAAATGAGGACCCAGATTGTTGGGGACAATATGCTGAACTCTTTAAACCGCTTAGAGAGGGCTGTAAAGCACTATGAAGCGGTATATAAGTCTAAGTGCTATTGCTATTGCTATTGCTATTGCTATTAGAAGGTCGATGGAGTGTTCCGGGTAGAAACAGACTTTCTTGGTAGAATCCTGGCTTTCACCAACAAGCCACTATTAGTCACTTCGTTGCCTGCTGTAGTAAGATCGGAGAGGAGAGCATCTCCAGGCAAGCAGCCCAGCCTTCTTGTAACTCTCACCACAGCTCAAGTCTCACAAAGCCAGCTGGCTTCTTTTTGGTTTATGTATTTATACACACTCACCCATGACTTAGCTCACCAAGGCTGATGTCATCAGAAGGCCTAACACTGCCTTATTCTTAGGGAGCTTTAAAAAAAAAAGAAATGAAGGATAGAAGCAGCTTGTCTGCTTGCAAAGTAGGGAAGGCAGACAAATCGCATCTGTAATCCAGAGGGGAACACTGTCCATTCGCTAACCTTTCACTGAGTAGAACAGGGAGAGTGGTGTGAAGCTGGAACCATCCTTCTGATCAACGGCCGGCCTTACTCTTTGGGAAAGTGAGATGGTCACCTCAAAGAGATTTGAGCAAGAGGTGGGTTCCTCCCGGTTCGGACCGGTTCTATAGAACTGGTAGTAACTTGGTGGCCTGGGTCGCTGGAACTGGCAGCAGCCCAGGCTGGCCACGCCCCCGAGCCAGTTCTCTCGGCGGCGCCATAGGTGCCGCCATCTTGTTTTTTGCTTCTGCGCATGCGCAGAAGCTTTGTTTTAGCACTGTGCATGCACCCGCGCGTGCGCAACACCTGCGTGAGGCACGTAACGCCCGTGTGCCCGTGCAGAGTGTCCCTGAGCGAACCATCAGTGAAGAAAACTGGAACCCATCCCTGATTTGAGCAATAGAAAAGGAAACATGGAAACCATCCTTAACTTACGACCACAATTGGAGCCCAAACTTTCTGTGATTAAATGAGACATTTGTTGAGTTTTGCCCCCCTTTTACAACTTTTCTTGCTTAACACTTGTTAAGTGAATCACTGCACTTGTTAAATTAGTAACACTAATTAAGTGAATTAACACTAGTTAAGTGAATCTGCTGGTCGGAAGGTCACAAAAGCTGATCACATGACCCCGGGGCACTGCAACCGTCATAAGTATGAGTCAGTTGCCAAGAGTCTGAATTTTGATCTCATGACTATGGGAATGCTGTAATGGCTGTAAGCGCGAAAAACAGTCATAAGTCACTTTTTTCAGCGATGTTGCAACTTCAAATGGTCATTAAATGGACCATTGTAAGTCAAGGACTACCTGTATTAGATATGTATTACTGAAAAGAACAGACAAAGTACTTGGGTACTGCTTCTTGATTTGAAGAAAGATCTTCCTAGTCCTGTCCAGGGGTGGGTTGCTCTCGAAGTTGCTACTGGTGCGCTGCGCGCGCATCTCCATGTTTCATGCACGCGTGCCCCTCACGTGATTTTGCTTCCGCACATGTGCGGAAGCAAAATCTCGTGAGGGGATGTGCGCGCATGCGCGATTTCAGCGATTTTTTTGCATGCGCAGGAAGCAAAAAAAGCCCAAAAATTCTGAAAAAAAGATGGCGGCGCGCAACGGACCGGTGAAGACGACGGACCGGTGTTGCGCGTAAATTACGTAATCGGCCGGCCGCTACCGGTGTGGTAGAGTGGACCGCACCGGTAGGAACCCATCACTGGTCCAGTCTACAGAACTGGTGGAGTCCCATTCAAGCACATTAATCTCTTGATTTAAGTGGGTCTTGATTTAACAGACTTCAGCTATACTAGGCCAGACTTCAGCCTCCTTAAATAACCAGCAAGTCCATTAAATCAAGTGCCTGTTGTTTCAGGGGAAATTAGGGAAGATCAAGGGTAGGGTACGTAGACTAGTGGAAAAACACTGGGAGGACTGTGGTTCATACAGTCTGGTAATGGTGGGCTGGGAAGATTATAATGTGCAGGCCAGCAGAATTTAATAGAGAACGTAATAGATTCACCAAAGGTTGGATGGGTATTTTATATTTTATTTTATTTTTATTTATTTATTTACAGTTTGGAGGCCACCAACTTCTGGGAAGCTTACAGTTTAAAAGCTAAAGAAAATGTTTAAAAACAAACAAACAAAAATCACGAGCAGCCCGAGAATAAGGAAAAAAATAAAATAACCATCCAACAGAAGCTCAAAGCCTGGGAGAATAGCCAGGTCTTTAATAAGTTCCTTAATGTCATCAGGGCGAGAGCACAAAAAGTACTTTGGATTTAACTGACATTCTGTTTTAACAGACACCCTTTCCCTCTAAATGACCCATTAAACTGAGGGTTTAGTGTGCTAACCGCAGATGATCCTGCTTATTATCATGCCTAGATAAGATAAGGTTGGCCCAGATAAGGTTGGCCACCTGCAGAAATATTGAAGGAGCTCAGTTTATCTGCACAATCAATGGAACTGAAAACTAGCCAGATGAAATCCTTGGCTAGAAAGTGACACCATCTTACCCCAATTATAAAAAAAACGAAAACCACCCAGATGTTGGAGAGAATTATATTCAAGCCAGAGGCTAAACTACAAAAAACTATCATATTGGTTAGTGACAGAATAATCATAGCTCAGGATTAAAGTGAGGGGTTCTTTGTGCTCTCTGAGCTTGGTGGTTTTCTCGCAGATGTTTCATTACCCAACTAGGTAACTTCATCAGTGCTACAAGGGAATGGGGTGTGCAGACAGGAGGAGGAGGAGGAGGAGGAGGAGGAGGAGGAGGAGGAGGAGGAGGAGGAGGAGGAGGAGGAGGAGGAGGAGGAGGAGGAGGACAACGACTATGGACTCCTTGGTGCTCTCTGAGCTTGGCTATTTTCCTGCAGATGTTTCATTACCCAATTAGGTAACATCATCAGTGCTACAAGGGAATGGGGTGTGCCGACAGGAGGAGGAGGAGGAGGAGGAGGAGGAGGAGGAGGAGGAGGAGGAGGAGGAGGAGGAGGACAACGACTATGGACTCCTTGGTGCTCTCTGAGCTTGGCTATTTTCCTGCAGATGTTTCATTACCCAATTAGGTAACATCATCAGTGCTACAAGGGAATGGGGTGTGCCGACAGGAGGAGGAGGAGGAGGAGGAGGAGGAGGAGGAGGAGGAGGAGGAGGAGGAGGAGGACAACGACTATGGACTCCTTGGTGCTCTCTGAGCTTGGCTATTTTCCTGCAGATGTTTCATTACCCAATTAGGTAACATCATCAGTGCTACAAGGGAATGGGGTGTGCCGACAGGAGGAGGAGGAGGAGGAGGAGGAGGAGGAGGAGGAGGAGGAGGAGGAGGAGGAGGAGGAGGAGGAGGAGGAGGAGGAGGAGGAGGAGGAGGACTATGGACTCCTTGGTGCTCTCTGAGCTTGGCTATTTTCCTGCAGATGTTTTGTTACCCAACTAGGTAACATCAGCGGTGGGTTGGTTCCGGTTCAGACCAGTTCTTAGAACTGGTAGCAGCAGCGGTGGGAAGCTCTGCCCACCTGCCCAGGACGCTTCTGTGTATGTGCAAAAGCGTCGCGCGCAAGCGTGCGTGCGTGAACCAGTAGCAAACAAATTCAGAACCCACCACTGGGTAATATCACCAGTACTAGAAGGGAGTGGGGTTTGCTCTGTATTCTAGCACCAACGATGTTACCTAATTTAGGTAATGAAAAACCTGCAAGGAAACAACCAAGTTCAGAGACCACCAAGGACATCTAATTATCACAATTACTGTAACATTAATCGTTCCTAGCATGTTGTATGAATGCAGCTGCTAAATCTTGACCTGACGTGAGGGTTCTGCAAATACAGCCAAGGAGTCTTATTTGTGACCGTTTAAACTTCCAAATCAATAGACATTCAGCCATTCCCTTTGGCTTGGCAGTGATTTTTATGTAATGTTCTCTAACAATTGGCTTGCTCATTATTTTTTTGAACAAAAGCCCAACAATTAGACAGTATGGTCAATACTCCAAATTGCATATTTCATGGAATCGCATATAAGTAATTCCTTGACATAGAAAAGAAAAAAGAAAACCAGTTCCTGGAATCAGAATGGAAGAAGAGAAAAATATAAAGCAATGTTCTCTTTCTGTGTTCTCTATTGTTCTTTATTATGTTTCCCCCAAAAACTGTTTTATTTTTATTTTGGGGGGGGAAAGAGGCAAATCTTATCAGAAAAGCAGAATGACAGAGTTGGAAGGGACTTTGGAGGTCTTCTAGTCCAACCCCCTGCTTAGGCAGGAAACCCTATACACCACTTCAGACAAATGGTTATCCAACATCTTCTTAAAAGTTTCCAGTGTTGGAGCATTCACAACTTCTGGAGGCAAGCTGCTCCACTGATTAATTGTTCTAACTGTCAGGAAATTTCTCCTTAGTTCTAAGTTGCTCCTCTCCTTGATTGGTTTCCACCCATTGCTTCTTGTCCTGTCTTCAGGTGCTTTGGAGAATAGTTTGACTCCCTCTTCTTTGTGGCAACCCCTGAGATATTGGAACACTGCTATCATGTCACCCCTACTACGTCTTTTCACCAGATAGACAATCTTTTATTATTTTATATACATGGTGAAATGGGCGGTATACTCCATAAATGAGTATGGAATTCTGAGTAGCAATGGTGAGTTAAGACCCAACAGTGAAACTATTCAATGGCATTTTAATTAAAATGTGTGGATTGAGTCAATTTTCTGAATGGAATGGGAAAGTCGGTTCAAATCATTGATTCATGTCTTCAATGAAATTGCCTTCAACTTGATTTGAAAGTCTTGCAGTGGTGGGTTCCTACAGTGCGGTCCACTCTATAGCACCGGTAGCGGCCAGCTGGTGATGTCACAGTACCGGTGCGGTCGGTTGCCGGTGCCTGGTGCCTGGGCGCCTGGGCGCCATTTAAAAAAAATTTTTTTTTTACATTTAAAAAAAATTTTCTTCTGCGCATGCTCAGAAGCCGAGCTTCCAGCATTGCGCATGCGCTGCCTTCCTACCCCACAGTGAGTCCAAGCAGGGGAGGATGGCTGAGGGAGCATGTGAGACGCTGAAAGAATGGGCGGCAGGAGCTATCTCCATTTCCCTCCTTTCAGCAGTCCGAGAAGCCACGAACGCGCAGTGATGATCCCAGGCATTTTTGCACGTTTGAGGCTTCTCGAGCTGCTGAGGGGAGGGGGAATGGGCGGCAGGAGCCTAGGATCATCGAATGGGGAGAAGCATTCAGGCCGGACAGAGCCTCCTAGAAGAACCACTGCCGCGGTCTTGCTGCTCCTGCTGCGGGGGGCTGCGTTGCGGGTGGGCAATGCCCCCCCACTTCTCCGGCCGCTGCCAAGCTCCCGAGGCCCACGCCCACCCGGTCACATGGCTGGCAAGCCATGCCCTCAAAATAAGCCACGCCCACAGAGTGGTAGTAAAAAAATTAGGAACCCGCCCCTGAAGTCTTCGATTCGTTTCTGAACTGAAAATAGGTTTTCTTTTTCACCAAACCTCAATCAAATCCATCCCAGTTAATAGTTTGAGCCACTCTTGTCAATTTGCCAAATTAAGTTGACAATTGGAATGAGGATGTTCCTCAATTCACACAGATTTATTAAGCACATTCTGACATCCTCCCCAGCCAACCTTTTTCCAATTCACTCTTCACCCACAAAAGCTTGGTTTCAGTGTTCAAACAGTAAAGAAAACAAAATATTGTTTTTCAAATCATTATAGAGTTTCATCTTCAGTTCAGCGTCATTACAAATGGCTGCCAAGAAGTTCGTTCTACCAAGGTTCTTTATTTATGCCTTGTGGGGAAAATTAAGATTTTTCCCCCTGTCCTTCTGATGTCCCTGACCCTGATATCAAAACTTATCCTCTTTTGGGGTAGTTATGGGGAGATTTTAAAAAAGGTAGGACTCCAGTCATGCAACCATGGCTCCCATCTTGATTTTTTTTAACTTTCTGTTGGGAAAAAAAAGTGTTCTTTTTCCAAGCTTAAGTTGCCTTCATACCTCACATTAAACCATAATTTATGACTTATTTCAGATTTCCCAACCTAGGCAACTTCCAGATGTGTGAACCTCATGAACCAGTAGCATTGGCTGGCGATTATGGAAGCCATTTTGAACAGCTTTCTCCAACATTAAATCTTCCAAGATTAAAAACTTAGAATTGCCCCAAATCAAATTGCAATCTGCACATCATCTGCACATCAGATGGGCAGTTGACTTAGAACATTTGTCTGAAAAATAGATTTCTATCATTTGTTAAATTATCTTGCTCTGATATTTTAAAAATAAACTGAGAGCAAACAAATTAATGAAATTGTACTAAAAATATAGAGAATTGAAAGTTTAAGTGGTATTTAAGCTTTTGGTAGAATAAAGTCTACATAAACAGATTTTCTTTGTGACGATCTGTATCAGAGTTTGTTGCAGAAAATTAAATCCAGAAAGCACACAAAGGCAGACTGATGTAGCAGGATTGATTTAAATAAGAAACTTCTTTATATACAAGAATAACAGATGAGTATTTACAATACCAGTAGCAGAGTTCTTTAACATAGCAGTTACAAGCAAAATACAAGCAGCCACTAGGTCAGAGTTCAGCGCAGACAAGAGTACAGAGTGGGCTGAGCCACGCCCAGCCTTCTAGCTTCAGTTTCGATTCTCTGCACAGACTCAGATGTGTTTAGCTCCCATTGGCTGACTTAGTTGCTTTGCCTATTCCTTGGCTGACCTTGTTACCATTGGCTCTCCCAGTTCATGAATATTCTGAAAATCTGTCCCTAACCTGTTGGTGAAGATTGTCAATCATCCAGGCATAGATGTCTGAAGGTTGTCTGAAGATTGAATCATTCCAACAGAAGTAATTTTTAGTAAATTAGTCCAGTCGCAATGATTCAACCTTCACAAAACTTCAGACAACCTTCAAACTCTTCCCTAACCTTATTCTTTCAAGTCTCCAGATGATGCACCCATTGCCATTATAACGGAGTCCATCTTCTTCTCTTTCCTTCCACCATTCCCAGCATTCGAACCTTTTCCAGAGAGTTAGTTCTTCACCGATTGTGTCCAAAGTAGAATAATTTGATCCTGGTCATTTGTTCCTCAAGTGAGAAGACTAGGTTGATTTGTTCCATGATCCATCAATTTGTTTTCTTGGCTGTCCGTGGTATTGTCTTCTCCAAAACCAAAGTTCAATATTCTGCTTCTTCAAAACCCAACTTTTCTTACCGTAGAGTATCACAGTGACTAGCAGGGCTTCCACAATTTTGATGTTTGTAGAAACATTTGAATATCTTTTCCAAGACTTTAATGACTGCTCTACCTAGTGCTAGTCTGCAGTGCATTTCTTGACTGATTGTCCCTGTACTTTTGATGATTGTTCTTAAAAGGCAGAAGCTACCTACCCCTTGGATAATTTTACTATCAATTCTGAGGGTGTGGTCATTAGATTTTAAGCAAAGTCTCTTTCAAATCAAACCTGACTCTGAGAGACTTCATAAATGAAACGTCCGCATGGGGTGAGAACTGAGGCTAGACGAGTCAAGAACCAACAAAGCCTTTATTAAGGCTTAACCGAACAACAGCTTGAAACAACCAGCAACAACGTAGTGGAAAGCAACCCGTGCCTCAGCCGCGTCTGACAGCTCTTTTATAGCCGGCTGTCAGACGCGGCAGCCAATAGGAAGCCGTCAAACTCCTGCTTCCAAATAGCGCCTGCTCTGGCCAATCAGGAACAGTACTGAGGTAAACCAGCGTCCTGAGGGGACGCAACAATAAACACATCCCTGAGGTTTATGGCAGCAATAGAGAAGTGTCTTGCCCTTGTCTTCTTCTGACATGTTTTGACTTCTCCGTTTAACCAATTGGCCTGTAATTTCCTTGAAGTCTCCTAGCCAGGGGTAAAATGCTATCGGTTCGGCCCAGTTCGGAGAACTGGTAGCGGTGGCAGCACGAGGCTCCGCCCACCCGCCCAGACGCCGCCATTTTCTTTTTTTAACCCTCTGCACATGCACAAAGCCTTCTGTGCATGCGCAGAGGGTGAAAAAGCGTGCTTCCAAACTGGTAGGGAAGGTAAGTAGATTTCACCGTTGCTCCTAGCCATGTAATAACTAGATGTGACCTCACTTAGCTTTTCCAAGATCAGCTGAGGCCAGCTAAATGCTGCCGTTTACTGGGAAATGTACATATTTAGAACACACAGGGACTCAAACACACAGAGAGATACACCACGCATACATATAAGTAATTTATTGCACAAAGTATATTTGCGGGAGATGAATTATCACTGCAGCTGTGATTTATTATTTATTCAAAAGAGAAGACACTGCCGAACAATTCCCAAAAAACCACAGTTCAGCTGTATTGAAAGCACAACATTTTTTCCTAGCTTCAGAATTGGAAATCATAACATTTCATCTACAAGAAAGGGCTCAAATTAAAATTTATTGTCAAGCTGAACTAGGAAAATTAATGATATCATTGCAGCCAACCTGGAATCCATTTAAGAAAGATCATTTCCTTTCCCCCCCCCCATAAGTGCTAGATTTTAGACTTCTGATTAGAATTTATTTGGGGGTGGGGTGATGTATCCTCTGTCTCTTTTTTTTCCTGACATTTTTCAAGTAAGGGTTTCTATGTGTGTAAAGAAGTTTGACCAATGTTTATTATGTGTTCAAAACTTCTTAGCAAAGTATTTGAAAAGAAAAGAAAAGAAAAGAAAAGAAAAGAAAAGAAAAGAAAAGAAAAGAAAAGAAAAGAAAAGAAAAGAAAAGAAAAGAAAAGAAAAGAAAAGAAGAGGCAGACAATGGACTTCTTTACTCTATAACAACAAAAAACTGTCTTGGGAGGAGAAGGTTAGCTGTGCCATGTTGTTACCCCTTCAAGGCCTGGAGACTAAAACCAGGGGTGGGTTCCTCCCGGTTCGCTAGAACTGGTAGCGACCCGCTGGTGATGTCATGATGGTGTCACGGATCCAGTTCGGTCAGTGCCGGTCCGTGGGCGCCGCCATCTTTTTTTTGGATTTTTTTCCAAATTTTTTACTGTTTGGAAGTTTTTCCCTCTGCTGCTGTTTGAAAAAGGGCCCTCCTGCCCGCCCCTGGGTTTATACTGACCTTTATTCCTTCGCCCGAAGCACAGCTGATCAGCTCCTCAGCTGTGTTTCGGGCTGAGCATGCGCAGAAGCAGAATTGCACGAGGGGACGTGCGTGCGCGCAAAACTTCGCGATGCGAACCGGTGGCAAAGGTAAGTGGACCCACCCCTGACTAAAACATATGAACAACGGTTGCAGGATTTGGGTTTGGATGGTCTAGAGAAAAGAAGAATTAGGGGTGACATGATAGCAGTATTCTGAGGGGCTGCCACAAAGAAGAGGAGGTCAATTTATTCTTCAAAGCACCAGAGGTCAGGACAAGAAACAATGGTTGGAAACTAATCAAAGAGAGAAGCAACCTGGAATTAAGGAGAAACTTCCTAACAGTGAAGACAATTAGCCAGTGGAATAGCTTGCCTTCAGAAGTTGTGGGTGTGGCGTTGTGGAGGTTTTAAAGAAGAGACTGTACAGCCACTTATCTGAAATGGTATAGGGCAGTGATGGCGAACCTTTTTTTGGTTCGTGTGCCAAAGAGGGGGGGGATGCGGGGGATCACGTGTGTGCATGCCCACACCCATAATTCCATGCACCCCCGCGCATGCGCGCATGACCCCCCCCACTCCCAGCATGCAATGGCACGCCCATTTTTTGCTCTCCCCAGGCTTTAGAGCCTTTCTAGGAGCCTGTGGAGGATGAAAACGGCCTTCCCCACCCCCTCTGGAGGCTGGAAACAGCCTCTTTCCTGACTTCCAGTGGGCCCAGGAGGCCTGAAAATCAGCCGGCTGGTGCGCACATGCGCGCCGGACCTGAGCTCGCGTGCCCACCGATATGGCTCCACGTGCTACTTGTGGCACCCGTGCCATAGGTTTGCCATCACAGGTATAGGGTCTCCTACTTGAGCAGAGGGCTGGACTAGAAGACCTCCAAGGTCCCTACCAACTCATTCTATTCTATTCCATTCCATTCCATTCCATTCCATTCCATTCCATCCCAGTCCAGTCCAGTCCAGTCCAGTCCTGTCCTGTCCTGTCCTATCCTATCCTATCCTATCCTATACCATACCATACCATACCATACCATACTATACTATACCATTCTATACCATTCTATACTATACCATACCATACCATACCATACCATACCATACCATACCATACCATACCATACCATACCATACCATACCATATCATATCATACCATATCATACCATACTATACTATACTATACTATCTCTGAGCCAAGGTGGCGCAGTGGTTAAATGCAGCTACTGCAAGCTACTTCAGCTGACTGCTAGTTCAGCAGTTCAGCTGTTCAAATCTCACCAGCTCAAGGTTGACTCAGCCTTCCATCCTTCTGAGGTCAGTAAAATGAGGACCCAGATTGTTGGGGGCAATATGCTGAACTCTGTAAACCGCTTAGAGAGGGCTGTAAAGCACTATGAAGCGGTATATAAGTCTAAGTGCTATTGCTATTGCTATCTCAGAATTTGCCAATCCAATCCAGATTCACTCAGCCAAGGAGCCTTTTAAAGGGGCTGCCTTCAAACAAAGCTATTGTGTTTCCCCAGCTGTTCCACACTTTCACAAACTGTTCTAATTGTCTGACTTCTCCCTTCAGCAAGGCCACATGTAAAGGGTTGGATCTAGGCCCAGAAGGAAATCCCTATTAAGGCCTAGTCCCAGAATACCATTAGAAGGTGTGAAGCCACACCAAGGGATCGTGGCGAAGGCCGTTTTTAATGGGCCTGCCAATTGTGAATGCTTCCAGACTGGCTTTTACAATTCACCCTACAAAATTCACGAAAATACTACGGCGTACTCAGACATCAAGTTTCATTTCTTTGTTGGTCTTCTGTTGATGGGGGCATCTTCCATCTTTATTTCTCATCATAAAAATCCCAGAAAGAAGGACAAAATTCTTTGACTGTTAGCAGGATAAATTAGAGGGTATTCAAAATTGCCATTCGGCCAAAAATCTAGTCTTCTCTATCCCCCAATTTTTCTTCTTCTCTGAAAGAGGATTCTGGTTTTTTTTTTACCTGAGTCCAGGTGGATGTCTAAACCACTGACGATTTTTAATTCAATTTGTAAAATTTATCTTGAACGATAAGCATCCCAGCAGGAGACTTGCAAAGATATACCAGGCAGTCCTTATTTAGTGACCACAATTGGGACTGCCAACTTAAATGATTAAATGAAGGGTTGCTAAGTGGAACCACATCTGTGCTTACTATCTAACTTCTGCTTTCCTTTGTTTTACAAAACTGTGAAGGTTATAAATGTGGGGATTGGTTGTAAAGTTACTTTTTCATTACCGTTGTAACTGTGAATGAACTAAATGAGACAGCTGCTAAACAAGAACTACCTGTATATGCCCCTTGTGGGGAAAATATGCACTTCACTTCTCTCAACCTCGGACCCTGGTTCTTCGCCTGGATGTTTGGTGGGACTTAAGAGGCAGAAAGTAACAAAACTTCCCCAAATGCTAGGGAAATTCTCCCAGTTTTGTCTACTGGAGCTGAGAATTATGGGAGCTGGAATCCCAATCCATCAAGTGAGGGTATCCTTTTGGGGAAGCCGAGCTGATATGCTCAGAGGTATCAAAACTAAGTCAAAAGAGGGAAACCCAGCTCTGAAAACATACAAATCTCCACGATTTCAGCAAATCCAGGCTGATCAAGAGCCATTCACCAGAAGGCAAGTTTTGCTTCCAGGAGATTAAGCCGCTGAGCTTCACAAACATCGGTTTGTAGGTCAATCGTGACTAAGATAAGGATGTTTGAACAAGGAAACTGAGATGCTTCTTGAAAACACCTTTAAAACAATAGACCTAGGAAGTAGCAGAGTGTCCCCAGATTGAGGACAGGGAAGGACTGAGATGCTAAAGAAGACTCCTTGCAACATAAGAGATGGGTGGAGTAATTTGAATATGTCCTTTGTCTGGTTCATATAGTTGCGTTTGGCTGCATTAAGAGCAGTTACAGGAAGAAACATGCAGTCATTTGGCAATAAGTTAATTTCTCTCTTCCCTGCTCCAATCATGGTCCCAAGTCCCAGCTTTTGACTATAATCAATTTTCAGAAGAGGGAGATCAAATTGTAGGTCTCTGTCTCTGTCTCCGTCTCTCTCCTCTCCCCCCTCCCCCCTCTCTCCTCTCCCTCCCCCTCTCTCTTCTCTCCTCCCCTCCCTCCCTCTCTCTCTGTCTCTCTCTTCTCTCCCCCCCTCTCTCCCCCCTCTCCCCCTCTCTCTTTACCTAGTTTATTGGTATTCGCCCATCAAAAAAAAAGTAGGTGGTCTCTGTCAACAGGATTTGAAACACACACTTCCCTTAAGTATGTGTTTACAATATTCCAGTATTTGAGAGGTTGCAACAAAGAGAAGGGGGTCAACTTATTTTTCAAAGCACCAGAGGGCAGGACAAGGAATAATGGACGGAAACTAATCAAGGAGAGAAGCATCCTGGAATAAAGGAGAAATTTCCCAACAGTGAGAACAATTAGCCAGTGGAACAGCTTGCCTCCTGAAGTTGTAGGTGCTCCATCACTTTCAAGAAGAGACTGGATAGCCACTTGTCTGAAATGGTATAGGGCAGTGGTGGCCAACCTTAAGCATACCATGCGCCAATTTTTTCACAGACAAGTTCAGATGCGCCATACAACTCAAGCACGTTTTTTACCTTTCATGTTTGGGGTTGTAAAATAGGGATAGGGGTAGGATCTGCTTTGCTTAAGGGAGGAAAAGGAATAACTCAATCATGCAATTCAATTAATTAATTTACGCCATTTCAAAATTTGACAAACGTAATATATATTTAATCTTGAATCTGTCTTTCAATCACTCTCAATACAAAAACTACATTAGTACACTCAATAAAACACTGCTTCAAACTCCACGCCATTATGGCTCACTCAGAACTGACTGACCATATTGAACGCTCACCGCTCATTCGCACGTGACTTCAAACACATGATGTGTTGCTAGTGCGCGGTGTTTGCGATCATTTGAGCAGGAACGCACAATGGCAACACTGATAAAAATATTTGTACGTTTGTAAACCCGCCTAAAGTAACATCTCACAAGTTCCATTCTAAGTTTCAGACACCGAGAAGTTGAACATTACCGAAGGCTGTACGAATTGAACTGAGATCACTTTAGTGTTGAAAATATTAAGATGGATTCAGTTATGACACCTATTTAAAAAAATAAGTAGGTGCAAGGATGCAATGCGCCACTTGTAATCATCCAATGCGCCACATTTGGCACATGCGCCACGGTTTGGCCACCCCTGGTATAGGGTCTCCTGCTTGAGCAGGGGGTTGGACTAGAACACCTCCAAAGTCCCTTCCAGCTCTATTCTGATTGAAAAGGAAGAGATTAACGTGCTCAGACAGAAAAAAAGATGCAAAGTAGAAAAAATAAAATAAGAACAAAAACAAAAAAACAAAAACAAAAAACAATAATAAAATAAAACATAATAAAAAACAAAACAAAACAAAACAAAATAATAAAATAAAATAAAATAAAATAAAATAAAATAAAATAAAATAAAATAAAATAAAATAAAATAAAATAAAATAAAATAAAATAAAATAATAAAATAAAATAAAATAAAATAAAATAATAAAATTAAATAAAATTAAAATAAAATAAAATAAAATAAAAAATAATAATAATAAAATAAAATAAGTCATGAAGTTGCAGAAGTGCTATTACTATTCCAATTCATGAACAATGCTCTCAATTGAACATTGCAATAAAGCTGGGTCATTACAAAACTCTTGACATTTATCAAAGCTTACATAATCTGCATGAAACACTTTTTCTTCATCAGTTTTAAATACTTAGCTCACGTAAGCTGAGACAATGATTTTAGTTTGCCTTGTCTACTACAAAGGAAAAACTGTCCCCTCCTCCATAGGAGGAAATAGATTAAACGGTATTTTAGATAATCCTCAAAGTTACTGAAACTTCCTTCTCAAACAATGCTTGGTTGAAGATGCCATGAAGAATAGATCCTCTGGTGTGTAAACCACAACTGAGTTGCAAGCTTTGAGCACATCAAGAAATATTTGCAGATCAATTCAGATAATGCACATCCTGTTCTCTGTTTTCCGTGTTGATGATTTCGTTGCTTCCAGCTCTTTTTTTTTTTTTTTTTGATAATTTCATTTGTGATTGTCTTCTGGCAATGGCTTTCTTGGGTTCTTGTAAGTTTAATGCGTAAGGATAGTATCTACGCACTTTATCTTTTGTTAACCTTTTAACCAATTAGCTTTGGGTTTCCCAACATCTGGGTCTTCTCCGTGAATAATGACTTCATATGACTCATTCAAAACATTTTAAGCTATGTAAGAATAGATAGAATCAATTTGAGGACTTTTTTAAAAAAAAATAGTCTTTCTCCCTATTCACATTACATTTTGTGTAGCTGTGGTTGATCTTTGCTTTCCACCGTGCCCGTCTTTCACTAAAAGGCCCATATTTATATATTTTTTTAAAAGTTTGCAGGATTTCTGTATTTTTTTTTTAATCGGTCTTTTGTCCTTGCCATTTGATGGTTTTCTTCAGGGTCTTCACATTGCTTATTTTGGTGAATTCCTTGCCTCTTCCTGTTCTTTTGGAACTCAACATTTACTTGGGCAATTTTTCCTTTCTCTGTCTTTTGCTTTCTATCTCTCTTTAGCTTTTTTTTCCTCCAGCATGTTAACAGATTACAAATTTGATTTCTTTTTCTCTTGTTGACATTTTGGGAGAGTTTGGTTTGTTTGCGTCATCTTTTAAGAGTGTCGCGAATTTCAGGCACAAAGTCTCCAGGCCCTTTAACATGGCCTTATCTGTGATATTTGTCCTTTGCCTCAGACATATGGAACCACATGGAATATTGATGAAGTTGGTTTGATGGTTTGGTTTTCTTTGGTTGATTAATTGGCAACATCCCAGTCATAACCCCAGGTCTTATTCTCATGAACTAAATAGAGATCACTTTATTTCATCACTTTATTTATTTATTTATTTATTTGTTTGTTTGTTTGTTTGTTTGTGAGATTTATATGCCGCCTCACAGTGCAAGCACTCTCTAAGCAGTTTACACCAGTAAGCAATGTATATTTATATTGCCCCCAACAATCTGGGTCCTCATTTTACCTACCTCGGAAGGATGGAAGGCTGAGTCAACCTTGAACCGGTGAGATTTGAACCGCTGACCTGCGGATCACAGTCAGCTAAAGTGGCCTGCAGTACTGCCTCTAACCGCTGTGCCACCTCAGCTCACCACTTGCAGCATAAATAACCAATGTTCTGAATTTCAGGCACTAAGCCCTTTATCATTAATATTAAGATAACCTTTATGGTCATTTTTTACTGTGGACACACTGGCGCACATTAAAAATAAAATTCTGTGGCCTGCTCTCAAAAGTGTACACATACATAACACACATATAGACATGCTATATACATACACATGTATATACCTACACCCATATATATATAAATACATATAAATGTTAATTGCTGTCCATTTTGAATACATAGCGGAAAGAGGAAGCTTGAGAGCTCAAAAGGTTGATACTGTATGGAACAAAACTGTTACTGAATCTGGATGTTCTGCTTCTGATACCACAGAGCCCCCTCCCAGAAGGTAACAAGGAAAACAGGTCGTGAAGAGGACGTGTAGCTCCTCAGACAATCCTGTTGGACATACTAACGCCGCCCTGAGTCCCCTGGGAGTAGGGCGGCCTATAAGAATCGCAAAATAAATAAATAAATAACACCTGGCCAGAGAGTGGAGGAGCGATGTTACCAGGCACCTTGATTGGACCATGTGATTGATCGTTTGGGGAAGAGGGAAAACTTTTACTTTTAATTAGGTGAAAACCGCGGGAACCTTTCAGAGTCAGTTTTCACCAGAACTGTGCCAATATGATATAGCCAATAAAACTATTCTCTGAGGAACCTACTTCCCTCGGAGGTTTCCTTGCTATGGGTGTATTACTTGACACCTGTGGACCCTGCTCAAGCAATGCTTATATGCTATGTCTTGAATGGAAGGGAATCAACTCCCAATAATCTTTTCTGCCATCCTCACCACTCTCTGCACCGCCTTCCTGTCCGAAGCAGTAATGCTTCCAAACTAAACTGTAATGCAATAGGACAGGATGCTCTCAATCATCCCTCAATAGAAAGTGGTAAGGACAGGGAGAGGAAGATGAAGATGACTTAATCCATGATATTGACCAATATCTTTAGTTAAAGACTGACCCCCTGACACAGCCCCCTGACTTCTAACTCTATTTCCATGCGGCCTCAGTGTTTTGGCACATCCCCTCCTTTGCCATCCATTAGACCTAAGATATGTAGATTATTTTGGTTGCAATAGGTGGCAACTCTTTTGAGCAAGAGATGAATGGTTGGGGATCATCTTTCTCAGGAAATAGTCACCGGAAAAATACTGTGCATGCCTTAACGTTTCAACCAGTAGCAATAGGTCAACACCTTCGCCATGCTAATTGTTTTCTCGGCAGTTTTGAAGTTTAGGAGGGATCACTCAGAAGACTAATGTCTGACATGTATTCACAGAAAGCCATTATGCAATTCTGTTACATCAGGAAAATGCAGGCACAACCTTTGGTCAAATGACCTGGGCGGCAAGAGACTTGACTAAAGCAAGACAAGGGACAGGCAAGGTTCCTATTTTGGTTTTGGAAAAACAGACAATGTCCATGTTGCTGATTATTGGAAGATTTGCGATGCAAACCACAGACCCATAACACCACCCGGTCTTACAATGGTCAATAAGAAGAGGTGGACAATTAAAAACCCATTGATTTTTGATTAATAGGACTTGAGCTCATCCATTGAAAGTAAACCCAAGGAGATCCAGTTGATAAAGGGCAGGACTTTGCAGAAATGATTCTTAAACCAGTTGGTTGCCTTCAGATGTGTGACAATGCCTGCACTCTGCTGTCTGCCATGGACCCTGGGGAGGGGGAGGGGGGAGGGACGGGGGAAAGTGAAAGTATTGAAAGTACATTTGCCCAGAGTGACCATTTCAAAAAACATCTTCTTTGAAACTGATTGGACAATGGAGTGGGGCAGCAATGGGAAGTATCCTAGAAGGGGAAAGTTACATTTAGGGATTTGGCACGTGAATTTCAGTCCTGGCTTTGCTTTACTGCAATTCACTTCTAATAAAGCTATACGTTTTGCAACAAATGGAACCAAGGATCATTTTACTTGGGAGTCTAAGTTGAGGCAGGTCAGCAATATTCTAAAGGAGCATACCATGGATGGCTTGATGTCCATATGCTACCTTCTCTGTCACAATCAGTTACAAAAGTAAAAGATCTCTCAACTACTGTTGTCTTCACAGACATGCTCATGTTGTCTCTGTAAGAACTATATGGATATGCCTCCTTCTGGGAAATAATTCTAGTAGTGGAGTTCTCTGATAGTTTCATGTATGTATGTATGTATGTATGTATGTATGTATGTATGTGTATGTATGTATGTATGTATGTATGTATGTATGTATGTTTTCTGAGGTTTTCGTGGGTGTTTGTATGTAGGTCTTTGGTTATTCGGGTTTTCTCCCGCGTGAAATTGGAAGTGTCTTGGCAACGTTTCAACGAAGTCTCATTCGACATCATCAGGCTGGTGTCTTCGGCTTCCGGCTTCTAGGAGCAATGTGAGATTGCAGCTGTTTCTTCCTTTTAACTGCCAGTGGGGGTTTGAAAGGAAGAAACAGCTGCAATCTCACATTGCTCCTAGAAGCAGGAAGCCGAAGACACCAGCCTGAAGATGACGAATGAGACTTCGTTGAAACGTCACCAAGACACTTCCAATTTCACGCAGGAGAAAACCCGAACAACCAAAGACCTACATACATACATACATATATATGTACGTACGTACGAACATGTGTGCATGTGTGTTTATTTTTTTCCATCTGATAGTTTAAGACTCTAACATTTTTTAAAAAGTTCTATTAAGGTAGACCTTTTCCTAAAAAATAATCTATGGTAATTAAATGGGGGTCCAAACTTTCAAAAGCTTCCCCACCTTTATTTGTAAGATGACTATACGAACTGAGCCCAGAAAGGTCAGTTTGAAAACTTGCATGAGAAGAAGCCTTCTTGAATGTCTGGAATCATCTGTTAAGTCCTGGAGAACTTCTGGCATTCCTTAGAAGCAATGTTTTTGAATTGTTGGTAAAACAGATGCATATTATACCCTGCCTCTGGAACAAAGTGTACGAACAACACACTGGCTTTCTGACATCCAAATTTCCTGTTCTCATCCAGATCATTTCTAATCAACTTAATTTCCGTTTGTGTTTTGGGCAACAGAATGCAAAGGGGGAAGTATTTTTCATTCTTTTGAAGGAAGTGACCTTGGACTTGGTCAGATCAAGCTTGTCTTATTCAATCAAAGTAGGTATCACTTAATCCCAGCATTTTGTTTGATTTCCTTATTTTCAATACTCTTACTTACTTACTTACTTACTTACTTACTTACTTACTTACTTACTTACGTACGTACGTACTTACTTACTTACTTACTTACTTACTTACTTACTTACTTACTTACTTACTTACTATTGCTCCAGATTTACAAAGGTTGCATTCACATAATATACTTTGCTTAATTCCTGAGCCGACACTTGGGGTTTAGGTTAAGTGAATGTTAACACATACTCTAAACATATGGCTCAGGTTCAGCTTAACAAAGTTAAGTTGCACATATGCACACCTCACAGTTCACATCAACAAATGTGCTTTTTTGTACAAATGCAACTATTGAGTGTTACAGAGGTTCTACAGTGGAATTATTGAGTCTGTCATCTGCACCTCTATAACTGTCTGGTTTGGTTCTGCAACCCAACAAAGACAGACACAGCCTTCAGAGGATAATCAGAACTGCAGAAAAAACAATTGCTACCAACCTGCCTTCCATTGAGGACCTGTATACTGCACGAGTCAAAAAGAGGGCTGTGAAAATATTTACATCCTGGACATAAAATATTTACATCCTGGACATAAATTGTTTCAACTCCTACCCTCAAAACAACGCTATAGAGCACTGCACACCAAGACAACTAGACACAAGAACAGTTTTTTCCCTGAACGCCATCACTCTGCTAAACAAATAATTCCCTCACCACTGTCAAACTATTCACTAAGTCTGCATTACTATTACTATTAATCTTCTCATCCTTCCTATCACCCATCTCCTCCCACTTATGACTTATGACTGCATGACTGTAACTTTGTTTGTATCCTTACGATTTATATTGATTGTTTCCTAGTATGATTTGATTACATATTTGTACCCTATGACTATCATTAAGTGTTGTACCTCATGATTCTTGACAAATGTATCTTTTCTTTTATGTACACTGAGAGCATATGCACCGAAGACAAATTTCTTGTATGTCCAATCACTTGGCCAATAAAGAATTCTATTCTATTCTATTCTATTCTATTCTATTCTATTCTATTCTATTCTATTCTATTCTATTCTATTCACCTGGTAAAAGAGCTTAGGTGAATACAGCTCAGAGAGAGGAAAGTTCCACGATTGGACTCTTGCAGCAATATGCCAGGCAAGATATGGATTTAATTCGTCGTTTCATGTTTTCCTTATGATATTCTTGCCGGAAGAAAAATATGGTGCCCTTGTCGGAAGAAATTGTCGAAATTTATCTGATCCTGCTAGTTCATCACTGAAGGGGTCACTTCTATGATTCCAAACTTGCCCCTTGACACATTTTGAAGGAAGATGCTCCAAAAATTCAACGGAGCAATTTTTCATCAGGGGCCACAAATATTAAGATATTAAACACCATGTTCTCTATTGTCCCATTTAAGGAACAATCAAACCAAAATATTAGGCCATATTAGCCTAATATATTAGCAGATTTGTAGCCTCTAAAACACATGGTATTAATCTTTCACCGGATGTATTTCTTTATTAAAGTAATCAAGCAGCCATATTATTTGGTAAAATTAAAAAGGAAATAAGTATTTTTACTAGTTGCTCAGCTAAACTTAATTTAATTTCCTCAACTGACTTCCTTTAAGAAGGAAAGAGCCATGGTGGCACAGTGGTTAGAATGCAGTATTGGAGGCTAACTTTGCCCACTGTCAGGAGTTTGATTCTGATCGGCTCAAGGTTGACTCAACCTTCCATCCTTCCGAGGTCGGTAGAATGAGGACCCAGATTGTTGGGGCAAGATGCTGACTCTTTAAACCAGTTAAAGAGTACTGTAAAGTCTAAGTGCTATTGCTATTACTATTAATTTCAGCCATTCCTAGATCTATATATGTCTATGCACATGTGCATGTGTTCCAGTTCTTCCAAAACAAAACTCTCCATTTAGTTTCCTAAAGGATGCTATTGCTTAGCCTCCTTTTATGCCATTTTTGAGACAGCATGGATTTTACTTTGGTTTAAAAAGGAAACTATTAACAATAACCCATCAATGAAATGGTTCTCGGATGGCCTGAAAAATTAAGGATCAGGTCATATCCAAATGCATTTCTTTTTGAAAAATCACGCACAAAAAGGAAGGTTAAGAAACTTTTCAGAATTATTTATTTTTTTATTTTTTATTTATTTATTTATTTATTTATTTATTTTGGTATTCTTATATGCCGCCCAACTCCCGAAGGACTCAGGGCGGCGTACAACAGAGAAAAATACATGAATAAACCAAATATTAAATATTAATTAAAAACAGATATAAAAATTTAAAAACACAGTATAAAAAAAATATCAAGCAACCATTCAACAACCATACGTACTTGGGGGTGAGCTCGAGTGGATTAAGCTCTACCCCCAGCCTGCAGGAAAAGCCATGTCTTAACGGCTTTTCGGAAGGCCAGCAGAGTGGGGATAGTTTGGGTCTCTGGGGGAAGTTGGTTCCAGAGCACGGGGCCAGCCACAGAGAAGGCCCTCCCCCTAGGGCCCGCCAGCCGGCATTGCTTGGCCGACGGGACCTGGAGGAGGCCAACTCTGTGGGCCCTAACCGGTCGGAGGGAAGTATGAGGCAGAATGCGGTCCCAGAGATAGCCTGGCCCTAAGCCATGAAGGGCTTTAAAGATGGTGATCAACACCTTGAATTGGACCCGGAGACCGATGGGCAACCAATGCAGCTGGCGGAGTATAGGTGTCACGTGGGTGTACCTTGGCACACCCACCACAGCACGCGCAGCCGCATTTTGCACCAGCTGAAGTCTCCGGATACTCTTCAAGGGTAGCCCCATGTAGAGCGCATTGCAGTAGTCCGGAGCAGTTGCTCACTAAGTCCTCCAGTTGCTCACTAAGTCCTCCAGTTGCTCACTAAGTCCTCCAGTTGCTCACTAAGTCCTCCAGTTGCTCACTAAGTCCTCCAGTTGCTCACTAAGTCCTCCAGTTGCTCACTAAGTCCTCCAGTTGCTCACTAAGTCCTCCAGTTAGGATCAAGGTGATCATCTCTTTACTCCTTGCTCTTCTGCTGTCACTAGCAACCCACTGAACAAATCTCATTTTCTTAGTTGTGGAATTTCTCTGACATGCACAGCCCTTATCCATGAGCCACTAAAGATTGTGAAACCAGGAAAACAGTTTTGTTTTCTTAGCAAAGTTAAGTGACTACGTTAATCTTGCTGTTGGTTAACCAAACAAACTGTGTATCAGAACTATAATCTTAGCATCCATGAAGCGGAGAATGGAGTCTTTGAGCCTTTAAAACAATTGGCAAAATCAGGCCCCATCTGCTTCTCCCAACACCCTTCCAACAAGGGTGTTATTTTCCTTGTTGTTTGGTTAAATGACTAACCAATTTATAATTGGTTAATTCGGGTTAATGTCTATATAAGGGTTCTCCTTATTCCCCAAAAACTGAATTCCAAGAGAGATAGGTCATCATGTCTCTCGGTTAAGACATCTAATTTAAGCTCATAAAAATAAAATGAGCAACGTAAACCAAAGGAATTCATCCTGATATTACCTAAGAGGGAAATATGTGATGAAGGAAGTGTTCCGGAAGAAAAAGAAAACTGAACCACAAATCAACATTTTATAAAACTGAATCTTCTTTTTAAATCCACTCATTCACACTTGATCTTTCTACACAGACCACCTTTTTGGATGTTTCATCAGTCAAAAAACAAACAAGCCCTAACGCTCCACAAGCTAGAAACAGGGAGAGGGTGAGTTCTAGTCTCGCTTGGATACAAAGCCAGCTAGATGACCTTGAGCCAGTCACTTTTTCTCAGCCCTAGGAAGGAGGCAATGGAAAACCACTTCTGAGAAATCTTGCCAAGAAAACTGCAGAGACTTGTCCAGGCACTTGCAGAGAATCAGACACAATTGAATGAAAAGAATTTTTTTTTAAAATGTAGAGGAATTCTGTTAAACCAACAGTTTTCTGGATTAGAGAAGCACACTGCATGAACACAGATTTGTTCCATGGCAATATCAGTCTTTCAAACTACACAAAGAGTTTTTGTTTCAATGTGCAGGAATTAACCAAGATTGGAACAAGACAAATACATACAGATTAACAGAGTTGGAAGGGACCTTGTAGGTCGTCCAGTCCAACCCCCACCCAAGCAGGAGACCCTACACCAGCGGTGGCGAACCTTTTTCTCTCGGCGTGCCAAAAATAGGCGCGTGCACACCCACCAGCGCTCCCGCGTGCCACTACCCAAAATGCAATGCGCACCCCCCCCTGCGCATGCGCACCCACACCTACATGCACGCGCCTGCACCACGCACGCGCCCGCACCGCGCATGCGCACATCTACTGCGCACGTGTAACCGCCCCCTCCTCCTCCTGCTCCAAGCCTCGCACTCCGGGCACAAGCCGGAACGTGAGGCTGACAGCAGAAGGAGGAGGGAGCGGTTACGCGAGCCGCCCAGCCTGCGCAACCGCCCCCTTCTCCTGCTCCAAGCCTCGCACTCCGGGCACCAGCCGGAACGTGAGACTGGCAGGAGAAGGAGGAGGGAGCGGTTACGCGAGCCGCCCAGCCTGCGCAACCGCCCCCTTCTCCTGCTCCAAGCCTCGCACTCCGGGCACCAGCATCGTCCGGCACCGCCGCCTTCGCCATGGCTGGACACGCCGCTGCTGCCCTGCGGGCGAGGCGGTGGCGGCGGTCAGGGCTCACCTGCGAGGCAGACGCCGGCAGGATTAACACGCATGGGAGGGAAGGAGAGCGCGCTACTGCCACCGCTGAAACTTCCAAGCCGGGCGGGAGCTCAAAAACGCCCGCTGCCGCATCCCTGCCATTCTCCCTGCCATTCAAGCGGCCGAAGGAGCCCCGGAGCGCCGACGTTGCCCTCCGTCTCGGTCTCCTGCCGCCACCGCCAGCTGCAGCCTTCCCAGCAGGTGGGCGCGCGTGGAAGGGGTCGCGGAGCAGAGGCGCCCGGCGGTTTAAGGCAAGAGGCGGGCGGGAGATGCGGGCAGGAGCTTGCTTCCGCCGATGCCACTTCTGGCATCCCTGCGCCTCTCGCACCGCTCGCCGGGTGTCTCTGCTCCGCGATCCCTCCCCTGCGCGCCCACCTGCTGGGAAGGCTGCAGCTGGCGGTGGCGGCAGGAGACCAAGAAGGAGGGCAGCTGCAGCCTTCCCAGCAGGTGGGCGCGCATGCGCGCCCACACCTACATGCACGCGCCTGCACCACGCACGCGCCCGCACCACGCATGCGCACATCTACTGCGCACGTGTAACCGCCCCCTCCTCCTCCTGCTCCAAGCCTCGCACTCCGGGCACAAGCCGGAACGTGAGGCTGACAGCAGAAGGAGGAGGGAGCGGTTACGCGAGCCGCCCAGCCTGCGCAACCGCCCCCTTCTCCTGCTCCAAGCCTCGCACTCCGGGCACCAGCTGGAACGTGAGGCTTGGAGCAGAAGGAGGAGGGAGCGGTTACGCGAGCCGCCCAGCCTGCGCAACCGCCCCCTTCTCCTGCTCCAAGCCTCGCACTCCGGGCACCAGCATCGTCCGGCACCGCCGCCTTCGCCATGGCTGGACACGCCGCTGCTGCCCTGCGGGCGAGGCGGTGGCGGCGGTCAGGGCTCACCTGCGAGGCAGGCGCCGGCAGGATTAACACGCATGGGAGGGAAGGAGAGCGCGCTACTGCCACCGCTGAAACTTCCAAGCCGGGCGGGAGCTCAAAAACGCCCGCTGCAGCATCCCGCCATTCTCCCTGCCATTCAAGCGGCCGAAGGAGCCCCGGAGCGCCGACGTTGCCCTCCGTCTCGGTCTCCTTCCGCCACCGCCAGCTGCAGCCTTCCCAGCAGGTGGGCGCACGTGGAAGGGGTCGCGGAGCAGAGGCGCCCGGCGGTTTAAGGCAAGAGGCGGGCGGGAGATGCGGGCAGGAGCTTGCTTCCGCCGATGCCACTTCTGGCATCCCTGCGCCTCTCGCACCGCTCGCCGGGTGTCTCTGCTCCGCGATCCCTCCCCTGCGCGCCCACCTGCTGGGAAGGCTGCAGCTGCCCTCCTTCTTGGTCTCCTGCCGCCACCGCCAGCTGCAGCCTTCCCAGCAGGTGGGCGCGCAGGGGAGGGATCGCGGAGCAGAGACACCCGGCGAGCGGTGCGAGAGGCGCAGGGATGCCAGAAGTGGCATCGGCGGAAGCAAGCTCCTGCCCGCATCTCCCGCCCGCCTCTTGCCTTAAACCGCCGGGCGCCTCTGCTCCGCGACCCCTTCCACGCGCGCCCACCTGCTGGGAAGGCTGCAGCTGGCGGTGGCGGCAGGAGACCGAGACGGAGGGCAACGTCGGCGCTCCGGGGCTCCTTCCGCCGCTTGAATGGCAGGGAGAATGGCAGGGATGCGGCAGCGGGCGTTTTTGAGCTCCCGCCCGGCTTGGAAGTTTCAGCGGTGGCAGTAGCGCGCTCTCCTTCCCTCCCATGCGTGTTAATCCTGCCGGCGCCTGCCTCGCAGGTGAGCCCTGACCGCCGCCACCGCCTCGCCCGCAGGGCAGCAGCGGCGTGTCCAGCCATGGCGAAGGCGGCGGTGCCGGACGATGCTGGTGCCCGGAGTGCGAGGCTTGGAGCAGGAGAAGGGGGCGGTTGCGCAGGCTGGGCGGCTCGCGCAACCGCCCCCTCCTCCTTCTGCTCCAAGCCTGGCACTCCGGGCAGAAGCAGGAACATGAGGCTGGCAGCAGAAGGAGGAGGGAGCGGTTACGCGAGCCGCCCAGCCTGCGCAACCGCCCCTCCTCCTTCTGCTTCGGGTAGCTCTAGCAGCTCTGCGCATGCGCGCCAGAAACCCGGAAGTAGAATGTGCCGGACCCGTGGCGTGCCAGCCGAAATGGCTCCGCGTGCCACCTGTGGCACGCGTGCCATAGGTTCGCCACCACGGCCCTACACCATTTCTGACAGATGGCAGCCCGGTCTCTTCTTGAAAGCCTCCAGTGATGAAGCTCCCACAATTTCTGAAGGCATACTGTTCCATTGGTTGATTGCTCTCACTGTCAGAAAATTTCTCCTAATTCTAGGTTGAATCTCTCCTTGTTCAGTTTCCATCGATTGTTCCTTGTCTGTTCTTCGGGTGCTTTGGAAAATAGTTTGACCCCCTCCTCTCTGTGGCAGCCCCTCAAATATTAGAAGACTGCTATCATGTCTCCCCTGGTCCTTCTCTTCACTAGACTAGCCATGTTCCTACAACCATTCATCGTATGTTTTAGCCTCCAGTCCCATAATCATCTTGGTTGCTCTTTTCTGCAGCCTTTCTAGAGTCTCAACATCTTTTTTATACGGTGGTGATCAAAACTGGATGCAGTACTCTAGGTGTAGTCTTACTAAGGCTTTATAGAGTGGTATTAGTACCTCACTTGATCTTGATTGTATCCTTCTGTTAATGCAATTTAGGATTGCATTGGCTTTTTTTGGCTGCTGCTGCACACTGTTGGCTCATATTTAACTGGTTATCCACTAAGACTCCAAGATCCCTCTCACAGTTACTGCTATTAAGCCTGGTTTCACCTAGTCTATATGTGTACATTTGGTTTTTCTTGCCTAAGTGTAGGACTTTACTTTTCTCTACATTGAATTTCATTTCGTTAGATAGGGCCCAGTGTTCAATAATCTTCTGTGGATCAGCACTGACTTCCTACAACCTCTGGCAAAGATTTCTGTCTCTATCTTGCTAAGCAAAGTTCTTTCATGGGAAGATAATTTGGCTTCAACTTTTATTTGATTCCTTATTGCTATCTTCTGAATGTTCTTAGCTTTCCTTGTCTAGTCTACAGTCCTTACAAACTGGGTAAGCTCATAAGGACTTATATTCAGAGAGGGATTTTTTTTTCATTTTTTTTAAATTAAAACATATTTTTAAATACATCATGGCAATCTATGATAGACAGATAACAGCTACTGAACAAAGGGTTACTATTTCAAATGCGTCCATCTGGATTCTTTTTTAGATGCATTGAAGTCATTCATTAGTCACGGATTTATCTGAGTCAGAGATAGTGTTAAGATCCTGTCTCCTCCCCCTCACTGTTTTCCTTTGACAAGGGGGAACCTATTGCAGTGATTTTCTTTTTTCTTATTATTCCATTTTGGTAGTTTGTGCTCAGAGTGCTTGCTAAAGACAGGAGTTTAATTCTGCTGATGTCCAAGACCTCCCAGCAAGATTCTGCAACTCCAAGTCATCCCAGCATCCTGAAAGACCAAAACAATAAGATGGCAAAAAGGTTTTCGGTATCACTGCCTTTAAAAATCCACTCCGTAGTCACAGATGATTCTAAAAATCGAGATCAGGGGTCTCCAAACTTGGCAACTTTTAAGACTTGTGGACTTCAACTCCCAGAATTCTCCAGCCACACCATAGCTGGAGATTCTGGGAGTTTGAAGTCCACAAGTCTCAAAGTTGCCATGTTTGGAGACCGCTGATCCAGGGGTGAAATGCTACCGGTTTGGCCCGGTTCGGGTATACCGGTAGCGGCAGCCGGCGGTGGTTTGGAGAACCAGTAGCGGCGGCAGCGCAACATTCCCGCCCACCTGCCCGGACATCACCATTTTCTTGTTTTTAACCCTCTGTGCATGCGCAAAGCCTTCTGTGCATGCGCTGTAGGAAGTTAGCACCCACCCCCTCCTAGAAAAATGAAATATCCTAGGAAATATTGAAAAAGGAAAGAATATGTTTCCCTGAATGAGGAAAGGAGAAACATGTTTTAAATACAAAGCAGCTTCCTGCAGCTCCTTGCCCCCACCCTTGCCAATGGGCCATTCAGGACTGGGCCCAGCTCACACATTCCTCCCACCTAGCCGGCTACAGTGTTCTACATAACAAAGAACCATAATAGGAATTCCAAAGTCCTTTCATTAGACCACATGGAACCTGGTAAGATTCCATCAACCATGCCCCTGGGATTCAGGACAGCCCACAAGAGTTGCCCCAGCATGCCCCTGGGGGTCTGACCACCAAGCGGAGTGCATTACATACACAGGAACAGGAAACTAAGAGGTGGGGCCCAAGAGAGAGTATAAAGCAAGGAACTCCCAGCATTTTGGCCCTTTTTTTCTCTGGACCCAACATCTGAACATGTGACCCATCTTTTCTGTTCAGGAGCTCATGCCATGTGCTCCTGTTCTCTTTGTTCTCCATTAAAACCTTCTTTCCAAGCAACTTCCATGAATCCAGTGTTCTTTTTCCCCACTTGGAACTGAACCCAGAAGAATATTACTTCCAACAGCGCAGAGGGTGAAAAAATACGCACAATGGTGGCGCATGCAAAACACGCTTGTGCAATGCAAAGCGCGCACTTCCGAACCGGTAGGGAATGTAAAGAGGTTTCACCGCTGCCCTGATCTAAGGCAAGGCTGTGTTACAAACTGGAATGCATCCTAGCAATTTGAGTTTTTGCGTTTTACCATTAACTACATAGTAATAAGCACGAGGAAGCCGCTGTTCTGAATACAATTTGCAAAAATGAGAACAATAATACCTTGTCTCCTATCCCCGTAGCTTTGTTGTTGTGGAAAGCAGATCGCGCTTCTGAATTGATTTAGAATAGAATAGAATAGAATTCTTTATTGGTCAAGTGTGATTGGACACACAAAGAATTTGTCTTCAGTCAGCACAGCACATTTGCTGTGCTGACTGAAGTTTAGAGACTTTGTTTTATTTTTTTCTGGATATAGACCTGTTTGTAAAATTCAGAAGGCTTCTCACCTAGAGTAATTCAATAAGATAGGACTGTATATTAATAATGTGTAAAAAAAGATAGTGTTTTGTGTTGCCTGCTGTAAGGGCAGCATTCAGGAAATTTCACAAATAGAGCAGAAAGTTGATCATCTTACCTTGTTTCCCAACAGTTAAGGCTGTAAATCAGAAGTAAATCAAAAGTAAATCAGGTGGTAAAAACTATGATCCATAGCCATTGGCCCTCCCTGACATGAATCTGTTAAGCCCCCTTAATACTATCCGATCTGAGGGGCTATGCTGGCTGGAGAATTCTGGAAGTTGAAGTCCACAAGTCTTAAAGTTGCCAAGTTTGAAGACCTCTGGTTTAAGGGATCAAGTTTGAAACCAGGAAACTGTGAATTATAGTCCCACCTTACGCATGAAAGCCAACTGGATGACTCTCCCAGCTGACTTCAGCTCAGCGAGTTGGGCTGATAAAAATAGGAGAAGGCAGTTAGTTAGTTATTAAAACAATAAAGGTGGAATTAAAGCAAAAAGCAAAGCCAAGTCTTTCAGACCAGTTTTTCCCCAAGCATTTCCAAATGAAAAGCAAAGAAAGTTGTGTTGTCGTCCCGTGCTTTGTTAAGACTGACTGAAATGTCACAAAACAATGGGAGGGTTTTTAAATTGTCCAGCATTTTTCATTAGGAGGGCTGCCAAACCGAGCAGAAGGGAGTAGAGAGAGGACAAAAGAAAAATCTGTTGATTTAACCCCAATGTTTGCTTTGCCCCAGTCTTAATATCAAACAGTAGATAGAATGGTATATGAGGGCGACCTGGGGGTGGGGGGACAAGGGGAAGAGATGCTGCCTAGGAGACAATCAGACAAGAGAGGCAGGAGCCTCTCTTAAGGGTCAGAGGAAGAAATGTAGGAAGGGCCAGCCCTAATGGATCAAGCACTTAAAGTGGTGGCAGGAAGTTTGCATTTTCAGATTTGCAAGATTCTGTTAATGTAGCCTTACATTACTTACAATAAAGTAGAATGAGCTCATCCAGTTGTGATTCCTGTCTAGTTTGCCTGGGAGGGCTGACATCAATCTTGTGCCATCCAGATGTTTTGGACTATAAAATCCTACAGTCCCTGGGCACACTGGTTTGTATTTGTGTAGAGGACAGAGAGAATGGCAGAATAACACAGGGACTTTGGAGGTCTTCTACTCCACAACCACCACCCCGCTCAAGCAGGAGGCCCTATACTAGGGGTCCTCAACCCAATTTCTGGATGGCTACCAGGCCATGGCCCATTGGGAACTGGGCGATGCAAGCATCAGGTGACCTCACAAAGCTCCGTTTGCACAAGCGATGGGCCCACGCCAGGGGTGGGTTCCACTTACCATCGCCACCGGTTCGTATTGCGATGTTTCGTGCACGCATGTGATGGCTACACTCATGCGCGCGCATTCCCTCATGCAATTTGGCTTCCGCGCATGCTCAGTAGCTGGAAACGGCCCAAAACACAGCTGAGGAGCTGATCAGCTGTGCTTCGGGCGAAGGAATAAAGGTCAGTTTAAACCCGGGGGCAAGCAGGAGGGCCCTTTTACAAGCAGGAAAAACCTTCAAAACAGTAAGAAATGCGCTTAAAAAATCACAAAAAAAGATGGCGGCACCCGCAGACTGGCACCAGTCGATCTACTTTATGATGTCACCAACGGGTCACTACCAGTTCGGGCGATCTGGTCCGAACCGGGAGGAACTCACCCCTGACCCACGCACACAACCACCCCCTCTCCCCCACCACCGCTGCCACTGCTGCTGCTATTGCCAGTCCACAGAGCCAGAAAGGTTGGGGACCACTGCCCTATACTATTACAGACCAATGGCTGTGCAGTCTCTTCTTAAAAACCTCCAGTGATGGAGCATCGTACAACTTCTGGAGGCAAGCCGTTCCACTGGTTAATTGTTCTCACTGTTAGGAAGTTACTCCTTAATTCCAGGTTGCTTCTCTCCTTGAGTAGAAGAACAGGCACTACCAAGGCAGACAAAACAGGCTTGATCCTGGGCTAAGAAGCTCATCTTACAACCCCAATCGAGTCCAACATTTCCATGGTTAAGCATTGTTGAGTGAGTTTTGCCCCATTTAATGTCCCTTTTTTGCCACGGTTGTTAAACAAATCACTGCAGTTATTAATGAATCAGGAGGTCATGAAGGGAATCTGACTTCTCCCATTGATTGTCGGAAGCCCGTTGGGAAGGTTACTAGTGATGATCACATGAACGTTACAAAGGGGGAATCACATTTCAACTGTCATCAGTACATGCCAGTTGCCAAGCATCTGAATTTTGATCACGTGACGGAGGGTCGTGTGCCAAGCAGTCACTGCTTTTCAATGCCATTGTGAACTTTGAAGGGTCACTGAATGAATGGTTGTAAGTTGAGGGCTATCTTAACAGATTTTTTTAACAAATTAACAGAGTCGGAAGGGACCTTGTAGGTCATCTAGCCCAACCCCCCGCCCAAGCAGGAGACCCTACACCATTTCTGAGAGATGGCAGTCCAGTCTCTTCTTGGAAGCTTCCAGTGATGAAGCTCCCACAACTTCCGAAGGCAACTTCTGTTCTACTGGTTGTCTCCCCTGGTCCTTCTCTTCACTGGACTAGCCGTGGTCAGTTCTTGCAACCGTTCATTGCATGTATGTATGAATCATTCGTCTGTAATTTGAGAAAACATCTCAGACAGACTTCTTCCTAGTCAACACCAAGAAAAAAGGGAGGGAGGGGGAAGCACGTTCAGATTTCCAAGATTCTGTTACTACAGCTTTACAGCAAAAATATTGCTGGCCTACATGGCATTAGCTTCCTAGTCTAGTTTTCCACAAAGGTCTGACAGTTTGGGATTTGAAGAATCAATATTTACGGAGCAACCATCCTGCGAAGTTGGACGAGAGTGAGTAATGAACAGGATTACGTTTCAGTCTACAATATTTAGGTTAAGCATTAAAACTGAGAGGAAAAAGTAACACCACTTCGAAACCTTCTGATGATAGGAAATCCAGCTGTTACCATATCCGTCTCCAGATGCCAGAGGCGCCCACAACTTCCTTATTAGGCAGAGAACAGAAGTAACAAGAAAAAGTTCTGAAGATGGTTTAAGTGAGATGATATTTTTGTGGGGGGGAGGAGGTTAACAATTGAAAGTGATTGGCATCATAAAACTAAAACAGAGATGGGCAGGAAGGAGGTAATAATAATAATAATAATAATAATAATAATAATAATAATAATAATAATAATAATAATAATAATAATAATAATAATAATAATAATAATAATAATAATAATAATAATAATAATTTGTGTTGTTGTTGTTATTGTTATTGTTATTGTTATTGTTATTGTTGTTATTATTATTATTATTATTATTATTATTATTATTATTATTATTATTATTATTATTATTATTATTATTATTATTATTATTATTATTATCACAGTCAGCCAGATGTTCAGACTGGGATTTGACATCTTTGTCTACCTATCGAGTCCTTACCAACGACCTGGGATAGGCAAATCTGGATGTTTGATGGTGTTACAGATATCGTGGCAGGATGGAAGCAGTTCCAAGTAAAGCTGCCTTCTGCAATTGACTGATGGCAAATTTGTCAATGCCAATGGTGTTCAAGTGGTGCTCCAGTTGTTTTGGGACTGCACCCAAGGAGCCTATTACTATTGGTACTACCCTGGCTTGCCTTTGCCATAGTCGTTCTATTTCTATTTGTAGGTCTTGGTATTTTGATATCTTCTCCAATTCTTATTCTTATTCTTCTATTCTTATTCTTATTATCATCATCATCATCATCATCATCATCATCATCATCATCATCATCATCATCATTATCATCATCGAGATGAATCCTGCCATCATCCAAAGCAGAGCCTGGCACAAAATACATACCGTATTTTTCAGAGTACAAGACATGCCAGAGTATAAGACGCACCTTAGTTTTTGGGGAGGAAGATAGGGGGGGAAATCTACCTATCAGGTATTCATCTGGCTAGCGTCCTTAGTCTGGTCAGCTTCAGCACATTATTTTATTCCCTAGTTAGGGCTGAAAAAAACCTTTCTTGGAGGGAATAGCAATGAAAACAAGCCTGCAAAGACTTAGGGCTGGAAAAAACCTTCGGAGGGAGTAGGAATGAAAAAATCCTGCAAGCGGGGAAGATCGTTAGCACCTCATTAGGGCTGGGGAAAAAAAGCTTCGAAAAAACTACATTCGGAGTATAAGATGCACCCAAATTTTCAGCCTCTTTTGGGGGGGGGAAGGTGCATCTTATACTCCGAAAAATACGGTAGTTAGAATCAAATAATTCAGCAGCGAGGGATTCATTTGAGTACCACATCTGTCAGCATTTTTTCCTTTCCAATAATTATTCGTAGCTATCCCATGTTTCAAAGTATAATTATATTTTGTGGCGAGGGCAAGGGAAAAATGTATTCTTCCCTTGGCTTCCAATGTAAAAGCAATTAGTTTTCATTTACTGCCAATGACCCTGTTGTTTTTAATCTGATTCTTGTGGGAATTCCTGCCTCACTGGCATGGCTGCTGCACTCATCCGGAGAACCTCACCTAGCAATCAGTTCCACCAAATTTTACTTGCCTCGCACTGAACAGATTCCTAATTTGTTTCCCTGAACAGCCAAAAGAAAACTTGATGCTTAGCATGAAAGATGCAACTTCCATTATAGCAGCTTAGCTCCTTTATGGAAGTAGGAGCTCAGTCAACAGGCCCAAATGGCTCAAGAGCAGTGTTTCCCAACCTTGGCAACTTGAAGATGTCTGGACTTCAACTCCCAGAATTCCCCAGCCAGCGAATGCTGGCTGGGGAATTCTGGGAGTTGAAGTCCAGACATCTTCAAGTTGTCAAGGTTGGGAAACACTGCTCTAGAGCAGGGGTGTCAAGCTCGATTTCATTGAGGGCCGCATCAGGGTTGTGTTTTACCTCAGGGGGACCAGGGTGCGTGTGACCATGGTAGGCGTGGCCAGCTCAACGTCACTCATGTTGGGGGACACCTGTGGTGGCCCGAGCGCTCTGTCAGCGAAAACAGGCTCCCGAGCTCCGTTTTTGGCTGTGATGGCCTCCTGCAACCCACTGCCAGCAAAACAGAGCTTGGGGAGGCCATGTATGGCACTCGTGAGCTCTATTTCCAGCTGCGATGGCCTCCTGCAACCCTCTGCCAGCAAAAATGGAGCTCGGGGGGGGGCGCATGTGGCCCTCCCGAGCTCCATTTTTGCTGACAGAAGCCCCACGGGTCGGTCCTTTGCTGTTTCCAGGGCGGCCCCGCGGGCCAGATCTAAGCATCCCGCTGGCCGGATCCGACCCCCAGGCCTTGAGTTTGATACCCCTGATCTAGAGGGAATTCTGTCTTTGGACAAAGACCAAATTATATGGAAAAGCTCAGTTTCATTTCAGAGTTCTTGATCAACTGCAGATCTTCAATATTTTGCCAGCATACAGCATACATACCAGTTGCTGCCGGTTCAGACCGGTTCTTTAGAACCGGTAGCGGAAATTTACTGCCCTCGCTGAACTGGCAGTGTACACTTCCGAACGGGTCCTCTGGTCACCACGGCTTGCAAAAAAAACCTCTGCGTATGCGCAAAGGCTTCTGCGCATGCACAGAGGGTCATTTCTGGGTGTTTTACACGACGTGACAGGGGCGCAAAATGCGCACTTCCATCGTGATGTGAACCAGTAGGGAAGGTAAGTGGAACCCACCCCTGATACATACAACTGCTTCTTGCAAGGTTAGGGACCATTGCACTGGATAATAATAATAATAATAACAGTTTATATGTCGCCTGACTTGCAGAGGCTCTGAGCATTTTGCAATTGCTAAAACATTTAAGATTTTTTTTAAAAAAGTCACACACAAAATCCAGCTGTTTCCTTGCAGCTGCACATGAGGATTTTTTTAAAAAAAAACATTTATTCTTGTACAATGGGAATTTAATTGACCTTCAAAAATAAATGTGAACTTGGAAGAAAAAGCATATTGGTTGTGCAGTTCTAGCTATAAAACGAATCAAGAGCTGTCAGATTACTTTGAAATTTTTACTGATGAACGAACAACCAGATCCAACATCTCTTAATCATAAGTTCTCAAACGTTAATAATATGATCACAAATTCGGTTATAAAATGAGGACTATCCATGACAAAAATGTAAATGTTCTTACTCTCTTTTCCTATGATAAATAAGTGATTCATATGTAAGTAAAGTGGAAGAAATAGATGTGGAAAATATATTTGGAGACTCAATCCTTTAAAGTTACCGGTAGATTTAGACAAATATTAAACACTTGTTAAAATAAAAATAAGAATATTGTACTCTGTAAATAGATTTGAAAATACTTTGAAAAAGCTGTAAAAGTGGTTAGTTATTCTTGTGTTTTTATTTTTTTTTATGTATTTTTGTATGTCTGTTTTATATGTTGTTTTTAATGAAAAACCTAATAAAGTTTTTTTTTTTAAAAAAAAGATCACATTTGATTCCACTAGGTGAGAAATATATGGTGGCTTTAAAAAAAAAGAGTTTTGCCCCATTTTACTTCCTTTCTTGCTACAGTTGTTAAGTTAGTAAGATGGTTGTTAAGTGAATCTGGCTTCCCCATTGACTTTGTTTGTCAGAAAGTTGCAAAAGGGGATCACATGGTCCTGGGACACTGCAACCATCATAAATACTTGCCCATTGACAAGGGTCTTGTCACAATGTGAATATTGTCAGTTGTGAGTCTATGCAGGGTGATGCACCCCTATACTAAATATTATGGTACTTCCCAATATAAGCAGAACACGTGATATGATGTTCTGCGCATGTCTACATTCCTATCCACCATTAATCACTTTTGATGTGCCTTCCGACCTGGAAGGTTGTGTTAAGTAGCAAAGATGTAGCTTATTAAGGATTTATTGTTTTTATATTGTTTTGTACTCAAATAAATATTTTCTATTAGACATTTTAATCTCGGTTTTATTTCTAAGTATTTGAATTCCAAGTAAAAGATCCAAATATCGCCTCTACGGGGAATTCTTCCCTTAACAGGTCTGAATTTGGATCATGTGACCATGGGGAATGTGATGGTCATAAGTATGAAAAATGGTAAGAAATCACTTTTTTCAGGGCCGTTGTAACTTCAAGAGGTCACAAAACGAATGAGTGTAAGTCTCAATGACTTTCAAGCATCCATATCAATGTTTATTGGGCTACTCAAGGCATTTAATCCCAATCCATGGTCATCTTTTGTGACGGGATAAGAATTTATTCCTACCGAGGCGAAAAAGGATCTTGCTTCCTTGAAGTCATTCTTACTTAGAAAATAAAACCGAGATTTAATTCTAATTAACAAAATATTTATTTCAGTATAAAAGTAACAAAATACAAACCTTAATAAGCTACATTTTCTCAGCTAAGAATTCACGTCTGCCTCGGGCGAGGTTCACAGGAGAAGAAGGAAGGAGGAGACTCCTGGAATGCACACATGGGCAGTAATACATATCACATGTCTGCTTGATTAGAAAATACAGTAGATCTAGAAAAATGGTAGAGGGGCTCAACTGGCAATATTCACATTGTGACATTTTGTTCAACAGAAATAAATCATTCCATACGCTCCCATTTCTTAAAACCAGTCTTTCTTTCCCGCATTGTCAGAAATGATCATGCACACAATGTATTTCGTGCTTCCGGAAGGAGAAGGGAGTTGGGCTTTTGGCAGGGTTTAAATCATGGCTTAGCTGGGCCCTTCTGTTTACATCCTTCCATTTCCCATCTATAAAATACCATATGTATCTGGTGGTGCTTATAGTCAAGGCTATGGTTTTCCCAGTTGCAATGGATGGCTGCGAAAGCTAGACCATAAGAAAGGCTGAGCGCCAAAGAATTGAGGCCTTTGAACTATGGTGCTGGAGAAGACTCCTGAGAGTCCCTTGGACTGCAAGGCGATCCAACCAGTCAGTCCTAGAGGAAATCAACCCTGACTGCTCTTTAGAAGGCCAGATCCTGAAGGTGAAACTCAAATACTTTGGCCACCTAATGAGAAGGAAGGACTCACTGGAGAAGAGCCTAATGCTGGGAAAGATTGAGGGCAAAAGAAGGGGACGGCAAAGAATAAGGTGGCTGGATGGAGTCACTGAAGCAGTCAACGTGAGCTTAAATCGACCCCGGGGGATGGTAGAGGACAGGAAGGCCTGGAGGAACGTAGTCCATGTTGTCGCGGTGGGTCGGACACAAATTCCCAATTAACAACAACAACAAAAATACCAAATGTCTCCTATCATAGGACAGACAGAGGCGTATAAAAAGAAGCTAGAGTCCAGGTGATCAAATCAAGGTGAGAATGAGGAGGAGGGAAAAAGATAATCCTATCTCCACTGTAACAACACTGCACTTTAGCTTGGTTGTTTGACCATGGAAAGTCAATAAAATCCCCTCCACCCGCTTTCAAATCTTTTCAAAGGAACTAAGCCCAAGAAAACAAACAACCTTATCCTTGCTGATCTGCTGCTTATAGAAGGCTTCACTTAGTCCCTTCCTTGAAAAGTCCAGGCAGTTTAAATAAATATACATTTATTGCATCATTGAGAGCTTGTCTTGGGGTTGGGTCAGATGCTCAAACTGGAAGTGAAGCTCAGCATTTTCCAATTAAGGCTGCAAAATGGGAAAAGGTAGAGAATTAAATTTGATCCTTTGCTAACGCTCACCTCTACTTGGTTTTGGTCACCATGCTACAAAAATAGATGTTGAGACTTTACAAATAGTGTAGAGAAGAGCAAACACAGATGATTAGGAAGCTGGAGACTAAAACATTTGATGAATGATGGCAGGAACTGGGTATGTCTGGTCTAATGAAGAGAAAGACTAGGGCAGAGGTCTTCAAACTTGGCAACTTTAAGACACGTGGACTTCAACTCCCAGAATTCTCCAGCCAGCTATGGTATGGCTGGAGAATTCTGGGAGTTGAAGTCCACAAGTCTTAATGTTGCCAAGTTTGGGGACCCCCTGGACTAGGGGGTGACATGATAGCAGTCTTCCAATATTTGAGGGGCTGTCATAGAGAGGGGGCGGTCAACCTATTCTCCGAAGCACCTGAGGACACGACAAGAAGTAATGGATGGAAACTTATCAAAGAGAGATCCAACTTAGAACTAAGGAGAAACCACATGACAGTGAGAACAATTAATCAGTGGAATGGCTTGCCTCCAGAAATTGTAGGGTCTCTATCACTGGAGGCTTTAAAGAAGAGATTGGTCTCAAAAAAGATATAGATTCCCCTGTTTGAGCATGGGATTGGACCAGGGGTGAAATCCTCCCGGTTCGCCCGGGCCAGTCCTTCGGCGTATAGCCGATGGAACTGGCGGCGGTCGCGGCGCAGAGCTTCTCCCGCCCGCTTTCTCGTCCCGGCTGAACGCCGCCATTCGGGTTATTTTTCCCTCTGTGCATGCGCGCGCATGCACAGAGGGAAAAATAACCCGAATGATTGTGTTCAGCCGGGCCGGGAAAGCGGTGATTGTGTTCAGCCGGGCCGGGAAAGCGGGCGGGAGAAGCTCCGCGCCGCGACCGCCGCCAGTTCCATCGGCTATACGCCGAAGGACTGGCCCGGGCGAACCGGGAGGATTTCACCCCTGGATTGGACCCAGAAGATCCTCCCAACTCTGTTATTCTGTTATTCTTTGTCTTGTCTTCTATCATCAATGCTGATAACAAAGTCTTTGATCTTCCTTCTACATGGGATCTGACTCATCAGTTCTTCTTCCTAAATTGCTTAGATAATAAAATTCCCTATTTCTCCACCTCTCCCTCAGTCAAAACATGCTTCTTCGTAAAAAAACAAACTCTCCGTTTCAAAACTCCCCAGATCGGCTTGAGGGAACTCCTTCCCAATAGCTTTCCACTGACTCAACAGGTCAGGTCTCAGTTCACCAGAGATGGCCAACTGAAACAAAGCCAACTCTAAGACACATTGAGAAAAGTTTCGTACAACACAGCTAGCACTAAACATCTACTTGCCATGTTCATGTACAGTGTATGACACAATCATGTTCCATTTTAGAACATTATCAGTGGCAGAAACATTTGCTTCTATCATGGACAGATCGTCCTCAACGTACAACGGTTCATTTAGTGACCATTCAAAGTTACACCACCACTGAAAAAAGTGTCTTATGGCCATTTTTTTCAGAGTTGCCACCTTTGTAGCATCCCCATGATCATACGATCAACATTCAGAGGCTTGGCAACTGGTTCATGCTTACGACCGTTGCTGTGTCCCAAGATCATGTGATCCCCTTTTGCGACCTTCTGACAAGCAAAAGTCAATGGGAAAGCCAGATTTATTTAACAACTGGTTTACTAAGTATCAACTGCAATGATTCACTTAACAACTCTGGCAAGAAAGGTCGTAAAATGGGGCTACAAACCGCACTTAACAAATGTCTCAGTTAACCAGAGAAATTTTGGGATCCATTGTGGCCATAAGTCGAGGACTACCTGTAGTATCAGTCAACCTAATAAAATTATTTCCTAAGGCTTGGAGGATAGGTTGATTGTGGAGATCACTTCTTTCTTTCTTTCTTTCTTTCTTTCTTTCTTTCTTTCTTTCTTTCTTTCTTTCTTTCTTTTTCTTTCTTTCTTTTCTTTCCTTTCTTCTTTCTTTTTCTTTTTCTTTCTTTTTCTTTCCTTTCTTTCTTCCTTCCTTCCTCCTTCCTTCCTTCCTTCTTTTTCTTCCTTCCTTCTTTCTTTCTTTTTCCTTCCTTCCTTCTTTCCTCCCTTCCTTCTTTCTTTTCTTTCTTTCTTTCTGTCTGTCTGTTTTGTACTTTGCATTTCCTGGCATGTTACATTTTTAATTTTATTAAGTTGGGGTTTCGTTGTAAGCTGCTTAGTGTTATTCGAAATTTAGTGACAACGTAATATAATGTAATGTAATGTAAATTGTGTTTTCCTGAGTTGGGATAAAATGCAGCTAATGTGTCTCAACGCTTCTTTAAAAAAAAGGGGTGTGTGTGTGTGGATGTGGCAGCAAAGTTGTGGCCGAAATCTTTGATCTGGTATGCTGGCTTTCTGCAGGCAAAGTTGAACTGTGAGCGATCATGGAACATCTAACATCAGTTGAGCATGACTTACAGGAATGAAACCACAAAGTCCATGGTTGCACAAACCTTTTTGACCACAAGTTGCATCTGCATCTCTGCAATGTGTTAGGAGCTGCACTTGAGGGAGGTAAGTGGCTATGCTTGAAATAAGGAGGTTTAATTTTAATTTACTGCAAACTGATACCCACCAAGAATGGCTCCAGAAAGTCTCCTATGGCCCTTAATCATCAATCATGTATCATGATCACTATTGCAACGCACTCTACATGGGGCTACGCTTGAAGAACGTTCGGAGACTGCTAGTGCAGAATGCGGCGGCGCGTGTGGTGATGGGTGTCCCTAGATACACCCATGTAACACCCATCCTTCGCGAACTGCACTGGCTGCCTATAGGTCTCCGAGCGCAATTCAAGGTGTTGGTGATTATCTTTAAAGCCCTACATGGCTTAGGATCAGTTTACCTCCGAGACTGCCTTCTCCAACATACCTCCCTAAGACCGATTAGAGCCCACAGAGTTGGTCTGCTGGTGGTCCCATCAGCCAAACAATGTCGGCTGGCGGGCCCACGAACGAGGGCCTTCTCTGTGGCAGCACCGGCTCTCTGGAATACACTACCCCCCGAGATCCGCATTATTCCCACCCTGCCAGCCTTCAGAAAAGCAGTTAAAACATGACTTTGTCGACAGGCCTGGGGCCAATGATTTTAATACAACACCGATCACTCTTGGCCCCATGAATGATTTATTGTATGAGTTTTTAAATTGTGGTTTTTAATGTTTTTTTTAGTGTTTTAATATCTATTGTTTTTAATGCTTTTTATATTTGTTGTTGCATGTGAATTTTTACTGTTGTGAGCCGCCCAGAGTCTCTGTGGAGTGGGCGGCATACAAATGCAACTAATAAATAAATAAATAAATGGTTAGGGATAGCACATTTGGTCTGCAAAAATCCAAGGAACAGGCAATAGCAATGATGTCCCCCCCCCCCAAATCTTGGCTCCCATCTACGATCATTGAAATTTCTGCAGACTTTCTCTGGTAGCTAAAGTCATTGCAGGTCTTGCGAGATCTTTGCAATCTTGATTTATTTTAATTAGATGTGAAAATCACTGGATCTCTCTTATACCTTGGAATGTTGGAGCTGAATAGTAAGATTCTTACATGACCAGAAACTATTGGCCTCAGAAACATCTAATTCCTATCTTAGGTCTAAGTATATTTATCCATACAGTATGGCTATATTACTTTTATCCTTTTCATTTGTTCCGCTACCTTCTCATGTTGGTATCATTATGATGATGATTCCTTTGATATTATGATTATTATTTTGTTGTTTTGCATGTACACTGAGAACTTCTGCACTGGAGACAAACTCCTTGTCACATTTGGCCAATAAAGTGTAGTGTAGTGTAGTGTTCTCTTCTCATTCCACTGTGTTCTGTTCTATTCTGTTCTACTCTGTTCTACTGGCCATAGCTCAGTAGCAGAACTTTTATTTTTTGAGTTAAAGATGCCAGTTTCTATTTCTCTGCTCTTCAGATAGAGTTGAGAGACACTCTTGTCTGAAAGTGATTATAGGCAATGCTTTGAAGAAGACCCTGGAAGAGTTCAGACAGACAAATAGAATAACAGAGTTGGAAGGAACTTTGGAGGTTTAGATTTTAGATTTATTATTTGAGTTGGAAGGGACCTTGTAGGTCATCTAGTCCAACCCCCTGCTCAAGCAGGAGTTCCTACACCCTTTGAGACAGATGGCAGTCCAGTCTCCCCTTGAAGGTCGCAAGTGTGGGGGCTCTCACAACCTCTGCTGGCAAGCTGTTCCACTGGTTGATCGCTCTCACCGTCAGAAAGTTTCTCCTCACTTCCAAGTTGAATCTCTCCTTGGTCAGCTTCCATCCGTTATTCCTTGTTTGGCTTTCTGGTGCCACAGAGAACAGCCTGACCGCCTCCTCTCTGTGGCATCCCCTCAAGTATTGAAACACTGCTATCATGTCACCCCTGGTCCTTCTCTTCGCTACACTGGCCAAGCTCAGTTCCTGCAACCGCTCTTTGTATGTTTTATTTTCCAGACCCTTTATCATCCTGGTTGCTCTCTTCTGCACTTTCTCTAGAGTTTCAATGTCTTTTTTGTAGTGTGGTGACCAAAACTGGATGCAGTACTCTAAGTGTGGTCTGACCAAGGCTTTATAGAGTGGTACTAGTACCTCTCTGGTCCTTGATTATACCCCTCTATTTATGCAGCTCAGGACTGCGTTGGCCTTTTTGGCTGCTGCTGCACACTGCTGGCTCATATTTAGTTGGCTGTCTACCAGGACTCCGAGATCCCTTTCGCAATCGCTGCTATTGAGTGTGGTTTCGCCCAGTTTGTATGTGCATTTTTGATTCTTCTTGCCTAGGTGCAGAATTTTACTTTTCTCTGTGTTAAATTTCATTTTATTGGTTTGGGCCCAGTGTTCGAGTCTGTCGAGGTCCCTCTGGATTTTGAGTCTGTCCTCTGGGGTGTTTGCTACTCCCGCCAGCTTGGTGTTATCTGCAAATTTGATTAGTTCTCCTGCTATTCCCTCATCTAGGTCATTTATAAAGATATTGAAGAGTACTGGGCCTAGGACGGAACCTTGTGGTACCCCACTGCTTACTTCTCTCCATGTGGACTTAGAGCCATTGAGGACTACTCACTGGGTACGGTTGGTCAGCCAATTGTTAATCCATCTGGTTGTGTAGCTGTCTATCCCGCTTTTTCTAGCTTATGAAGGAGTAGGTTGTGGTCTACTTTGTCAAATGCTTTGCTAAAGTCCAGGTCTTCTAGTCCAACCCCCTGTTTAGGCAGGAAACCCTACACCACTTCAGACAAATGGTTATCCAATCTCTTCTTAGAAACTTCCAGTGTTGGAGCATTCACAACTTCTGGAGGCAAGTTGTTCCACTGATTAATTGATCTGTCAGGAAATTTCTCCTTAGTTGTAAGTTGCTTTCTCTCCTTGTTTAGTTTCCACCCATTGCTTCTTGTTCTGCCTTCTGGTGCTTTGGAAAGTAGCTTGACTCCCTCTTCTTTGTGGCAGCCCCTAAGATATTGGAACACTGCTATCTTATCACCCCTAGTCCTTCTTTTCATCAAACTAGACATACCCAGTTCCTGCAACCGTTCTTCATCTGTTTTAGCCTCCAATCCCATAATCATTTTTGTTGCTCTTCTCTGCACTTTTTCTAGAGTCTCAACATCCTTTTAACATTGTGGCGACCAAAACTGGATGCAGAAATTCTGGTCTCAATGGTCATATATCAAGTACTACCTGTAATAAATAAACTTAAGACTATTTATGTATTTTTTTTCCTGGGGAGTGGGTGGGAAATTTAAGTTTGCATCACATATCACTGTATCAAGTCCTGTTTGACTTGGTCTTTGCGCGTGGCGAGAACCCAGTCATTGTTGGACAGAGTTAGTGTACAGGTAGTCCTCAAGTTACGACTATAATTGAGCCTAAAATTGATGTTGCTAAGTGAGACATTTGTTAAGTGAGTTTTGCCCCATTTTATGACCTTTCTTGCCATAGTTGTTAAGTGAATCATTGCAGTTGTTAAGTTAGTAACCCAGTTGTTCTGTGAATTTGGCTTCCCCATTGACTTTGCTTGTTAGAAGGTTGCAAAAAGGGATCACATGACCCCCTTATGACACTGCAACCATCATAAATATGAGTCGGTGCCAAATATCTGACTTTTGATCATGTGACCATGGGGATGCTGCAATGGTCGTAAGTGTGAAAAATGGTCATAAGTCACTTTTTTCAGTGCTATTTTAACTTTGAACAGTCACTAAATGAAATGTTGTAAGTTAAGAACTACCTGTATTGGGGAAAACCATTTAACCGTAGCTTGTTGGGAAAAAAACATACAGAATTTTGAGATTGCAGTGCCACGTGTTACAAATAATTTGACTTAAAGAAAAGTTTTAATGGAATTGCAACAATGCAGTAGCCTTAAGTTTTATTCAAATGCATTTTATTTTTTGCAACAACATGCCCAAGTTTTAAACGTTTTGCTCTGTGCTTAAGATACAGGTTGGGTGGTTTTTTTTTTAATTTAATTTCTCTCACAGTTTCGGTCCCACTCCTGAAAAAAATGGAATACATTTTGGAGCATCAAAAACCATATCCAGGTTTTTCCCAATTATTCTTTAAAAAGACAGACAATTTAGCAGATAAAAGAGGAGGCGTTAGAAGAATCTTTGGAGGAACGGTTTACTGCAGAGCAAGGAGGTGTAAGCGACCTTAAACAGTTAAGAACAGGCAATACATTTCTAGGATACATAAATATGAATGACTAGTAATTATTCAAAATAAAAAGACATGGACCTAAAAACAAAGGATGTTAAATAAATTAAAGCCCTACACAATATAGAAAGAAAGAAAAAAATTAAGCAGAAGGAAATGTAGGAAATTGTTCCCAACCAAAATACTGTTAACTGATGGGGGAAATAAATAGTTTTCCCAACACATTTAATTCGGAGTGTTTTGGATTTACAATTGCTGAGTATTCTGGCACAGAATCGCCCTTCTTCTCTATTAGCTAAAGCTTTGTTCTTTTGTCATCAAGACGGTTTTATACAAAAATCTTACTTTAGAACAGAGAACCTGATATGGATTTTCTTTTAAAAAGTCAGCTCTGGACTCAGGCAAGAAAAAACATGTATATTTCTCCCTTTCCTCTTCTTCTTCTTTTGGACAACAGTGTATATAAACAACATTGTGCTCGTTTTCCACATCTGTTTTGGTTGCTTGACAACATTTTGAGCAAAAAGACATTTTAAGGCTGAAAGATGCAACCAAGTGAAGCATTCGGGAAGGCAAATTAGTCAACAAGGGGGGACTATGGATACACAATCGCGCGCGCACACACACACACACTCACTCACTAACACACATACACACTCCTGCAGGTGGGGGGGGGGGAATAGGTGAACCATTTATATCAACTTGCATTTAATTGCCACCGGAACTGCCCAAGCAACTAAGTTTGAGCAGTGAAAAGTACCGTGTGTAGAAATTCTGAGCTTCCTTCTCCTTTATTAACGTATTTGGTCCGTTTATCAGTCAACAAAAAAAAAGATACTGATTTCAAGTTGTCAGAACCAGGCAATGTCCTAATATTTAGCCCCAGTAATTATTATTTTATTTTCCCCGAAAGGCAAAGTTTGATCACAGTTTTGTTCAGAAAAAAAAGCTGGAAAAGTCCTCGTAAGAAAATGATGAATTTCTAAAATATACCCTTGTGTGGTCATCTTAAAAAAATCAACTATCAAAACATTTTCCCCAAAGGAAAAAATAAATTAGGGTAAATTTTTAAAAATGCAATACAGTGTCTTTGTTTTTTTTCTAAATCTCCCCTTTCCCGGGATATTAAGCTGTCCTCAAGGAACCATTAGCAACTGTGTTCTTCCCAAAATTTGGTTCGTGTTTTTGAAGCCACAGTTCAGCTAGTTGCTGCGTAGAACCGTACGTTGATGCTTTGGAACCCAAGCACATTTTATATTGTTTTGGATCAAGGTTAGGGTCACAAAAGACCGGGTGATGTACATGGACGACGCCAACTTCTTGGCTCCTGAACGTCTTGAGACCAGCTTGAATCACCTTGTTGAACAAATCCACATCCTCAAGACCCCAGCCCTGAATAGAAACATCAAACCCCCCTGCCCGAATTAAATCCTCCTTGTAAATGCAAGCTATTCCAAAACCGTAGTTCCTCCAGAAACCAGTTTTCTGTGTAAAAGCATAGTGATTCTCACTCGGAACTTTCCCGCTGTAGACAACCTTTGGATCGTACTGGCTAAAGATGATTGGAAAATAAATCTGTTGCCCTATAATCGTGTTGGCTCTACACCGTTGGAGGAACTCTGCAGTAAAAACCAAGTCAACATCACAAAAGAAGAGCAGAGACCTATTGTTAAACTGAGAAGATCCTACTTCGAGGGCCAGAGCTCGGGAAAAGTCTCCAGAAACGGGTAAAATCTGCATGTCGGCCTTGGGGTACTTCATACGATACTCTCTCATCAGTTCCACCTGACGTGCCTTATCGGGATTCGAGTTGGAGTTGAACAGCAAGACAACCAATTTGACGTTCTGGTTAGGAATAAGACAAGTCTTTTCAAAGTTGGCCATGAAGTGCACAAACATATCAAAGCGTCCAGAAAGAGGAATTAAGATGTTGATCTTTTGGTCTTTGGATTCTGTCTTCTCGGATTTGGACTTGCTCAGCTTGAACGGGACGAACATCTTGAGAGAATTGGAGAGAAAAGACAAGGACCCTGAATCCTGGTTGATTTTACTGGCCAGGTCTTTGGCATCCATTTCATCATGTTCCATAAACTGGACTTTGCTGAAGGTCTGCTGCAGGTAGGCATGTCGCCGAACAGGGACGGTCATTTTCTTACCCTTGTGCTTTTTGTACAAAAGGAGCAAGTCAAGGACGTACTCAGCCCCGTACATGGGACTCACTCTTCGATAGCCATACTGTATCTCCTTAAAGTCGATGATCCGTCCCCTACTCTTGGCGTTTGCGTTGATCATCTCCATGACTTCCATCACGACATCGTCCAAGGCCTGACGCTGGGAGGAGTCCATGCCTCGGCGAGGTGGCTGCCCGTCTACCATGGAGTACAGGTACTTCCCCGTCAGGAATTCCCACTCCAACACCTCCTCACGCTGTTGTGGTTGGAATCGCATGAAGGAAGGTGCGATTCCCAGCTGAAGGTCCTCTCGATGGACTTCGGTATTGCTGTATTTGCTCATGAGGACAATCTCTCGGTGCAGCTGAATGGTCCGGTATCGCAGCTCCGCTATTTTACGACTCAGCATGTAGCTGTGAAGCCGGTACTGGTAAGGTGGACTTTTGTTCGGATGCAAAGTGATGGCACGGTGGATCTTGCTGTTGTGGAGGTCTCTGATGTAACCCTTTTTGTTCTGCTCATAGTTTTCATAAAAGAGCTGCTGCATCTAGGGAAGAAGAGAAGGGAAGGGAAGAGTATCATTATAGGGTCCATCTGCCTTGCATGTGGCTTAGATAAACAGAAGGGCTTTGGGGGATAAACAGCTCTCTTAGACGCAAGTTTAGTTAAACCAGCAGCTTCCCTAAGGAATTAAGAGAGTTAAATTTTTTAGACTGGGTGGGCAAGAAGAAAAATAAACAAAATCGAACATCTACCATAAGGCTAGAAATCAAGCTGGCCTGTTCTAGCAATAGGAAGTAGTTTCCCTTAAATGGCATAAAAGGTTTATTGTGATGTGAAATGATTTCTGATGGCAGAAAGAAAGAAAGAAAGAAAGAAAGAAAGAAAGAAAGAAGGAAGGAAGGAAGGAAGGAAGGAAGGAAGGAAGGAAGGAAGGAAGGAAGGAAGGAAGGAAGGAAGGAAGGAAGGAAGAAGGGAGGAGATTATAATGAGAGTGAGGGAGGGTCTGAGGGGAAGTCCTGTCTTAGCACTTGAAGGGAGGGGGGAGGGAGGAAGGACAGAGAGAGGGGGGTAATAACAGGGAGGGAGGAAGGGAGGGAGGGAAGAAGGAAGGGAGGGAGGGAGGGAGGGAGGAAGGAAGGAAGGAAGGAAGGAAGGAAGGAAGGAAGGAAGGAAGGAAGGAAGGAAGGAAGGAAGGAAGGAAGGAAGGGCAGAACAAGCAAAGCAAATCTTTACTGCATTTAGAGATTTCAAGAAGATGGAGACAGAAAATTCAAATATGTTTGAACACAAACACCCACCCACCCACCCACTACCATCTTCTTATCACTGTGATCCATTTCTTCCCCCTTTGGTACAGTACATAAAACTATATAGGAAACCTCCCAAAATATTGATTCTTTTTTGGCCAATTATTTTTTTCCCCTTAAAACGCACAAGCTGCCCTTCGAAACCAAATTTCCCCAAGGAGGCTTACAGCCTATTAAAATTGCACAATAAAAACTGAACAATAATTCAAATACCAACAAAGCCAGCACATCAAAATATGGAACTGATTCAAATGAGAAATAGAAGAGCGAGCCGCAGACTGAGGAATAATAAATTATTTCACTACAGCATTAACATTATGTAAAATGAAAAGAGTTAAAAAGTAAGAGAGCCAGCCTGCTGTAGTAGTTAAGGTACCAGGCTAAAACCTGGGTACTGTGAGTTCTAGTCCAATCTTAGGTGCCAAGCTCGCTGGATGACGTTGGAGCAGTCAATCTCATGGATGGAACCAGGTTGGAGAAAACTGTTCTACAAGAGAAGATGGGAGTACCTGAAGGCAAGACAAGAAGGAACGGTTGGAAGCTTAACAAAGTCCGATCTATCCCAGAATTAAGGAGAAATGGTCAACCTATTTTCCAAAGCACTAGAAGGCAAGACAAGGGACAATGGGTGGAAATTAAACAAGGCAAGAAGGAACGTAAAACTAAAGAAGAGATTTCCTAATAATGAGAACAATTAACCAGTGGAACGGCATGCCTTCAGAAGTTGTGGTTGCTCCATCACAGGAGGCTTTTAAGAAGAGACTGGACAGCCATTTGTCTGGAAAGGTATAGGGTCTCCTTCTTGTGCAGAGGGTTGGCCCACAAGACCTCCAAGGTCCCTTCCAACCTATTGTGGTCAACCTGTTTTCCAAAGCACTAGAAGGCAAGACAAGGGACAATGGATGGAAACTAAACAAGGAGAGCAGGGGTTAGACTAGAAGACCTCTAAAGTCCCTTCCACCTTTGTTATCCTGTTACTCTGTAGTTCTGATTTTAATTTGAGTAGGATGGAGAGGACGAGAAATAGCTTGAGAAGGTCTCACATACCAAAGCAAGCTTGAATTCCTGGACTCTTGGGTTCTATTGAATGACATATCTCAGGTAACAGCTAGTATCAGGAAACAGCAAGGGGAAACACAGGTATCTTAAAGCCATGAATGATTGATGGATGGAGAGAAAATAAGGGGTTCAAATTCAGACAGCGGCCATCAATATTTAAGCTTAAAAAATGCAAACACCTGCTAAACCTCAGTTGGCCTATTCTACCCAAAAGGGAACGCTGATGCGCTAAATATAATGGGAATTTGGACTGAAAGCCATGATTGCGAGAAATCAGCTACAGCCATGGCACATCCTTAGTGGAACATGGCATGTAAAGAGTTGACACTAATACCTTTCTCTGTGAAAAATAGCTTCTGTCTATTGCCAGGAGAGAGAACTGCTGTAGAAGAAGTCTCTCTCCCAAAAAACACCATTTAAAAACATTTTTCCTGGAGGGTTAATATCTGTTATGCTGGTAAAATCATCATGAAGGCAGATTTTAATTTAAATAAGCTGCTAAGACTTCCAAAACGCCCATCGGTTATCAACTTGAATCAATCCAATAACTGATATGTCAGCTGAGATGGAACACAAAATCGGAGGCAGGTAAAAGAAGCTCATGGTTTATTCGTTAAAAAAGAAAGAGGATAGTTGAAAACAAGATATCATGTACCTCTTTCCTTTGGAACAATGGTGCCTTGGTACTCACCTGCTTTGAAACTCACCTACGGGTAATCCTCAACTTACAACCACAATTGAGCCCAATTTTGTTGTGGTTGAGCGAGACATTTGTTAAGTAAGTAAAAGTAAGGTTCTACATTTAGGCAAGGAAAACAAAATGCACAGGTACAGTATATGTGGTACCTTGCTCAACAGTAGTAACTGTGAGAGGGATCGTGGAGTCCTAGTGGACAACCATTTAAATATGAGCCAGCAGTGTGCAGCAGCTGCCAAAAAAGCCAACACAGTTCTAGGCTGCATAAACAGAGGGATAGAAACAAGATCACGTGAAGTGTTAATACCACTTTATAATGCCTTGGTAAGGCCACACTTGGAATACTGAAGTCAGTTTTGGTCGCTACGATGTAAAAAAGGATGTTGAGACTCTAGAAAGAGTGCAGAGAAGAGCAACAAAGATGATTAGGGGACTGGAGGCTAAAACATATGAAGAACGGTTGCAGGAACTGGGTATGTCTAGTTTAATGAAAAGAAGGACCAGGGGAGACATGATAGCAGTCTTCCAATATCTCAGGGGATGCTACAAAGAAGAGGGAGTCAAACTATTCTTCAAAGCACCTGAGGGTAGAACAAGAAGCAATGGGTGGAAACTAAACAAGGAGAGAAGCAACTTAGAACTAAGGAGAAATTTCCTGACAGTTAGAACAATTAACCAGTGGAACAGCCTGCCTCCAGAAGTTGTGAATGCTCCAACACTGGAAGTTTTTAAGAAGATGTTGGATAACCATTTGTCTGAAGTGGTGTAGGGTTTCCTACCTAAGCAGGGGGTTGGACTACAAGACCTCCAAGGTCCCTTCCAACTCTGTTATTCTATTCTAAGTGAATTTTGGCCCATTTTACAATCTTTCTTGCCACTGTTGTTAAGTGAATCACTGCTAAGTTAAATCCGTAACCCGGTTGTTAAGTGAGTCTGACTTCCCCACTGTCTTTGCTGGCCAGGTGGTTGCAAAAGGGGATCCCATTACCTCAAGACACTGAAACCATCATAAATACAAGTCAGTTGCCGAGCGTCTGAATTTTGATCACGTGACTGTGGGGGTCGCTGCAACGGTCGTAAGTCGTAAGACACTTTTTTCAGTGCTGTTGTAACTTTGAACTGTCACTAAACGAACTGCTGTAAGTCGAGGGCTACCTGCAATTTGGCACTCGATGCATTTTTACATTTTAAAAAATTGTCCCAGTACTCATCATTTGTTTGGTACTCAACGTACAAACTGGAACCTGTGGGTGTCGGCTGCCTTGTGACTTGTTACATTATTCCTTATGGGAAAAATTTGTTTAGTACTCAGCATTTTGGGTATTCCTGGCATCTCCCAGAACCAATTAACATTAAGAACCGAGGTACCACTGTATTCCTATTTACTAATCTGTTCCAAAAATAGCCCAAAGTTTGTGTGTGTGTGTTTTTTAAAGGAGTTGTCTCAATTCCATGGGTCTCACAAGCTTTGTTCTTATTCAGGTTAGACTCAGAGGTGGGTTCCTACCGGTACGGTCCAGTGCGGGCGCTCTGGTTGTAGCCTACTGATGATGTAATTTTGGTGTGATGGCTCCGGTGCTGTCTGTGCCGATCCGTGCACGTCACCATATTTTTTTTTCTAATTTTCGATTATTTTTCGGCTCTCTGAGCATGCACAGAAGTAAAATCGTCTCTCTGCGCATGCGCGGAACTAAAATTGCATGCCAGGACATGCGCATGCACATGAGCGTAGCGAGCGCATGCGCGTGAAACATCGCGATGCGCACCAATAGGAAAAGGTAAAAGGAATCCGCCCCTGGTTAACTATTAAAGTAATAGACTATGTTCCATTTGGAATAGCTTGGGAAACGTCTAACTTATGAATGGACTTCAGCTTCTAGACTGCCTGACTCCTGCGTGAATAGACACTTTTCAGTAATGGAATCGAAGAACAGTAATGGAATATCATAGTTTTTTACAAAAGTTTTTTAAGAGAAAAGATCGGCAAGAAAAAGCTCATTTCAGCCAAACATCCTGGATACTTTTTACACCCAGGAAAGATAAAACTTCATAAAATTGAAGAAAACATTAAGATTAAAAATGTTTCGTTAAAAACGAATGTGGTTTGCAAATTATAGTTTATTCTCTTTGGTAATATGAAGATGAAATAGAAGTTAATGGATCTGGTAACTGACCTCTTCCTTTAACACCAAATAATAAGTAAATAAACTAACAAGGTGATTAATCCTGGTTAAACGCTTGCCATTTTTTTTTCTTAAAATGACCAATTGTTGCTCTCTAGGATACGTACTTTCTCAAAATTATATTTATATTTTGCAAAAGAGAGAAGAATACATTATACAATCCTGTTATCAAAGAACAAAATTGAACCGGTACTTGAAAGGATTACAGTATTTTTCGGAGTATAAGACGCACCTTAGTTTTTGGGGAGGAAAATAAGGGAAAACAATCTGCCTACCAGGTATTCATCTGGCTAGCATCCTTAGTCTGGTCAGCTTCAGCACATTATTTTATCTCCTGGTTAGGACTTAAAAAAACCTTCTTCGGAGAGAATAACAATGAAAGCGCATGCAAGCCAGTAAGAGCTGGGAAGATCGTTAGCACCTGGTTAGGGCTAGAAAACAACTTCTTTGGAGCAAGTAGAGCAATGAAAAAAAAAACCTGCAAAGACTTAGGGCTGGAAAAACATTCTTTGGAGAGAGTAACAATGAAAAAGCCTGCAAGGTAAGAGCTGGGAAGATCTGTTAGCACCTAGTTAGGGCTGGAAAAAAAGCTACATTCGAAGTATAAGACGCACCCAAATTTTCAGCCACTTTTAGGGAGGAAAAAGGTGCGTCTTATACTCCAAAAAATACGGTATACAATTTTCTTAACCAGTGAATAAAACTTGGTTTCATTATGCTTTAAATTTAATCCACCCAGCTTACACTCAAATCCTATATCATTTTGACGATAGACTGTAAAAGCTGCAAATCTGTTTTATCTTGAATTGCATTTTATACTACCATGCAGTTATCCAGTGTTGGAGTCTTTTCATTTCTTTATGACATACTTTAAGACAGTTCTGATCATTATACTGCACACTGCTGATAGTCTGGGTGGAAACCGTATATTTTAATAATTCGATTAAATTGTTGTACCTGCTTGCTGGTTTTGCTCTGCTTTCATTTTCAACTACAAGTAGCCCTTGACTTACAACTGTTCATTTAGTGACCATTCGAAGTTACAACAGAACTGAAAAAAGTGACTGTTTTTCACACTTACGACCTTTGCCGCTTCCCCATGGTCACGTGATCAAAATTCAGACGTTTGGCAACTGGCATGTATTTATGACGGTTCTGGTGTCCCAGGGTCACGTGATCCCCTTTTGCAACCTTCTGACAAGCAAAGTCAATGGGAAAGCCAAATTCACTTCACAACCGGGTTACTAACTTCACAACTGCAGTGATTCACTTAACAACTCTGGCAAGAAAGATCGTAAAAGGAGGCAAAACTCACTTAACAACTGTCTTGCCTTTGGACTCTATGGTGGTCGTAAGTCAAGGATTACCTATATTGCTGTATTTTGATTAAGGATTTTTCTTAGAGCAGGGGTGTCAAAGTCAAGGTCTGGCGGCCGGATCCGGCCTGCGGGGTTGCTTAGATCTGGCCCATAGGGAAGGAAACAGCGAAGGACCAGCCCGCAGTGCCTCTGCCAATGAAAACAGAGCTCCGTTTTCACTGGCAGAAGGTTGCAGGTAGCCGTCGCAGCCAAAAATGGAGCTCGGGAGCCCATTTTCTCTGGCACAGCGTTCGGGCCACCACAGCTTCCCCCAACATGAGTGACATCAAGCTGGCCACGCCCACCCTGGCCATGCCCACTCTGCCCTCCCCAGGTCAAACACAACCCTGATGCGGCCCTCAATGAAATTGAGTTTGACACCCCTGTCTTAGAGTGATAGTCAGGGGCGGGTTCCTCTTACCTGGCTACCGGTGCACTGCGTGTGCATCATCACATTGCGCAAGCGCACACGCTACGCACACACATCCCCTCGCACTATTTTGCTTCCACGCATACGCAGGAAGCAAAAAAAGGCCAAAAATTTGGAAAAAAAGATGGCATCATACGACGGACAGGAGAAGAGGGCACCGGAGCCGTCGCGCGCAAATTGCACAATCGCTGAGTCCCTACCGGAACGGCGCACTGGACCGCACCGGTAGGAACCCACCACTGGCGATGGTTCTCAACTTTTTCTTCACCACGGACCCCTTTAAAAACCTATTGTGGCCACGAATCATGCCCAAGGGCCCCCAAGATTTAGCTCAAGATTTAAAGCATAACATTTCTTCAAGTGTTCACAGACCCCCCCCCTGTGATGACATCATAGACACCCCCCTCAGGGTCCAGGGATCACAAGTTGAGAAACACTGTCTTAGAAGATTTATAGCTAAATGGGAATAATGATGTACCTTTAGCCACAAACTATAACCAGAAGATAGAAGGAAAAATCAGATTACACACCGTTGTGGTTACTTCTTCTTGCCTGGAAGAGATAGCTGGGAGGTAGGCCAAGGAATATGCAGGGGAGACATTCACAGGTACCACTCAATGAAGCATTTGGATGGCATTGGTCACTCTCCAAAATGTACATTTAACCACAACATATAAATGCTAATGAAATTGCTACATATATGCAGGCTGCCTGGAAATCTCAAGTGCTATAATTAGGTTAGGGAAAACAGTACAATACCTGCCTTCTTTCATAAATGAACCTATACTTTTCAGGAAGGTTGGAAGATCTTATGGGGAGGGAAAGAGAGGGAATAAAAGCAGTTTCTGAGCTTCATGAAACCCATAATTAAGCTTAGAATATCTATGCCTATAAATGCTCAGGCAAAAACTTCACAGTGTTGTCTTCTGCTTGCCTTCCTTGTCTCGGTATTGGAATTCGGAATATCCCAAAGCAGGAGACAATTGTATTTTAATAGATTCCATAAAATCTTCTGCACTCAATTTATTTAGTCTTGGTTACAGTAAATCGAAATGTGACCGAATGAGTAATCCACAAAACTAGCTGCCTGTTGGGTTGAAGAGAGGGTGGAGACCTTGATATGCTGAAAAATAAAGATAGTTATAAAGAATAGCAGAGTTGGAAGGGACCTTGGAGGTCTATGAAGATTCTCAGTCATCGAGGTCATGGCTGTCCCAAAAGTGCTTTTTTTTTCCCAGGAGGCAACTGACTTTCTTGTTTTTCTTTGAAGACATTTTGCTTCTCATCCAAGAAGCTTCTTCAGCTCTGACTGGATGGTGGAGAATGGAAGGATTTATATTCCTTGCGGACAGCTGGTCATTTGCATTCTTTTATTTTAGAGTCGTAGAGGCCACCTGAAGAAACTTATTGGATGAGAAGCGAAACATCTTGAAAGAAAAACAAGAAAGTCCATTTGCCGCTTGAAAAAAAACACCTTTCGGATTTCTAGTCCAACCTTCTGCTCAAGCTGCTGTGGCCTAGAGGTGGAGCTATTGCCTCACAATCAGGAGGTTGTGAGTTTGATCCTAGGTAGAGGCAGATATAGGGTCTCCTGCTTGGGCAGGGGGTTGGACTAGATGACCTGCAAGGTCCCTTCCAACTCTGTTAATCTGTTATCTGTTATCAAGCAAGAGACCCTAGACCCAGGGGTGGGCAAACTATGGTTCTTTGAGGACCTGTGGACTTCAACCCCCAGAATTCCTGAGCCAGCCATGCATGCATGGCTGGCTCAGGAATTCTGGGAGTTGAAGTCCACAAGTCCTCAAAAAACCATAGTTTGCCCACCCCTACCCTAGACCACTCCAGACAAATGACTGTCCAATCTCTTCTTAAAAACCTCCAGTGATTGTGCATCCACTAGCTAATGTTTCCCATTGCTTTCCTTAGTGAGAGATGACATAATTAGAATCGTTTTTATCCGAGCACAAGCTGGATTTTGAAATGGAAAGCATGATCTTCAGAAAGGCAAGCGAACGAGCACCAGTCTAAAATGAAATCCTGGTTGTTGTTGCCGCCTCTACAGAATTGGCCAGAGGTTCTATCAGGAAATTAAGAGAAGATGACACTCTTGTTGATTACACAACTGAATTCTAAGTAGTCATTGATGGATAGGACTCCATATTAAGACATGCAGGATTACGGTTACAGTTTCCTTGGAAAGAAGTCTCCTTTTAATGAACCTCAGCTGTCAACTGCTGAACGAGATCATCCGGGAGATGTCCACTGGTGACCTTTCAAATGCTGCCTTCTGGTTATCATCTGGCCTTGCACATGTGCAGTTTGGAAGATTTGGGGGGCCGATTTAAAAAAAAAGATCCTGGCAAAGGCATTAGTTGCTTGATAGATCAAGTCTGAGAAGACAACCCTCCAAGACGAATAGACAAACAGGTGCCATCCACATGTTTTGGGCTATAACTCTTGCTGAGGCTGATGGGAGTTGAAGTTCTAATTTAATGCGACTTTGTGTTGGTATGCTAGTACTGAAGAAAGCCACCCATCAATAGAACAATTTTCACAAGCCAGGAAAACTAAGAAAAAAGGGGGCAATTGTCACGATGTGAATATTGTCAGTTGTGAGTCTATGCAGGGTGATACACCCCTATTCTAAATATTATGGTACTTCCCAATACAAGTAGAACACGTGATATGATGTTCTGCGCATGTCTACATTCCTATCCACCATTAATCACTTCTGTTGTACCTTCCAACCGGGAAGGACGTGTTACGTAGCAAAAATGTAGTTAATTCAGGATTTATTGTTTTATATTGTTTTGTACTGAAATAAATATTTTCTATTAGACATTTAATCTCGGTTTTATTTCTAAGTGTTTGAATTCCAAGTAAAAGATCCAATGTCGCCTCTACAGGGGAATTCTTCCCTTAACAACAATAAATGCAGCATTTGCTATATTCAGTGAGATGTTCTATCTCCCTGAACTCCTAACATACTGGAAGTATCGTATTCCTGCCTGTAAAAAAAAAAAGGGGGGGGGAACCCACTGCCACAAATCTTTAAATCTCACAACATTCAGATGCTTTGAAATAAGAATCCAGAGTTACAGCCTGAGATTCTACACACCAGCTGGATGTTGACACAGGGTAAATGATTAAAATGGAGTGAAATTTATCTTTTCTTTTGACTTTAAAATGTGTATACGAGTTTGTGTTATTAATATAACTCAAGGAATGGGCAAAGGAGCTATGCATATACAGAAAGCAACTTCCCAGCCACTAGAGTCACCTTGAACTGTGAGATGGATGACAAACAAATTTCATAGATAGATAAGATAGATAGATAGATAGATAGATGATAGATAGATAGATAGATAGATAGATAGATAGATAGATAGGTAGGTAGGTAGGTAGGTAGGTAGGTAGGTAGGTAGGTAGGTAGGTATAGATAGATAGATAGATAGATAGATAGATAGATAGATAGATAGATAGATAGATAGATAGGTAGGTAGGTAGGTAGGTAGGTAGGTAGGTAGGTAGGTAGGTATAGATAGATAGATAGACAGATGAGATAGATAGATAGATAGATAGATAGATAGATAGATAGATAGATAGATAGATAGATAGATAGATAGATAGATAGATAGATAGACAGATGAGATAGAGAGACAGACAGGCAGACAGGCAGACAGGCAGGCAGACAGGCAGGCAGGCAGGCAGGTAGGTAGACAGATGAGACAGACAGACAGACAGATAGATATTACATGATAGATATATGATGGATGATAGATAGCTGTATAGCTAGATAGATGATACCTAGATAGCTATAGAGATAGATAATAAATAGATGATTAGGTGATATATGATAAATGATATTTAATGAATGGATAGACTGACGAAGAAATAGACAGATATCCTATTCAGCCATCACTCTGAAACAGTAATCTGGTATATTTAAAACTGTACGAATTAGGAACTCATTTTATTTTATTTTTCAAATAAATCAGAGATTAAAAACAGAAGAACTGTGCTCACTGAGTCCAAAAACTTGTTTTAATCATTGTTCTAGTTAATATTCTGTTTGCATTCTAGCCAAACAGATGCCCATTGAAAACTACAGGCAGGATGTGATTGCAACAGCATGCTCCTCTTAGAGACTCGTGATTTGTAAATCTCCAAACTAAACTCTAAACTACACAAGAAGAATTACACACACATTTGAAGAGAAATTGAAGGGAATTAAAAAAAAAAACCCCGAAAGAACAAGCATGCCAGACTCTTTAGAACTTCCCGAGACAACCTGTGACCTCTGGGCTCATCAATTCAGAGATATTTCCTTAGAACTTAAATAGAAAAACAGGAGAGAGAAAAAAAGTGCAGTGAGAACAGGAGCAACTTCCGACTTCCTGCTGGCTTCCCCATTGACTTTCCTTGTGGAAAGCTGGCAGGCAGTCCTGGAAATGATAATCACATGACGTTGCCAAATTTCAATCCAATGGGAATAATGGGTCCCGGAGTTTGGACACAGTCTTTAAGTTAGCCCATTTGATGCAAAAATTGTTGACCTGTGACATGCTGCTTTGTTCAATTGAAGGTTACTGTAATGCGCTCTACATGGGGCTACCCTTGAAGAGTATCCGGAGACTTCAACTGGTGCAAAGTGTGGCTGCGCGTGCTGTGGTGGGTGTCTCAAGATACACCCACGTAACACCCATACTCCGCCAGCTGCACTGGTTGCCCATTGGTCTCCGGGTGCAATTCAAGGTGTTGATTATCATCTTTAAAGCCCTACATGGCTTAGGATCAGGTTACCTCCGGGACCGCATCCTACCTCATACTTCCCTTCGACCGGTGAGGTCCCACAGAGTGGGTCTCCTCCAGGTCCCGTCAGCCAAACAATGCCGGCTGGCGAGGCCTAGGGGGAGGGCCTTCTCTGTGGGGGCCCCGGCTCTCTGGAATCAACTACCCCCAGAGATCCGAATTATCCCCACCTTGCTGGCCTTCCGAAAATCCATCAAGACATGGCTTTTCCTGCAGGCGGGGTGATTCAGACAATTCTACATCTTAGGTCTCCCCCATGTATGTATGGTTTTTAAATGTTTTTAAAAAAATTCTTTTTAATACTGTTTTTAAATTTTATATTGTTTAGTTGTTCTCTAAATGCTGTACGCCGCCCTGAGTCCTCAGGGAGTAGGGCGGCATGTAAGAACACTAAATAAATAAGGTTACAAACAGACAAGCAAGAGTGTTTTAGTAGTATATAGATAAAATAATACTGTAAGCTTTTTTTCCTCAACCCAAAAACGATGCTGTTTGTTTCAGGCATCAACTCTCTTTCTCACATACATATATACCTTTTTTTGGACACCTTCATTCAAGCAAAAAAAAAAGGAGGTGTGTGGAGAATCAAGATGGAACGTACCATTCTTCATTCACATCTGATTTATATCCCTTCACTCCTGATGTGTTTTCCCTCTATCCAAGACCACACTTTTTTTCCAAAGTGTGCATTTAAAAACGTACACAATCATTAGGAAACTGAACTGATTGTTCAACACCGAGGGCTTAAGAAACATAAAAAATGGGAAGGAATACTAGTTTCAGTGCTCCAGTTGTGTGGTTTTAAAACGCGCTCCATTCTAGGAACTTTTCCCAGATGGAGTCATCTGCCAGATACCCCCAGCATGAGGCACAGAGTGTTGGCAACTTTCTGGTGTGCAGACTCAATTGGTTGCAATGAACTGGAGAGGACTTGTTGGGCTCCACGGTCCCCCCCCCCCGGATCTGAATTCATGACCCAGAACAACATTTCTGTGACAGGAAAAAAAAATTACACAACCCAAACCGGTCATAGGGCTTTGCAACTTCAGACTTGCAAATGTAGACCTTCCTTTTTGCATTGATATATTCATGGCTTGGGAGGCACAAAAAAAGGAAGGGACGTGTCTAACTAATTTTTCTATCTTATGCCCACTTGAGAAGACCAGGAAAGTTAGCCCGTGCATTCCTATGGTGGAAAAGGTTAAACTACCAAATTAAGAAGATGGAGAGGGGGTGTGATGGCTCAGCTGTTAAAGATGCTGAGCTTCACAGTAGGAAAGCTAACAATTTGAGACCTGAGCACCACACAACGGGCAGGGGCTTGTTCTTTGCGCTACCAGTGTGCTGCGCGTGCATCACCATGTTTTGGCGTGCGCAAAAAACCACCGAAATCTCACGCGCACGCGCGTCCCCTTGTGAGATTTTGCTTCCGCGCATGCACAGGAAGCAAAATCAGCCCAAAAATTCCCCCAAAAAAGAGGGCGCCGCGCAACAGACCGGTGAAGACGGCACCGGAGCTGTCGCACGCAAATAGCACCATCTGCTGGCCGCTACCGGTGCGGTAGAGTCAACCGCACCGGTAGGAACCCACCACTGACGACGGGTGAGTTCCCGTTACTTGCCCCAGCTCCTGCCCACCTAGCAGTTCAAAAGCATGCAAAAGCGAGTAGATTAATAGATACCACTTCGGCGGGAAGGCAACATCGAATATCATGTGTGATATTATTACACAGTGCATATCATGTCTATGTCCTTGCTTTATTTGCCTGCTTGAATAATTTAATATTTGGGAATCTGAAATACGTTCTTGTCAAATTTCGCTCATGACAAGCAACTGGCTTTTGCCAAGACCAAATTGTGTGAGCAACAAATTGAAGCTGAAAGGAGCATCTAAATCACACACAACTGGTTTTTGTTAGTAGTTAAAAGGCTCTCCTCCTTTTTTAAAGAGAGAGAGAGAGAGAGGGAGATGAAAATAAAAAAAGCAAGTAGAGAGAAACTTTCAGTTTTACTGTGTTATGTTTTTTAAATGATACTTTGGTTACACAGTCTTACAAGGAGAAACAATAGTGTTAGATTTAGATCCAGATTCAAGGCAGCTTCCAATAAGCACAGATGTTTTAACTTACAACATGTAGAATTACTCTCCGTGTATTTATATGTTTACCATCAAGAGGCCCAACGACTTTGGTGATATTGTAGATAGTTCTTCCCTCCCACCCATGATGGAGGTTCCTGCTTCAAGGAGAAGGACAAGTAATAAGGCTATTCTTCCCCCACCCCCCCCAGCTACATTACCGTATTTTTCAGAGTATAAGATGCTCTGGAGTATAAGAAGCACCTTAGTTCTGGGGGAGGAAAATAGGGGGGGAAATCTACCTACCAGGTATTCATCTGGCTAGCGTCCTTAGTCTGGTCAGCTCCAGCACATTATTTTATCCCCTGGTTAGGGCTGAAAAAAATCTTCTTCGGAGGGAGTAGCAATGAAAACAAGCCTGCAAAGATTTAGGGCTGGAAAAACACTTCTTCGGAGGGAGTAGCAATGAAAAAATCCTGCAAGCCGGGAAGATCGTTAGCACCTTGTTAGGGCTGGGAAAAAAAGCTTCGAAAAAGCTACATTCGGAGTATAAGCCACACCCAAATTTTCAGCCTCTTTTAGGGGGGGGAAATACTCTGAAAAATATGGTATTTGCTTCCTCAAGAAAAATGGTATACAATACAGGTAGTTCTCGACTTACGACCACGACAGAAACCAAAATTTCTGTTGCTGAGCGAAATATTTGTTAAGTGACTTTTGCCCCATTTTTCAACTTTTCTTGCCAGAATTGTTAAATGAATCACTGCGGTTGTTAAGTTGAGTAACATGGTTGTTAAGTGAATCTGGTTTCCCCGTTGACTTTGCTTGTCAGAAGATCACAAAGAGGGATCACATGACACTGCAACAGTCATAAATGCGAGTCAGTTGAAAAGCATCTGAATTTTGATCACGTGACCGTGGGGAATGCCGCAACGGTCGTAAGTGTGAAAAGCGGTCATAAGTCACTTTTTTCAGTGTCGTCGTAACTTCAAAGGGGCACTAAATGAACTGTGGTACGTCGAGGGCTACCTGTACCACTGGACTGTCATCAAATATATTCATTTGGAAAGGGAGAGGTTTCTCAATTAAAAAACTCTACTAAGACTGTGATGGCGAACCTATGGCAAACGTGAAGCCATATCTGAGGGCACACGAGGCGTTGCCCTATGTCAGCTCCAACGCTGGCCAGCTGATTTTCAGCCTTCTGGAGGGTGGGGGGAGGCCGTTTTCGCCCTCCCCAGGCATCAGGAAAGCCTCCGGAGCCTGTGGATGGCGAAAAACAGCCCAACTGGCCTACCGGAAGTCCGGAGGCTTCAGTGAGGCCTGCGCACATGGGGGCCCAGCGCAGGGGGTGTCAGACAGTGATTTTTATATTGCCTGTTACATGTATATGCAGGGAGCTGCATCCCTATCTAATATAATGGTTTATTCCTGAGCACATGATTGATATGTTCTTGTAAGCATGTGTGCATTCCATTCAGTCCTTCTGTTCCTAGCTTCTGTCGAAGCAAGACGTGCCTTTTATATCAGAGATGTAATTAATGAGGATTTATTGTTTTGGTACCGAATAAACATTTTTACTTAGAACTTTAAACTGCGGTTTCATTTCTAATGTCAGAATTCCTGGCAAAGATCTATTTTCGCCACTAGTGAGAGTTATTCTCATCTTATCAGGGGGGTTGTGCACACATGCGCAAGGGAGAGGGCATTGCATTATGGCACGCGCACGCACCCTTTTGGCACCCGAGCTGGCTGGAGAATTCTGGGAGTTGAAGTCTTAAAGTTGCCAAGTTTGAAGACCTCTGCTGTAAGGGATACAGCAAGTGATTTTGGGGGGTGGGGACAAAGGTCCCCAAATATTTTCCTCACAGTGCCTTGTGCTGGGAAATATGGGTTTCGAAACTCAGCGAAGAAAACCCGCTTTTGAAGGCAAATTCTGCAGCAAGGCAAGCTCAAGGTCACTTGATTCCCAAGGCAATTCCAAACCAGCTGTGAAATGGAGAAACTGAACAGCCTGCAGTTTTAAGTCTTCCATTTACACTATTATGCAATGAACTCATTAAGTAAGCATCCATCTCGTCCAATAAATAAGGAGCTGAGTGTCTGCATTTTTTCATTCAGTTGAAACCTAATTAGCCTCTGCTGAACTAAAACAGAATTTGCATTTCTATACTTGCAGATTTAAAATAAAATAGGAAAACCCACAATAGCAACACCAAGTTGTGTGTTAATTTCGGAAGCCTTTGTCCTCAGCTCCAGGGTATGTGACTGGTTTTTACAGAGAAACATATGTGAAAGAACTAATCCTTAAGAAGATTGGGAAAAAAGGAAGATTTAGAAAGCAGTAGAAAGATCTCATTAGCTTTATATGCAAAAACCTATAAAAAAAAGAAAAGTAGAAATTCACTGGTAACTATTAATGCAATGCTAGCACGTTATCCATGCCAATTAAAAATGCATCAACGTAATTCTGGCATTATCTACAATTCTTATATTTTAGCAATAACAAAGTGACATTCATTACAGGACCTGAACAAAGTCTGACTTTAGGTTGTTTTAATTTCAGCTTTAAGAGACTTTGTTAACTTGCAGAGTTTGCATTGTGGCTGGACAGTATCCAAGAATTTGCCAGCATGCTGCCATGTTTAATAAGACTGAAAAGGAACATTATTAATATGCAAGGAAGTAATTCTATTAGCCATACTTATTTTCAAATTAATTTGAATCAAATTCAATTTTCACTCTTGCCTTATCCATTTCTTTCCCCTAGCTACACCTGTTTGGGGTCCCTGGCATACCACTAGCAACACACCACAACAGGAGACCATATAAATCGCCAAGGTGAATATCTATATCTAATCAACCAGAACAATGTTTTTAAAGTGAATTTCATAGAATCATAGAATGTTGCAAGAACGTGTTAAGATGCTATCTATTTTAATATCCTCAGAGCATTGCTTCTTCAACAAAAGGGGCTTTTTCAAGAGACAACTAGACTTTCTTTGTTTTTCTTGAAGATATTTCGCTTCTTCTTTTTTAATCACGTTTTTATTTTTATTTTAAATTTATACATATCATTGTGTGAATAGCGTGGTGTCTGGGTATCATTCATTTCAATACAGATCAACTTATTCATAATTATTACATTCCATTTTCCTTATTCCATATTATTTACCCCTATCCTTTACACAAAATTTTATTTTCATAGAAGTATTAACAAGTATGCGATAACATCTAAACCGATACACTGTAGCATCCACTATATTTATCTTTCGTTATAATTTCAATAATATGTCCCTCAAGTGAAAATAAAATAAAGTTACAAAATTGCCGGTCAGTTTTCTTTTCTCCTATACACCATATTTCACCCAATTTTATTACAAAAATCCATCACATGTTCTCTTCTTTCTCTCTTCCCTTCTCCCCTCTCTTTCTCTCTACTTCCCTCCTTCCTTCTCCTCTGAAGATATTTCGCTTCTCATCCAAGAAGTTCTGAGAACTGAATGAGCTTTTTGACGAGAAGTGAAATATCTTCAAATAAAAACAAAGGAAGTCCAATTGCCTCTTGAAAAATCACTGTTGGGACAACCGTGGCCTGAATCACTGAGAATCTCCACAGACATTCATCAGAACTTCCACGATTTTTTTTCTTTGTTTTTGGCTATTCTGCAAAAACCTGTAAAGTTTTGTAAAAATTTACAAAAATGTGTAAATCTGAAAAACCCAGATTGAGAAACGGATATAACCATGATGGTGAAGCTGTGGCACACGTGCCAGAGGTGGCACGCAAAGCCCTCTCTGTGGGCACGCATGCCGTCGCCAGCTGCTCTTCCAGGTTCTGTCACGCACAGGTGTGCCGGCCAGCTGGTCTGGCGCGCATGCGCACCAGCCAGCTGCTCTCTTGCAGGTTCCGGTGCTCCTGCGTGCACGCGCGCTCCAGTTTCGGCACTCGGTGCCGAAAAGGTTAGCTGTCACTGGGATATAACAATGCAACTCAAGAGTGGCGGGAGGGCGGATGGGAAGGGAGAGGAGAGATAGAGAGAAACCCAGTTCTACATTTAGGCCTATGCTCCAAAGCGGACTCCCTGCAGCGCTCGAGAGAGGAACCATATGAACTATTTTGTGAAGTTTGGCTACCAACCGGAGCGTGTCTTTTAAAAAGGACCCTTGCCAAAAATATTGCTTGACTGTTGCCGAGGGGGGAAAAACAACCCACACCACCTCCTACGTTGTGTCAGGAAACACACTTTGCACTCAAACCACACACACTGCCATCCACTCGATAATGCAATGGCTCTTTCAAGACCATGGCAGAGGTTAAAGCAGAATCATAATTAGCACCTTAAAAAAATGAACCTGGACCGATATGAACTGTTTTTATGAAGATGTTGGAAAATTCTTGAACCTCCAGATGTCTTTGTTAAGGAGTTATTGTGCTGTTAAGCACATACACAGCGAAATGTGTTGTAGTAATGGTGTTGCAGTTTGATATGAACGCTATTCAGTCAATAAACAGAATGAGTTTAGTATGTACAAAATAGTTTTACTTGAATAGTAGCAAAATTAAATAGGAAGTCCAAGTCATACACAGTTATTCAGTCAATGCGAAGTTTCTTCTTCTTGCCTATCTTTGTTTTAACTCACAAACAAAGATTACAGCTATCACTTAATTCTATACTATCACAGATAGTTACTCTTTTCACAGCAATTTCACACAGTCATAAAGTAATCTACTCATCAGTAAAGCAGCAGAGAATCTTCAATCCCGAACACACCGTCAAACACCACTCACCACATTAAACCAGACTGAACCATAAACCACCAACCACATTGAGCATGCTCTCTTGCTTGCTTATATAGTAATCATCCACAATGCATTTAAAGCAATATACACATAACAATGATTTGTGGCTTAATCATATATTAACACACCCAATCGTTTGAACAGAGTTCTAACAGTCTTGAAAATGTTTTTCTTTTTTAAGTGCAAAAGGTGCTGGGAAGTTTCGTTATTCTTTTTCCACTTTTTTACTTTTCCTACTGCAAATTTAGTTTGTTGCAGTTCTTATTATTGTCCTTCAAGTTTTTCATAAAATTTATATGGGGAAAAATGAATGAACAGTACCTCCATGAAAGTAGACACAGTATTTACTTATAGGTAACAACTGGGCTCTTTAATTTCTTTCTTGAACTTTATTATTATTATTATTATTAATTAGTGACATTTTTATATACCGCCTAAACCATCTATAAACCATCTTTGTTGTGTTATGGCTTCCTATGACCTAAAAGCACTATGGCATGAATTCTACCACAGCTGTTCCTCAACCAAGGGCGGAGATTCACTTAACAACTGCAGTGGTTCGCTTAACAACCATGGCAACAAAGGTCGTAAAACCAGGCGCAACTCTCTTAACAAGAACTTTGTTGATCAGTGGAAATTCTGGTGCTTTTGTGGTCGTACGTCAAAGACTATCTGTATGTATGTATGCGTATATATACATATAGGTATATATGTATGCCCTCATGTATTAATACTTTCATTTAACTTTTACTAGCAACGGGAAATTAAGAAAAGGACAAACATACCACAACGCTTTAACTTAGAGGGGGGGGGAAGGAAAAAGAAACAGAAAGGATCCTTCCAGCAAAATATCTTACCTCTAATAGCAACTGCTTTTGGTTGCTAGGTAACATTAATCTTCTCCCAAGGGAATTCAGATAGACCCTCACTGTGATTAACCTCTTAATGCTGAACACAGTATAAATACAGTATAATTATCTGCTGGCCTTCCTCTACTACCGCTGAGAGGAGAACACAGCACCAGTTCCAGTTTCTCCAAACAGGAGCCACACATTTACATCCATGTTCCCCGATAATATGGGTATCTAGTTTCTGCAAGAATTGAGGATTCCAAACAAAAGGAAAATAGAAAATATACTTAACAGCTTTCCTTCTTTTTTAATTAAGTCCAAAAGGACATCGGCAACGTGGAAACCTGAGGTTGAATCCTTCATTTTATTTTATTTTGCACCACTCCTGTAGAATGCAATCATCTCTCCTTTTGCAATGAATCCCTTTTACTTTCTCACTTTTTTTGCTTTGGATGGGGACTTACTATTTTTATCGAGGGGTGTGATGGCTCTGCCGTTAAAAATGCTGAGCTTCTCAGTTGGAAAGCTGAGAGTTTGAGACCCGAGCACTGCGCGACGGGTGAGTTCCTGTTACTTGCTGCCTCCTGCTCACCTAGCCATTCGAAAGCATGCAAATGCGAGTAGATAAATACCGTAGTTTTCGGAGTATAAGACGCACCTTTTTCCTCCATAAAAGTGGCTGAAAATTTGGGTGCGTCTTATACTTCGAATGTAGCTTTTTTTTTTCAGCCCTAACTAGGTGCTAACAGATCTTCCCAGCTCTTACCTTGCAGGCTTTTTCATTGTTACTCTCTCCGAAGAATGTTTTTCCAGCCCTAAGTCTTTGCAGAATTTTTTTTCATTGCTCTACTTGCTCCGAATAAGTTTTTTTCTAGCCCTAACCAGGTGCTAACTATCTTCCCAGCTCTTACCGGCTTGCAGGCTCTTTCATTGTTACTCTCTCAGAAGAAGGTTTTTTTAAGTCCTAACCAGGGGATAAAATAATGTGCTGAAGCTGACCAGACTAAGGATGCTAGCCAGATGAATACCTGGTAGGCAGATTGTTTTCCCCTATTTTCCTCCCTAAAACCTTATACTCCGGTGCGTCTTATACTCTGAAAAATACGGTAGGTACCACTTTGGTGGGGAAAGTAACAGCATTTCGGGCGCCTTAGCGTATAGTCATGCTGACCACATGACCACAGAAATGTCTTCGGACAATGCTGGCTCCCTCAGCTAAGAAGCAGAGCATCGGACACGACTGGACAGGGAAAACCTTTATCTTAATTTTTGCTTTATTAGTGCTGATCTTATGGTACTTTTTAATTATGATTGCTTGGGAAAGTGCTTCTCAGTTTTAGTTTTGTCTTCAGGAATATTTGGGCCAGGAAAGAGGTTAAAAACTCTTCTGTGTCAGACAACATATACTAATTTCTCCCTATTCGGTAGTTGAACACTTTAAGCTACAGCAATGGCTGTAAATCTTCCCAGAGGAACTCTAAAGTAGGCCAATATGAAAGAAATCTAGCCAGACCAAACACAGATGATCACAACCTGGTTTTCTCCTTGCATGACTCAAATGAAGCTTGGGGTAACTACATCTAAAGCAAGACGGGGGAAGGGGGAAGCATGCAGAACCGGATTCAGGAATTCTTTCCAGGACTCTTCCCAAAAATGACCATATCTATATCTATAGATGCATTATGTAATGAAGTAATGGGTTCCATGTGTGGATGTTTTCTCTTGTGTGTCTCAATGGAGCAAGTTTGTGTTTAGGTGTGCACTGGAAAGCATTTGGGGGGGGGGTGCATGCACTCCCATCTGGGTCACATGGCCAGAGGAAAGGGGACTTAAGATGGAGCTGTTGGTATCATTTCAAGCTACTGCCCAGTCACTTTTCCCATAGGAATCTACCAGGGGAACTTTTTTTGATTCATTTTCTGGTCCCAAGAAAATCTTTCTTCTTTCTTTCTTCTTTCTTCCTCCTTCCTTCCTTCTTTCTCCTTCCTTCCTCTTCCTTCCTTTCTTCTTTCTTCTTCCTTCCTTCTTTCTTTTTCTTCCTTCCTTCCTTCCTTTTTCTTTCTTTTCTTTCTTTTTCCTCCTTTCTTTCCTTTCTGTCTTTCTTTCCTTCCTTCCTTCTCTTTTCCTTCCTTCTTTCTTTTTACCTTCCTTCCTATCCCTTTCCTTCTTTCTTTTCTTCCTTTTTTCCATCCATCAATCCATTCATCCATACCATACAAGGCGTATACAAAAAGAAGGCCAAAGAACATAAATGTTGGGTTCAATTGTGGTAGTAAGTAGAGGACTACCGGTAAATGTGAATGGAAGCAAGCGTGCTTGTAGGGATTGGCCCATTTGAATTCATTCCTCTGAATCCAAAAGTCCATCTGAAGCATAATAGCATCAGCAAACCCAGTCAATTGATATTTCAGCTGAACTGAACTAGTTTTCATCATGGATTTCTCATTCAAAAGCACTTCCGCCTGTTGAAATTGGTGGGATTTAGGCTCGTGAATAAAGTCCCATCAACTTCAAAAAGGTTCCTCCAAAAACGTCTAAATTGGATGACTGGGGCAGAGCTTGAATGCTATTCTTGCATCAACAGAGAATTTAGTATTGTAGGTTTCGTTTATAAGTGAAGCTTTTTTTAAAAAAATCACACTGCATGCTGTATTAACTTTATGGGATTGTGTAAATTCCTCAAAAGTGTTTACAGCGGCCTAGAGTAACTGAATGGGAAATATTTTATAAGGAAATTAAAATCAATAAATGACACGCATTGTGCAGTTCTATGCCAGCTACATAAACATTAAATCTGCCTGACTTCACTAAATCTGATTCTTAAATAAGAACGGACAAGATTTTAACCTTGGCAGGATTGATATGTTACTTTGAGAATAAGCTCAGCATTAAACTTGGCAATAGCTTTCATCAGAAATCTGCCATCCTAGTCAATAAGGTATTATGGGAAATAACAGTTCTACTCTGTTGAGATTTCACCTCAATGACTGTGTTCAGTTCCGAATACTTCAAAACTAACTGAGAGAAAACAGAGCAGATTCATAAGCAATGAAGGATGATCAGGGAGTGGGAAGTAACTGTTGCAAGAACATACTAAGACAACTAACCATAGAGTCCTTGGGGCTCTCTGAGCTTGGTTGTTCTCTTGCAGACGTTTCATTACCAAACTAGGTAACATCATCAGTGTTAGAAGGGAGTGGGCTGGACTAGAAGACCTCCAAGGTCCCTTCCTATTCTATTCTATTCTATTCTATTCTATTCTATTCTATTCTATTCTATTCTATTCTATTCTATTCTATTCTATTCTACTCTATTATTCTATTCTACTTACTCTACTCTACTCTACTCTACTCTACTCTACTCTACTCTACTCTACTCTACTCTACTCTACTCTACTCTACTCTACTCTACCATTCCATACCACTCCACTCCACTCCACTCCACTCCACTATTCCATTCCATTCCAAATGGTATAGGGTCTCCTGCAGGGGTTGGACTAGATGACCTAGAAGGTCCCTTCCAACTTTGTTATTCTGTATTCTGTATTCTATCTCGTGTCTTGGCCGAGGGAACCAGCATTTTCCGAAGACACTTTCTGTGGTCATGTGGCCAGCTTGCTATACGTCAAAGATGCATTGAACATTGTTACTTTCCCACTGAAATGATACCTATTTATCTATTTGCATTTGCATGCTTTTGAACTGCTAGGTGGGCAGGAGCTGAGACAGGAATGGCAGCTCGCCCTGTTGCACAGTGCTCAGGATCTCAAACCTGGGCTGTCCAGATGACAAGCTCAGCATCTTTAACTGCTGAGTCATCGTGCTCCCATGATCACAATGCAAATATTCAAAAATTTGCAATGGAAAACTTTTGCTATGCTCGTGCACACTTTGAAATTCAAGGATAGATTCAAGGATAGATTGAAATTCAAGGATAGATAGATAGATAGATAGATAGATAGATAGATAGATAGATAGACAGATAGATATAGTATATATATTGTATATACTATACTATTTATATATAAATAGCTCTAAATAGATCTATAATAGTCTCCCTTTATTTTCATTTATCAGCAACAAATGCTGATATATATATATATATATATATATATATATATATATATATATATACAGTATATACAGTATGTATGTATGTATGTATGTATGTATGATGTATGTAAGTATATATATATATATATATATATATATATATATATATATATATATATATATATATATATATATATAGTGTGTGTGTGTGTGTGTGTATATATATATGGAGAGAGAGAGAGAGAGAGAGAGAGAGAGAGAGAGAGAGAGAGAGAGAGAGAGAGAGAGAGAGAGAGAGAGAGAGAGAGAGAATATACACTCTGCATGTATATACACTTCTGCACGCTATTGGTCATTATCTGTTGGCTCTGAATTATCGGCCCTGACAAGCAATCGTTCTGCAAAAGTTTAGATAGAAATCTTTGCCAGGTCTAATGCTAACATTAATCAACCAGCAAGACTGCTTGTACTTAACTCATTTGGATTGGCTTACTGGAGGGTGCAAAACGTACAGGACAGCATGTACCACAGGAAAGAAAGCTGTAAAAAGATTAGGAAACTATTTTTATCATTTAAGAACTCCCTCCCCCACCGCTTGCTCTCGGAGATGCAAAAGTGATGGATCATTTTTTTTATTGAACAAAATAAAAAAAAATGGTGTTGATTCATTTGGAACAGGGAGGCCCGAAAGAAAGGACTCCTAAATCCCATCCAATGGAGGAGCATTTATGCCCTGAAGTACCAGCAAGGGTCTTGACCGGTGGCTGCATCTAAACATTTAACAATCTTGTTTGCACGTATAAATAATGGAAAACATGAAGTATCAGTGATATTCACCAGGCTGCCAGGCTCACCTGACTTATTTTGGTCATTGTGGGGGAAATGAAATACTTGACTAGAAGTCTTCTGGTCTGACTCGGCAAGGAGAGGAAAGCTGTTGTCCAGCAGGAAAGGAAGGAAAGATACTGGAGAGGAAAGAGAAAAGAAAAGAAAAGGAAAAAAGAAAGAAGAGAAGAAACAAGAAGAAAGAGGAAAGAGGAAAGGAAAGGAAAGAAGGAAGGAAGAAGGAAAGGAAAGAAGGAAAGGAAGGAAAGATACTGGAGAGGGAAGAGAAAAGAAAAGAAAAGGGAAAAAGAAAGAGGAGAAGAAACAATAAAAAGGAAAGGAAAGGAAAGAAGGAAGAAAGAAGGAAAGGAAAGAAGGAAAGGAAAGGAAAGGAAAGGAAAGAAGGAAGAAAGGAAAGGAGGAAAGGAAAAGAAAGGAAAAGAGGAGAGGAGAGGAGAGGAGAGGAAAAGAAAAGAAAAAGAAAAAGAAAAAGAAGAGGCAACGTGCCTGGAAAAATGCAGAAAGAGGGGAAAAATGAAAGGGGGAAGGAGAGAGAGAGAGTGAAAAACAAATCCTCAACCTGGCACTCAAAATTAGCAACTAGAGTAATCCTTTGAAGGTTGCGTGCCATATTTAAAAATGACTTTTCCTCAGACATACTTGGATTCAACCCAAGGAATATTTTCTCTGGAGTGGCAAGCAGGAGAAAGCCCCTCCCCTTAAAATAGGTGAGCCACCTTTGCTTTGGCCCCTGTCACGCATTGATTTTATATTGCCTGTTATATGTATATGCAGGGAGAAGCATCCCTATCTAATATAATGGTTTATTCCTGAGCACGTATGCATGTGCACATTCCTTTCTTCGTTCATTCCTTCTGTTCCTAGCTTCTATCGAAGCAAGACCTATTTTTTTTATATCAGAGATGTAGACTAATGAGGATTTATTGTTTTGTATCGAAATAAATATTTTTACTTAGACTTTTAAACTGCGGTTTCTTTTCTAATGTCTGATGTCCGGGAAAAGATCTATTTTCTCCTTTGTGAGATAATAATCTCCTTCCTAAATGGATGAGCTCCTGGACAAAAAAGGCAGGCAGTTCCTGGGATGTTTTGATGTTCTTGCAGGATTACCATGACCTCGTGAAATTTTAGCATCAACTCATTTGCTTCCCTGGGTTCCAATAGGTATTTGGGCGGGGGGGGGGGGGACGGAGGGTGGGATGGAAGATACAAATCACTCCAGGGGGGAAAAAAACTAAGTTAAGAATCACTCCAGGAAAAGAAGAAGCTAAGTTTAAACCAATTATTTAAATGAATGAATAAAAGCAGATGCCCAGCTAGATGGCAGCATCTAGCTTACCTTGGTGTTCTTGAAAAAGCTAAACAGAATCAAACTGGGGTTAATCCTTAGATCAAAAATCTACAGGAAACTCTATGGATGTGGGCTAGACTGAGAAGTTAAAATAACACTCTAGATGTGGACAACAAGAAACCATGTCTGTATTGTTGCCAAAGACACTAAATCAGTGTGCCTACAAGGTCAACAAGAATCGAGCTCGATTTGAATTTAGTTTTTTTTTTAATGTGAATGGATAACTTGATAATATGTACAGAACAGTAAAGGCCAAGCCCAAAATATTTATATTCATGGGGCAGAACATGGGGAAGCTGTCAGAATCCAAAAATATTCTTGAGGATGGAACCCATCACCCAACATACACTCCCTAGCTAGTTCTTTGTCTTTTAAGTTCTTTCCTTTCCATAATTCAGGGTTAGGAACCTGTTTTTCTTCTTATTCCAACCCCCAGAACTCCATCCAACATGACCAATGTTGAAAAAAGCTAGGAATTATAATATGGTACCATCTGAAGAGTTTTGACTTCTACCACAAATGATGATATTGTTCGTTTCATTGTGTATTTCAGATGTATACATGTAGGAAAAGAGAAGGCAAAGCTGGGAGGATGGAGTTAAGCATGTCATCAGTTTAGAATCGTTATGTTCCCACAAACGGTCCAAGTCCAACCCCTCTTGTGTTCCATGGACTCTTATCTGGCACCAATTTAGTACTGAACTTGAGTTGACTAAATTAATGTCAGTCATAAAGAATCAGGACCATACATTAAACCTGGCCATGCCCACCCCGGCCCCCCGAGGTCAAACACAACCCTGATGCGGCCCTCAATGAAATCAAGTTTGACACCCCTGATCTAGCTCAATGCCCCATACAACAGAGGCAGGCAATTTAGTATCATCCAGATGTTTTCCCTGGTCAATGGCCAAGTTGGCTGGGTCCCACATACCTGGCTACTTACTGCCAAAGCATTCTGGGCATTTCAGAATTTCAGATTCAGCTCTTTCTATAACCTGGTTTGAATTGGACGATTGAATTTAAGAAACTTAAATTCTACTCATCCCCAGACCGGCCAGTATTATTACCATACTGCAGGTAGCAAAATTAAAGTAGTGGGGGGGAAAATCTACCATTGCTTTATGGATCTCAAAATCTGGTTTGTAATACCTTGGGCTTATTATTATAATTTTAATTCCACTGAGATACCTTGAAGAACGTCTTCCCACTTGGAATGCATTGAGAGACCACTGGCTCCCTTGCAGCCTACAATAATGGATGGACATCATAACTCCATATATGCACAAGAACTTGGATTTTGATGTAAGATTTTCCTGTCTCCTTTCGCAGTCAAAAATTTATGCATACCTTCTGCGCTAAGCAATTTGTGGCTTTCAGGCTCATCAGATCTTTCCATTACAGGACAAATGATTAGAGCCTGAAGGTATTTTTTCAAAAATTAGAAATTATGTATTCAAGGGCTCCTCATACTCCTTCCCCCCCCCCCCCCAATTTATCCAATGCAGTCAAAGTTGGCACTAGAGAAGATTATAGGTTTTCCTACTTTGGGGGAAGCACTTCACTTCTATTTTTGTCTTTAATTTGCCCTTTTCACTTACAGCAGGGTGGTGGGCAAGTCACCAAAATCAAACTAGCAGTTTGCTATGTCTGGTTGGTTTTCCAAAATTACCACTTTCCCAGTGGGTGATTCACAGACCATACAACTCAAGGACCAGAATAGTCAGCTTGCAGAAGGAAACAGCTGGCAGATTAATTTTTCCTTCCTTCAAAGGCAATAAAAATTCTCAGAAAATTTAGTTTCCAAATGTTCTCGAATTCAGAAGCAGCAAACTTGAACTTCTAGTGCTGTAAGACAATGAATTGGTATATGTGGGCTGTGTATATGAAAGCATTTTAAGCATGTCAAATGCCTATTCTTTTCTAGAAAAGAAGTTTTTGCATAGTGATGAGATCAAACGAGATCTCTTGTCGTATTCTTAAATCTCAAATATTGTTCTGTTTTACTTACGCATTCATTTATATCCTGCCTCTATTATTCATTACCTATCGTGTATTCCAGTGGTGGAATTCAAAAATGTTTACTATCGGTTCTGTGGGCGTGGCTTGGTGGGCATGGTGTGGCTTGGTGGGCATGGCAGGAGAGGATACTGCAAAATCTCCATTCCTTCCCCACTCCTGGGGGAAGGATACTGCAAAATCTCCATTCCCACCCCACTCCAGGGGAAGGATACTGCAAAATCCCCATTCCTTCCCCACTCCAGGGGGATGCAAAATCCCCATTCCCTCCCCACTCCTGGGGGAAGGATACTGCAAAATCCCCATTCCTTCCCCACTCCTGGGGGAAGGATACTGCAAAATCCCCATTTCTTCCCCACTCCGGGGGGGGGGGGAGATACTGCAAAATCTCCATTCCCTCCCCACTCCTGGGGGAAGGATACTGCAAAATCCCCATTCCCTCCCCACTCTGGGGACAGTCAGAGGTGGTATTTGCCGGTTCTCCAAACTACTCAAATTGTCCACTACCGGTTTTCCAGAACCTGTCAGAACCTGCTGAATACCACCCCTGGTGTATTCACATTATTAAATTGAGGCTCCTTTACGGTGGAAAGTATAATGCTGAAAACCTTCACCAAGCCGATTGTGAATTTTAAAGAACCTGGAAGCAAAATTAATTTGATTCTGTTCTCAAGGTCTCTGACATTACAGAAATATTGATAAAAAGAGCCATCCTTACAGATGTCCCTAAAGACATGCAGAAAAATTGAGAATCTGTCTTGCTAATTTTAAACCTCCTCAAGGCCCAACATGAAATGAGAAATGGGAAGGAGAGCAATGGCAGCTACCAGGAACGATACGTTGAAATCAAATTCAAGTTTCTTTAACCATAAGGATACTGAAAAGTGGCACATATTCTAACACAGGTAGTCCTTGACTTACAACAGCTCATTTAGTGACCGTTCAAAGTTACAATGGCACTGAAAAAAGTGATTTATAACCCTTTTTCCACACTTACGACTGTTGCAGCATTCCTATGGTCATGTAATTTACATTCAGATCAGTGGTGGGTTCCAAATAATTTTGCTGCATGCGCAGAAGCGTCCCGGGCGGGTGGGCGGAGCCTCCCACTGCCAGCGCTACCGGTTCTAAGAACCGGTGATTCAGATACTTGACAACTGGTTCATATTTATGACAATTGCAGTGTCCCAGGGGTCACGTGATCCCCTTTTTGTGACCTTCTAAGTCAACAGAGAAGCCAGATTCACTTAACAACTGAGTTCCTAATGTAACAACTGCAGTGATTCACTTAAGAAACGTGGCAAGAAAAATCACGAAATGGAGCAAAACTCACTTAACAAATTTCTCACTTAGCAACATACGTTTTGGGCTCAGTTGTGGCCGTAAGTCCGAGGGCTCCTATAATTGTTGTCCATGATGGTGAGCAATGCTTCTCTAGTGTTTCAGGCAGGTTTTCCAGCCTCGTACAAAGATACTTGACTTTGAACCTAGGATCTCCTACTGCGTGTAAATCTGAAGTTTTCCAATTCCCCTTTTTTAGATTTAGATTTATTATTAGAGTTGTAAGGGACCTTGTAGGTCATCTAGTCCAACCCCCTGCTCAAGCAGGAGTTCCTACACCATTTGAGACAGATGGCAGTCCAGTCTCTCCTTGAAGGTCGCAAGTGTTGGGGCTACATCAAAGCCCCTTTGCTACATCAAAGACTCCAAAGAGAACCCATTCTTGTGTAAGTCATTTGTAACTCATAAGACTACTTTCTGCAAAGACACATGCACAGTTGGTTTCCACGGTTAAGCCCTGGGGTTATTCTGGAAACAAAAAAAAGCCTTGTAAGGAATGACTGTCTTTTCAACTACACTGTGACTGAGAGCATGTGATAACAAAGAAGATAGCAAATTTCACTGGCAATGTGGAACAAGATGAATTGATACCAGCGGTGAAATTCAAAAAATTTCCCTACCGGTTCTGTGGGCATGGCTTGGTGGGTTTGGCAGGGGAAGGATACTGCAAAATCCCCATTCCCTCCCCACTCCAGGGGAAGGATACTGCAAAATCTCCATTCCCTCCCCACTCCTGGGGGAAGGATACTGCAAAATCCCCATTCCCTCCCCACTCCAGGGGAAGGATACTGCAAAATCCCCATTCCCACCCCACTCCTGGGGGAAGGATACTGCAAAATCCCCATTCCCTCCCCACTCCTGGGGGAAGGATACTGCAAAATCTCCATTCCCTCCCCACTCCTGGGGGAAGGATACTGCAAAATCCCCATTCCCTCCCCACTCCTGGGGGAAGGATACTGCAAAATCCCCATTCCCTCCCCACTCCAGGGGAAGGATACTGCAAAATCCCCATTCCCACCCCACTCCTGGGGGAAGGATACTGCAAAATCCCCATTCCCTCCCCACTCCTGGGGGAAGGATACTGCAAAATCTCCATTCCCTCCCCACTCCTGGGGGAAGGATACTGCAAAATCCCCATTCCCTCCCCACTCCAGGGGAAGGATATTGCAAAATCCCCATTCCCACCCCACTCCTGGGGGAAGGATACTGCAAAATCTCCATTCCCTCCCCACTCCAGGGGAAGGATACTGCAAAATCCCCATTCCCACCCCACTCCAGGGGAAGGATACTGCAAAATCCCCATTCCCTCCCCACTCCAGGGGAAGGATACTGCAAAATCCCCATTCCCACCCCACTCCAGGGGAAGGATACTGCAAAATCTCCATTCCCTCCCCACTCCTGGGGGAAGGATACTGCAAAATCCCCATTCCCTCCCCACTCCAGGGGAAGGATATTGCAAAATCCCCATTCCCTCCCCACTCCTGGGGGAAGGATACTGCAAAATCCCCATTCCCTCCCCACTCCAGGGGAAGGATACTGCAAAATCCCCATTCCCACCCCACTCCAGGGGAAGGATACTGCAAAATCTCCATTCCCTCCCCACTCCTGGGGGAAGGATACTGCAAAATCCCCATTCCCTCCCCACTCCAGGGGAAGGATATTGCAAAATCCCCATTCCCACCCCACTCCTGGGGGAAGGATACTGCAAAATCTCCATTCCCTCCCCACTCCAGGGGAAGGATACTCCAAAATCTCCATTCCCTCCCCACTCCAGGGGAAGGATACTGCAAAATCCCCATTCCCACCCCACTCCGGGGGAAGGATACTGCAAAATCCCCATTCCCTCCCCACTCCAGGGGAAGGATACTGCAAAATCCCCATTCCCACCCCACTCCAGGGCAAGGATACTGCAAAATCCCCATTCCCACCCCACTCCAGGGGGAAGGATACTACAAAATCCCCATTGCAAAATCCCCATTCCCATCCTACTCCAGGGGGAAGGATACTGCAAAATCTCCATTCCCACCCCACTCCAGGGGAAGGATACTGCAAAATTTGCAGGTTCTCCGAACTACTCAAAATTTTCGCTACCGGTTCTCCAGAACCTGTCAGAACCTGCTGAATTTCACCCGATTGACACTGAAGGAATTTCTATCCATTTCTTGACTTTAAAACTAAATGGCTTTGCCTCTCTTTCAGGATAATCCAAGAAATTTACAGATTATTTTAATCATGTCATCTCCATTCCCACCAAGATTGGGATATTTTTATCACCTGCAAGTAAGACATTGGATTTCTAGTAAGGTTCTTTTTTTAGGTTACACTCATGTGAACATGCCATGTAGAAGAATAACATTTAGCATTTTCTCTGGGAAAAAATGCTAACTTTCTACAATATTAATGATATTAATATTAATTGAGGGGCTGTCACAGAGAGGAGGGGGTCAACCTGTCTTCCAAAGCACCCGAAGGCCCGACAAGGAAGAATGGATGGAAACTGAACAAGGAGAGATTCAACCTAGAAATAAGGAGAAATTTTCTGACAGTGAGGACAATCAACCCATGGAACAGAAGTTGCCTTTGGAAGTTGTGGGAGCTTCATCACTGGAAGCTTTCAAGAAGAGACTGGGCTGCCATCTGTCAGAAATGATGTAGGGTCTCCTGCTTGAGTGGGGGGGTTGGACTAGATGACCCATAAGGTCCCTTCCAACTCTATTAATCTGTCAATCACTGGAAGCTTTCAAGAAGAGACTGGGCTGCCATCTGTCAGAAATTGTGTAGGGTCTCCTACTTGGGTGGGGTGGATGGACTAGATGACCTACAAGGTCCCTTCCAATTCTGTTAAACTGAAATAATGCAGTCCTCTCTTCCACGGGAATGCTTGCAGCTTCTTGCATTAAAAAGAAAAGCTTCCTTTATCATTAATCCCCCAAACTTTTAGAGAATAGTACTGAAGATTTACAGCGCAATCTGTTGAAGATGATGATGATGATGATTCTGCTGACCACTTAAATATCTTGGCATTTTGGTTGGCCAAAATCCCAATTTGTTTTGTTTCCTTCCAACATTCTTATCCTGGGCATTGATCTCTGAGCATTGATTGATGCCTTGGACTCGGAGCACGCACACACACACACACACACACAGAGCCAGGAAATCATAAGCAAATCATGTGTCATGGTCACATATTGCCCTAAGCCACAACTGCAATCAAGAAAACAAGAAAACAATTGTTTTCGGCTGTATCCATTTTGTACTTCACCCTAGATCAACAGCAAAACAGGGATCAACATCAAATGCATCCAGCCCAATATAATCTATTTGGGGCACCTGGGATGTCCTTTAGGGTGATGTGACCAACCACCGCCATATCTGCTTTTAGGACACCCACAGGATGCATGGGAGCAAAATATTTGACTTGGGGGGGAAATGGTAGATTAAGCATTGCCAAGGAACCCTGTGTCATCCCTAAGAACCTTGAAAATGTAATCCTAACTTTGATCCCTTGGAGAGTTAGACCCTTGAAATGCCATGCAAAGTTGGATGCAACCCTTGAGCTAACAGAAACTGGCATTTATCTAGAGTAGAGTAGAGTAGAGTAGAGTAGAGTAGAGTAGAGTAGAGTAGAGTAGACTAGACTAGACTAGACTAGACTAGACTAGACTATGGAGTAGAATAGAGTAGAGTAGACTGCAGAGTAGAGTAGAGTAGAGTAGAGTAGAGTAGAGTAGAGTAGAGTAGAGTAGAGTAGAGTAGACTAGACTAGACTAGACTAGACTAGACTAGACTAGACTATGGAGAGTGGAGTGGAGTGGAGTGGAGAGGAATGGAATAGAATGTGGAGTGGAGTGGAACAGAACGGAACAGAATAGAATTTTTTTTATTGTACACACGCAGAATTTGTCTCTAGTGCATAAGCTACTACATTATCATGGTTCCCTCTATTGCTTATTGCCTTGAAGAAGGGTTGAGCTTTGAATAAAACATTCTCCACACAAAGCATGCACCAGTGAGCATCAAACCCTAACAAATAATTTGGAGTATTATGGATCATAATGACCAAGTAACTTAAAAATCAAGGGATACCCAAGAATTTGGAATTCTCCACGGCTGCACTAAGCCATGGTTTATCTATGGGTAGCCTCATAAAAGCATCAAGCCCACTTCAAATAAAATAACATTATGGTTTGTTTAGTGTGAGTCATGTCAGGTTACCCAGAACAGTTTAACCATTCTAACTTCCCATTACATCCATGGTTAAATGAATCTTTCTCTCCACTCTCTTCCTATTTAAGCCAAAACAGGAGCATGCTTTTGATTCCAGATTTCTGCTTGCAGCAACATTACCAAAAAAAAAAAAGTCTGTCTTAAGGGCAATTTAATAGTGCTTTAATTATTAGGCCTCAAATGCAATTATTCCCTTTAATTACAGGCGTTGCCCAATGTTCAAAATTTCCTGTTGGAAACCCTAAAAGTCATGCTTTAGTTTTCCCCCTTTTTAAAAACAGCTTAACCAATGGATACAATTTGGTTCCTGTAGGTAAACCAGGTTGACAAAAATGAGATATTTTGGTAAACCACTTTAATTAATATCAACATTTAAACACAACACGGTGCTGGCTGTCTTAAAGCCAGGAAAACAGCTTTGCTCAGGTTGATTTATATGCGCCTTAAAAGAAAGGAAGAATTACTTTCTCTAAGCAGAAAGCTAAACCACACCTAACTCTAACATAATTCTAACTTTTCTCTGCCTGTAGGGCATCTCATTTGAGAAAACAAATGGAGCAAAGAGAAAAAAAAGGGCTATTCAAAAGCCAGGGCATGCTGCTACTGCTTTAAACACAACAGAACTCAGATTAAATGTGTTTAAACGAATGAAACCTGATCTTGCAATATTACTATGAGAGAATCTATCAGTATAATGCACACGGTGGATGTGTTATCCGATTCTACAATCCACTTGAATTTTTAAAAACCGCAATTGAATTCTGAGGATGTTTTATCTGGTACAGGTACTCCTCGACGTACGACCTACAATGGAGCCCAAAATTGATGTTGCTCAATGAGACATTCGTTAAGTGAGTTTTGCCCCATTTGACGACTTCTCTTGCCACAGTTGTTAAGCGAATCACTGCAGCCGTTAAGTTAGTTAACCCGGTTGTTAAGTGAATCTCGCTTCCCCATTGACTTTGTTTGTCAGAAGGTCGCCAAAAAAAGGAGATCGCAGGACCCCGAAACCGTCATAAATATGAACTGGTTGCCTAGCATTCAAATTTTGATCATGGGAAATATTAGATGCATTAGGATTAGAATCACTCAGGGAAAGGTTTAGAGCAGCGGTTCTCGACCTGGGGGTCGTGACCCCTTTGGGGGTCAAATGACCCTTTCACAGGGGTCGGGAGACTTCGCCCGGATGCCACTATTTGGGTTCTTTTACCCTCTGCGCATGCGCAGAACGCATACACAGAATGGAAGAAACCCTCTCAGAGTAAGAGATATTGCATAAAATACTGTCTTGTGCTGAAATGGACAGACTTACGATGGAATTGAAAGATAAGAATGAATCAGAATATTTTTGAAACCTGGAATAAATTGTATTACTGGTGGGAATCGAGGAGGACTGTTGGGATTATGAATTAGCGACAAGTTAGAAATGTATATACTCTTCTGTTAGCGAACAGGAAAAAATGGATTTAGTATTGTATATAAAGTTGAGATATTTTTATATAGAGATAAAGAACTGTATTTAGGAGGAGAAACAACTCGATGGAAATGTTTAAACTGGAATGTTACGTCATGTCCATGTTTTTAATTGTATTATAAATAAAAATTTATTTCTATTAAAAAAAAATTTGGGCTCGGTTATGGTCTTAAGTCGAGGGCTACCTGCACTGGACCCGATCCCTAGAGACCCCTTCAATCCCACAGCACAAATGCGTGTTTAAGATACCCTAAGAGGAATTCACGCTCACATTCAACGATTCAATGCACTCATCGTTATTCTAAGTAACCAGCGTAGCATGTTAAATCAAGCAGAGTTATCACTCGATAGCTAATGAAAAACACACCCAAGGCTATTATTTGTCTGACAACAAGCTCCTATATCAGTGATGGCGAACCTTTTAGACATCGAGTGCCCAACTGTGCGCGCGCACATGCCCAAACTGAAAAGTGTGTACGTGCGTGCGCGCGGGAATGCGTGCATGCGCAGACATGTGCACGGACATGCACGGGCATGCGCTGAAGAGACCCGAAGACCAGTTGACCAGCGGGAGGCAGGACATTCCAACACCGGCAGTGCGGCAAGAGGTAAGATCTTTTTCTTTTGTGAGCTTCTATTTCGTCGTTTGCAGGGAAACAGAAGCTCACAAAAGAATTGCCAGGAAGATCTGACCTGGGGTGATGGCGCGCATGCCAGCAGAGGGGGCTCTGTGTGCCACCTCTGGCACATGTGCCATAAGTTCACCATCATGGTCCTATATTATAGCTATACAGCAATAATAGAATGTTTTAAAAGAACTAATCATATTCAAGCAGAAATTAGCAGCACCAGTACTTACTAGCATGACAAGCTTGGCTAGTTTCCATATAATTCAGCTTTTTTCAATCTGATGCCCTCTAGATGTGTTCATTTCAATTCCCATAGTTCCCAACCAGCATAGCCACATTGACAATTAAATTGCAATACATCTGGAGAAACCAGATTGGAGACCAGCGATACGCCAGAGCGAGAAGTTACAGTAAGTCTTACCTTAGCCCTACGTCAACCATGTAATTAACAAAAGGCCAGTATTATGAGTGAGAAATGAGGCAGAGCGATTGCTTTAAGCTGCTTATTATAATTCACCGGGACTAAAATGTAGAGTTCATTTTGGGAATTTTCTATTTACAAAAGATGCATGCAGGGCATATTTGTTTGTGGGCACCGGGGTCCATAGGGAAAACCTGGGCCACAAGTTTCAGATCTTGATTGGGATTGGAACAGAATCAAACAATCCAATGTGCCTCAACCTTACTTTCATGAAAGGATGCAGGAAAACACGGTTGTGTGAGAGGCGGGTGGTTCCACCGTGCAAAGCTATCTCAGAAAGGATGCCAAGAACTACAAAGCCCATCCCAAATAAGAAAGTGCTTCGTAGTCTCTGACAGCAGTGGTTTAAAGAAAAGAGTGCGGGGAAGGAAGGAAGGAAGGAAGGAAGGAAGGAAGGAAGGGAGGAAGGGAGGGAGGGAGGGAGGGAGGGAGGGAGGAAGGAAGATTATCTTGAGAAAGTGCCCATGGACAAGTAGTAAAATAAAGGAAATCATGATTTCTACTCCTGCTTTAGAAATGAAAGCCGTCTGGGCCTGGGCCTGGGCATTAAACTGCGAATATGAATGCAGGAAATACAGTAGTTGCTTAAAAGGATTCTATTTTTAAAAAATGCTTTTGACCATCCGTATTCTTCAATTTAGCCCTGAAAAGAAGCATATGAGTATCCCGTAAGAGCTTTTCCCTTCTAGCTATGGTAACATATTCAAAGTGAGTTGCCTGAATAGACCCCCTTCTTTCTTCCTGACAATACATCAACTTAAATGGGCAACAAGAAATGAGAATCAACACAGGTAGTCCTCACCTTACAACTACAATTGAGCCCAAAATTTCTCTCTCTCCCTCTCCTTCTCCCCCCCCCCCCGCATCCCACCCCATAGGATTGCTTTGGGGCAAATAGAAAAGACAGTATATGACAATAACAAATACATTACAAACATATAAGAACATAAAAAGCGCATACAGCTGTAAAACTTTCAATCTCTATAATTATCTTACGGCACTTATATATTGGCAATTTATTTCTATATAATTTTCAATTCATTGCCTTATATATGTATATAGCATGTATTGTACAATAACTGTTAATAAGTAATAATAAACATATTGATAATGATTATAGTGATACTAACAGTAATATTGATAGTAATGATAATAATGAAAATAATAATAATAATAATAATAATAGTAGTAGTAGTAGTAGTAATAGAGAAATAATATTCTTTTTAGTATTGTAACATCAATATATATATATATATATATATATATATATATATATATATACACACACACACACACACACACACACACACACACACACACACACACATGTATAGTAAGGCTAACATGTTATTGTCATGTTCTTTTTTTGTATGTTTTTAAATGTAAATAATTTAATAAGAACTATTTTTAATGTAGAAAAGACAGTATATTCGCTGCCTTGAGTTATTTCTAAAAAATAAAAAATAAAGGTGGGATTAAAACCTTTATCCCATCAAGGATAAGCAAAGAAGGGGCCACAGATCATGGCTGTTTTCAGCAATCTGACTTCCCCATTCCCTTGGCTTCTCAGAAGGTCGCAAAAGGGGATCACGTGACCTTTTGATCACATGACCCCGGGACAATGCAACCGTCATAAATATGAACCCGTTGCCAAGCATCGGGATTTTTATCATGTGACCATGGGGGATTCTGCAATGATCGTAAGTGTGAAAACCTGTCATAGTCACTTTTTTCAGTGCTGTTGTAACTTTGAATGGTCACTAAATGAACTGTAGTAAGTTGAGGACTACCTGTATATACTAAGGGAGGGCTTCAGCCCAGATATAAAAGGGGATTAATGCCTGGAAGATAAAATTTCTAGTAGATGAAGACATAAGTTGGATATGTTGGAATGGAGAAAGCTGTAGAAAGCAATAGCAATAGCACTTAGACTTCTATACTGCTTCACAGTGCTTTTACAGCCCTCTCTAAGCGGTTTACAGAGTCAGCCTCTTGCCCCCAACAATCTGGGTCCTCATTTGACCCACTTCGGAAGGATGGAAGGCTGAGTCAACTTGGAGCCTGGTGAGATTCAAACTGCCAAATTTCAGGCAGTGGGCAGTCAGCAGAAGTAGCCTGTAGTACTGTACTCTAACCACTGCGCCACGGTGGCTCATAAGCTGTAATCTTTAGGCTAAATATTGTTAAAAATGGTTTATGGGAATTCTCTGCAGGCTTAACAGTCTGTCGGCGTGCCTATATGAGACCTGAGAGTAAGTTTTTTTTAAACTAAGAAGATGCAAGGGCACTGTTCTTCTAAGTTAGTTTATGGAGCAAGGATGAGTACATTGTAAGGGTATAATCACTGAAGAGGCAAAGTTTGCAATTTTAGGCAAGGCAACCAGTAGAAGCAAAGCCCAAACAGCCAAAAATAACAAACCGAAAGAAGAAGAAAAAATGAGACAAATTAATTTCTGGCTTAGAACGGTTTGAGAGATGATGTTACCCACTAAGGATCCAAACTTTGGCTCATTTCTGTGGTCTTAATCGTTGACTTTGAAGCACTTTAGCAGCTGGTCAGCCTTGACTTTTTCAGAGACAATGATCCAAACGCTTATTTCACTTCTACCATCTTTGCAAAGCTGCTGCCAGATGCAATTACACATAGAGCAAAGGGGGGGAGAGGTGGGTTTCAGCAGGTTCTGACCAGTTCTGGAGAACCGGTAGCGGAAATTTTGAGTAGTTGGGAGAACCGGTAAATACCACCCTCTGACTGGCCCCATCCCCATCTATTCTCTGCTTCCCGAGTCCCAGCTGATCGGGAGGGAATGGGGATTTTGCAGTATCCTTCCCCTGCCACGCCCACCAAGCCACACCCACAGAACCGGCAGTAAAAAAAATTGAAACCCACCCCTGCCACAAATCCAATACAAGAGGCGGCATTCAGTGGCTTGCGATTTTCTTGAAAATATAGAATAAAATTAAGATTCTTTGCAGCCTTGGTAGGTTGGAGCGCAGATGGGCAGCATCTGCTGAAATCTCAAAAGCCAGATGGACCGGGAGAATAAGATATGACTGCAGATGAAATTTTGAAGGACTGGCATGCATCTTTGCTCCTCCCCAAATAGAGGACGATTTTTTTTTAAAAAAAGGTTTATTTAAACGTAGAACACTTTGCATTAAGTCCATTTGTTTATTGCTTAGAAGCTTTCCTATGTCAAGAACAGCAGTTTAACCACGTATCATGCAACACTCTCTTAGGTTAACTTTTACATTATCGACCTATTGTAAAATGGATGTTTAAACTGTTTCCACTTTTTACTGTACTTTTTTTTTATTGCAAAGGTTGGGCAAAGGCCGTCACGAAGAGATTTGAAGATAGAGCTAAAGAAGAGAAAGGCGGGAGGGGAAACCTGTTTTCGTTTGCAGAGGAGGAATAAAGAGAAGACAATCAATTTCAAAAGGCACCCTTAAAACCCCACAAATCAGGGGTGAAATTCTGCAGGTTCTGGAGAACTGGTAGCGGAAATTTTGAGTAGTTTGGAGAACCGGTAGTGGAAATTTTGAATAGTTTGGAGAACCAGTAGCGGAAATTTTGAGTAGTTCGGAGAACCAGCAAATATCACCTCTGGCTGGCCCCAGAATGGGGTGGGAATGAAGATTTTGCAATATCCTTTCCCCAGGAGTGGGGAGGGAATGGAGATTTTGTAGTATCCTTCCCCTGCCACGCCCACCAAGCCACGCCCACAGAACCGGTAGTAAAAAAAGTTGGATTTCACCACTGCCACAAATGATTATGCAACTAGTTTTGAGCCCAAAGTAAACTCTAGAGAATCAATCAAGAGAAGCTAAAGAAGTTTGAAAACAAGAGTTTCCAGATGGCAGACCAAGAGGAAGAATCACAATTTCACTTTGCAGACGTAAAACCCCCTGGGTAGAGTAAGCCATGCTCAGTGGGGTACACTGGAAATGAAAGCTCCATGTTCTTAGAAGGAAAAGCCTAATGGGTATAGCCAACAGGTTTCCCAGGAGTTTTAAAAGGAATTCTTCTGTGTCTTCCTTGGCAATACACTGACTGGAGACGCAGAAATGGAGTTTCCTAAGATGGTGTCTTCTGCAGTCACGACACAAGCCTAAGATTGAAAATCAGGCTTGCCAGATGCTACATCTTTTCTATCCTGCTCTACGGAGTGGAGAGTTGGTCTCTAGACAGAAAGCCGCTTGAAGAGACTTGAAGCATTTGAAATGTGGATTTACAGGTGGCTGTTAAGTATACGTTGGGTTGACAAAATCAGAAATGAGGAGGTGATAAGCCGCCTGGGAAAGCCAAGGGAATTCATCAAAACCATAAAAAAGTGAAAGTTATAATATTTTGGACATGTGACGCAACACCCGGAAAAATGTGCCATACTTCATTTAATCCTCTAGGGCAATGCTTCTCAAATAGTGAGGCGGGCCCCCCTGGGGGGGCGTGGAGCGATGCCAGGGGGGGCGTGACCCCGGGGAACATGCTTTTTTTTGCCGCAGGGAGTAGGGTTTTCTTGCACCGAACAATAGCACACAGCACAGAGCAGGAGATATGAAGTGCAGATAACAAACCCTTAAGAGACACCATGGAAAAATATTTAACAGGGATGAAAAGAAAGGAGGAGAGAGATGGAGATAATGAGACAAATGTAAGACTCCCGAAAGCTAAGCGCTTGGCTTCACTGTGACTATGGTGGGAGACGAGGAAAGACCGGTATGTTTACTGTATCTAAAAATATTGGCAGCAGACAGCATGAAGCCAAATAAATTAAGGTGTCACTTAAACACATTACACACCAATCACGCTGATAAGCCGCTTGAGTTTTTCAGCGAAAACGTGCCGAATATTGCAAACAATTGTCCCAGCGGAGAGTTGGGGGCACGCAAAATGTTTACTTCTTCCTAGGGGGGGGGCATAACAGAAAATAATTGAGAAGCACTGCTCTAGGGAAAGATTGAAGGCAAATTTATTTATTTATTTATTTATTTATTTATTTATTTATTTTGTTATTCTTATATGCCGCCCAACTCCCGAAGGACTCAGGGCGGCGTACAACATAAGAGATACAAGAATAAACAAAATTCCAAAAAATTTAAAAACAGTACAAAAGTTAAAAGAACAATATAAAAGCAACAACAACATCCATCCATTCAGCCACATACATACTTGGGGGGTAAGCTCAAATGGGTTAGGCTGTCCCCCCCACCTGCAGGAAGAGTGTCCCCCCCACCTGAGGTCCAGGCAGAAGAAGAACATCATGGCTTCAAAATCTAAGGGACTGGTTTGGACAAAACTCAACAGCACTTTTTTGTGTGGCCTTTGATAAAAATAGGATCACCAACATGATCGTTGACGTCCGATGATGGATATGGCACAAGAAGAAGACTGTGTCACTGAATTTCAGCACTAAATGACAGCAATGGAGCCCCCAATATTCAGCTGACAAATGTCTATTACTGTTAAAAATCATGGTTTCCCCCAAAAGAGTAATATAAATTTTAACTCTGTCCTCCCCCTAGTGGCACCACCACTACGAGCCGTCTGGCCCTCAATCATTAGAAAAGAAATATATTTAAAAAGAAGATTCACCCACTTGCAAAAATGTGGCTCGTCCTACTATTCTTGTAGTCTTTGGGGAGATGAGATCAAATATGATAAATAAAAATAAAGAAACGCCTGCTTAAGTCTTTTGAGTTTTCCATTTTCTACTCTTCTGCCATTTCATGAGTAAGTTTTTGCTTGTAATTTGATGTGGTTTTTGCTTGTAATTTGATGTGGTCCAGATGACAATTCCAGTGAGGAAACATCTCTGTCCAATTTCAAATGTACAGATCCGAAAGGGTGGGGGGGGGAGAAACATTAGCACTGTTAGACCCAGAACTGCATTTTCCCCCATAATTTTTCCAGTGTGAAAACATATATAATGACTGTGTGAAGATGAATGGAAACAGGGCTGGTTTTAATAGAAGGTTTCCACTGATGCTCCTATTTCTACCCTCAAAAAGACGCTATAGGGCACTGCACACCAAAACAACTAGACACAAGGACAGTTTTCCCCCGAATGCCATCACTCTGCTTAACAACTAATTCCCACAACACTTGTCAAATAATTTACTAAGACTGTATTACTATTATTCTTCTCTTCCTTACTAGTATCTATCTCTTCCCACTTATTACTATAACCATGTCGCTTGTATCTTTCAATTATATTGTTTTTATTTGTTTCCTAGTATGATTCAATAGCTTATTAGTAATCTTGGTTATCACTAAGTGTTGTATCTTTTTATTCTTGATGAATGTATTTTATTCTCCTTATATACACTGAGAGCATATACACATAAGACAAATTCCTTATGTGTCCAATCACACTTGGCCAATATTCTATTCTATTCTGTTATGTTATGTTCTGTTCTGTTCTGGTCTAGTCTAGTCTGGTCTATTCTGTCTGTGCCTCACAGAAAGTTGGAACAAACTTTCTCGACAGTAGTTGGAATAAATTCAAAGTTTAAGCTTGAAGGCTGAAAATCAAAGAACTGGGAAATGCTTTAACAAATACATGCTAAAATGTGGGAGAAGGACTACAACTCGGTGGCATGAAAACACAACATGCAGACAAAAGAGATTAAGAAGAAGCTCATGTAACAAAGACTGATACCACATCTGAGTGCTTTACTCCACACTATGTAAACTTATGAGATGCCAACATGTCTCTATACATGTATTTGCACCACTGAATAAACCAGATTTCACACATCTGGCTCCCGTCAAATCATGGGACCGCATCCCCAAGAATTCTGGACCAGCACAAAGCTAACAGTTGAGAATTATAGGATGATGCTTCTTCCATCCACATCTGGAAAATTCCGAGTGTGTGAAAGCTGAGGTCAACAACACCCAACACCTGACTTAGCTTCCTTTACAGTGGTTGTATCTTAAGATGTATACTTTTTACTCTAATAGAAAAAAAAAACCCTGGAACATCAGTTTACATAAATAGCAAAATAACAAAACCCAAGCACTGATCTTGTTTATACAGCTTGTTAAGCATGACTTAGTGTTAGCCATCCTTACCAGATCTTATTCCACCAACCTTTGTAGTGGCTTGCTGACCATCCCTTCCTGTTTTGCTTTTAAACACAACAACAACAACAAAACCAGTGGCTGTGTCTCCCCTGATTTGTGTCCCTGATTCATCCCTTGCGTGCCTGTGCCTGTCGGGGCAAAAACAAAAGTGAATATATCACAGATACCATTGTAGAAGCTGGGTCTGTTTTAGGCCTGCTTTTTCTTTGACCTCATGCATTTTCTAAAAGATTAAGGATGCCATGGACTGTGTCAAGTCAGCTAATTGATGACAAGCCTCAGTGTCTCGTCATACTCCATGTACTACACTTGCCTCAGCATGGTTAGTATGTTCAACCAAATCAGGGGTCTGCAACCGGCGGCTCTGGAGCCGCATGTGGCTCTTTCATCCCTTTGCTGTGGCTGTCGCTCAAAATATGCGTCACAACCGCCAATGTGCGACACCTGCCCGGCACATGATTTATTGAGCTTTTCGATCCATCTTTTTTTTTTCAGAGTTCAAAATGTTTTTGTTGCATGCAGAAATAAAAATGTGTTTTCTCTGTAGCAGGTCATTGACTTCATAAATGCAACACACTGTAGTTTTTTTATACATAGCATAAAGGTAAAAAATGGTATATGCAGTGTTATCTTCATTTTAGATGTCAAAAGGGTTTTGTGGCTCCCGGTGTTTTCTTTTCTGTGGGAAACGGGTCCAAATGGCTCTTTGGGTGTTTAAGGTTGTTGACCCCTGAACCAAATCATTCATAGTTTAGTAAACTGAGTGGATAAGGAACTTGTTATGGAAGACAATTTTTTTCCACGGACTGGTGGGAGGGGAGGGAGGAGGAGAAGCACACAACCTAAATCTCACACATGTGCAGTTTACAGTAGGGTTTGCTCGCCCGACACTCAGATCCAGTTGTGTAGCCTGGTTCCTAAAAGACCACGGACCAGTATCGGTCTACGGGCTGGGCGTTAGGGACCCTTGAATTAGATCACCAGCAGTCTTCACTTCACAATGTGATAGCGAAGATACTAATAGAAGTAATAATGAATCCCAGAAGGGTATGGCTAGCTGATGTGAGCTAAATAGCTTGAAATAGATCTGTACTAGTCTCCCTTTATTTCTTTGTTGGTAAAACATAAATTCAACACAAAAATAGTTTGTCGTGAAAGCGACTGCCTGCGAAGACTCCTGGATTGGGGCTGAACGGTGAAAGCAGAAGCAGTATAATCTGTCCCATAATTGGGTAGACCAGGTTGCCCTGATAGACCGGTCCCACAGGAGAAAAAACACATACTAATAGAAGAGAATACTTTGTAGCTCAGGATTGAACTGTGGGGTCCTTAATGCCCTCTGACCTCAGTTATTTTCTTGCAGACGGTAACAGACCCTCAGTTCTTCTCTTTCCTCATCTCTAATGCTGACATCAGAGAAAGACGTAGTCAGCAAAAATGGATGGCTGCCGTAAATTATACTACAGTGCAAACCATGGTGGGAAAAAGTCACTTTTAATCTCTCGAGAGTCTAAGAACATCCAGAATTTGAATAGCTGTGAAATATCATGTCTGGTTACTCATCCCCATCATGTCTAGGAACATACTCAGTCATCCAGGTCATTGTTGTCTCAAAGGTACTTTTTCAAAACTGTTTTTAAGAGGAGGAGGAGGAGGAGAGGAGGAGGAGGAGGAGGAGGAGGAGGAGGAGGAGGAGGAGGAGGAGGAGGAGAAGGAGAAGGAGAAGGAGAAGGAGAAGGAGAAGGAGAAGAAATGTTGCTTCTCATCAAAGAAGTTCCATCAGTGGTGAAGCTTCTTGGATGAGAAGCAAAATTTCTTCTCCTTCTCCTCAAAGGAAAAATAGTCCAGTTGTCTTTTGAAAAAGTACCTTTGAGACATCCTCATCATCTTATCCCAAGAGTGTTTGGAGCAATAGCAAAATAAGACAGGATGCAGAGAGCTACCAAGGCTTTTCCTCACAGAGACAGGCTGGATGAATATGTAGTCAGTTGGACAGATCTGACAGCAGTCCGGCAGGTCAATCCCCAAATAAAGAGAAGAGAAAAGGGAACAGAATGGATCCTGCCAGGAAGGGTTCTAAAGCTATGGTATAATTCGAATTAGCTGATGTCAGTTCTTAAATAAATGACAGCGTTGTACGAAAGGCTAGCCAGCAAAGCTGCAAAATGTATCAACTGCCAGGGAACTCCTGATGAAACCATTAATTGCTTCATAGTGTTTCTAAATGGTGCTTTCGGAAAATGTCTGTTAAACCTCAAGGATACAGCTGTTCCGCAACCTGCAGATCCGTTGGGCTATTGCTCTCCTGAAGGTGGTAGGTAGCATAATCAGTCCATGTGTCTGAAGGTTGGTGAAGATCTCTTTAGTGATTGATGATGCTTCACTAAAGAGATTCATCAAAGATGCTTTTCAAAAGGCAATTGGACTTTCTTGGTTGTTGGTTTTTTTTAAAAAAGTTTCACTTCTCGTCCCAGAAGCTTCTCCAGTTCTGAAGAAGCTTCTTTGATGAGAAGCAAAACATTTTCAAAAGAAAAACTCCCCCTCCCCTCCATAAAAATCCAGTTGCCTGCATCTTTGGGACAACCATGACCTAGATCAAGGGTAGGCAAAGTTGGCTCTTCTATGACTCGTGGTCTTCAACTCCCAGACTTTCTGAGCCAATCATGCTAGCTCAGGAATTCTGGGAGTTGAAGTCCATGAGTCAAAGAAGAGCCAACTTTGCCTACCCCTGACCTAGAAGATTGAGAATCTCCATCAACTGCTCTTTAATGATTTTCTATTTGTGGCAGAATCAGCATACTTTATTACAAGTCACAGATCCACCAAACATACAAAAAATAAAAACAAAGGAAACAAGATAAGACCGTGAACAGGAAGACAAAAGTGAAGTTACGATGAAATAAGGTGAGAAAAATATAACATGCCAGAATTCAATGCAAGGGGCTACAAGATCAACTAAAATCAATGCAAAATGAATTTGTCTTCAATAAACCCCCGAGCTTTACAGACTGCAAATGCAAACTTAGCAAATGCCCTGGGTTATTTTAGAGTTTTTAATCTGAAAGAAGATTTATATAGAATCTATCTGGTCATCTGGGAAATGGTTTAATAAGAGGTGTTAAGAACTCACTATGCATATCTCTGTAGAAGTTAAAATAGTGCAACACCGTGATTCAATGTTCCCAGACTACAGCAATATTCTTTTTAAAAATAATAAAATGAAGTAATGAAATAATAATAAAATAATAATAAAATAAAATAAAATAAAATAATAAAATAAAACAAAGTTGAATCAATTTCCAAGTTTTGAAAGGACATTTCCCTGTATCAAAGCAACCAGAACAATTCTGATTATAGGCGAAAGCAATTTCTTTATTGTCAATCACCTATTTGACAAGAATTTTGCTTGACTGACTGCATTCCCTTGGGAACAAGCAGGTAAAGGCTTCAACCGTCTGCTTTTTCCTCCCACAAAGCAACTCCACGCCGGAACACCTTTTTAGTTGCCCTTCTCCATGAGTTGGTGATTCCACCATAATCAGGATGGCAATATCAATCAATTGATATAATCAGCTGTGTAAGTGGGTCATAATGTAGTGTAAAGGAAAGGAACTAACAAAGGAGAATATGTGTAGCTAAGGGTTGAAATGAGGGGGTCCTTGGTGCTCTCTGAGCTTGCTTGTTTTCTTGCAGACGTTTCATGGCCCAAACTAGGTAACGTCATCAGGGCTATCAAGAGCCGCGGTGGCGCAGTGGTTAGAGTGCAGTACTGCAGGCTACTTCTGCCAACTGCCGACTGCCTGCGATTTGGCAGTTCGAACCTCACCAGGCTCAAGGTTGACTCAGCCTTCCATCCTTCCGAGGTGGGTAAAATGAGGACCCGGATGGTTGGGGGCAAGATGCTGAACTCTGTAAACTGCTTAGAGAGGGTTGTAAAAGCCCTGTGAAGTGGTATATAAATCTAAGTGCTATGGCTATTTGTGACTACTGTGCTACTGACTAGCCCTGGTGTTGCCTAGTTTGGGTAATAAAACATCTGCAAGAAAACAAGCAAGCTCAGAGAGCACCAAGGACCCCTCATGTCAACCCTGAGCTACAAATATTCTCCTTTATTCCCCTCAAAGGAAAGGAAGCTCGGCCTATGTCTGCAGAGAAAAAGAAAATCATTTGGTTCCTTCTTCTGTCCCACCTGATATTTAAGTTGGATAAGTTAAGCAGATGTGAGAACAATTTGCCCTTTGTTCTCCTATTTCCCTCCCCAAATAAAAATCACCTTCATATATGATCTGCACAAACATTTTTTCCCCCTGACAGAACAATTACCGTATTTTTCGGAGTATAAGACGCAAATAGATTTTAGAGGAGGAAAACAAGGAAAAAAGTATTCTGAACCAAATGGTGTAGTAATATATTATTTAATAAAATACCAGTGTAGCAGAATACTTTTTACAACCATGTACACTTTTTACAAACTTCAAACTTGACAGCTTTAAGACTTGTGGACTTCCAACTCCCAGAATTCCTCCTCCAGTCATGCTAGCTCAGGAATGGGAGTTGAAGTCCACAAGTCTTAAACTTTCCAAGTTTGAAGACCCTTGCACCCGTAACCCCTAACTCAGGGGTCTTCAAACTTGACAGCTTTAAGACTAGTGGACTTCAACTCCCAGAATTCCTCCTCCAGTCATGCTAGATGGGGTGATTAGAAGGCAAAAACACCCCTGCTTTTGCAAAAAACGGCCCATTTTTCGCTTGGTTTTTTGCAAAAACAGGGCATGCAGAGGGTTTGGGAAGCCTGCAGAGCACTCCTAGGGGGTGGGGGAAGGCAAAAACGTCCCCATTGTTGCAAAAAATGGCCCATTTTTTGCAAAAATGGGATGCGGGGGGGCGGGTCTTTGGGAGGCCAAAAATTTGCTGTATTCGGTGTATAAGACGCACCGACATTTCCATCCTCTTTTTGGGGTCAAAAAGGTGCGTCATATACTCTGAAAAATACGGTAATCAGTGGAACGCCTTTGCCTTCAGGAGTTATGGGTGCTGCAACACAGGAGATTTTTAAGAAAAGGCTGGACAGCCACTTGTCTGAAATGGTAGAGGGTCTCCTGCTTGAGCAGGGGGTTGAACTAGAAGACCTCCAAGGTCCCTTCCAACTCTGTTATTCTCATTAAACCAGAATCTCCAAAACACCTTACAACAGATTCTACACTTGGGCAAATGGCATGAATTTCTGGCCTTCTTTCAGGATGGGAAGCTGACGGGCTTCATGTTGGACGGCCTCCTGGATGATGACAATACAATCATATCCAAGAGGACTGAATATTGGCAGTGTAATTTCCTCCCAACTTTGGGCATGGAAGCAAATTCCCAAAGGGTATAAAACCTAGTAAATGTGCTTTAATCACAAAGCCGAACACCTCAGTTGATTAGCCACAAATTCAAAAGATGCAGAAATGTAGCACCCACTCAAGTCCTCTCATTTACAGGGCATCATTGTCCCTTCTCTTGGTCTTCCATCCCCAGACATAGCAGAACAAAACACAGTATGGACTGGAATATGTGGTACCTTGCTTAATAGTAGTAACTGTGAGAGGGATCTTGGAGTCCTAGTGGACAACCATTTAAATATGAGCCAGCAGTGTGCAGCAGCTGCCAAAAAAGCCAACACAGTTCTAGGCTGCATTAACAGAGGGATAGAATCAAGATCACGTGAAGTGTTAATAGCAATAGCAATAGCACTTAGACTTATATACCGCTTCACAGTGCTTTACAGCCCTCTCTAAGCGGTTTACAGAGTTCAGCATATTGCCCCCAACAATCTGGGTCCTCATTTTATCGACCTCAGAAGGATGGAAGGCTGAGTCAACCTGGAGCCTGGTGAGATTGGTAATACCACTTTATAATGCCTTGGTAAGGCCACACTTGGAATACTGCATTCAGTTTTGGTCGCCACGATGTAAAAAGGATGTTGAGACTCTAGAAAGAGTGCAGAGACAGAGCAACAAAAATGATTAGGGGACTGGAGGCTAAAACATACGAAGAACGGTTGCAGGAACTGGGTATGTCTCATATAATGAAAAGAAGGACTAGGGGAGACATGATAGCAGTGTTCCAATAACTCAGGGGTTGCCACAAAGAAGAGGGAGTCAAACTGTTCTCCAAAGCACCTGAGGGTAGAACAAGAAGCAATGGGTGGAAACTAAACAAGGAGAGAAGCAACTTAGAACTAAGGAGAGATTTCCTGACAGTTAGAACAATTAATCAGTGGAACAGCCTGCCTCCAGAAGTTGTGAATGCACCAACACTGGAAGTTTTTAAGAAGAGATTGGATAACCATTTGTCTGAAGTAGTAGGGTTTCCTGCGTAAGCAGGGGGTTGGACTAGAAGACCTCCAAGGTCCCTTCCAACTCTGTTGTTGTTGTTGTTGTGATGATGATGATGATGATGATGATGATGATGATGATGATGATGATGATGATGATGATGATGATTATAAGTTCTGCTACTGAGCTATGGCCCACACTTATTTAGTACTGTATTAAAAAAAAACAGTTTGTGGTTAAGTCCTGAATTGCTGTTGAACTTGTGACATTGGTGCTTCAGTAGCCTGGGGGAGGTCCCAAAAGGACCATGAGCCTGGGTAAGGAATACATCATTCTGTAGCCTTTTCCTGCTTGCTCAACTATGTTCAAGTAATCAGCAGTGTTATGGCTTCCTCGGCCTTTAAAGTTAACAATAACATGACATTTTCTTGTTGGCTCAAAGCAGTTTTTAAAGTTTTGCAGGACATCATCCCAGAATGGCCCATTTCCTGTACTCACTCCTCTGGAAAGAGGATTAAAGTTGCTGGCAGATTTATTAGATGGATATATCACTTCCCGAGCAATCCGTTAGGAATGGACTGCAGATTGCTAGTTCCCAAAGTCACAAATCCATGTATTTACAAAAAATCGCAAATCCATGTAAATAAGTTGCTTACTTGATTCGGACGGCTGGCTCCCATGTCCTCTATTTATGCAAATGTTTTTAATGTGAAATAAGAAAAGTGCTGCAGGCAGTGATACGAAGGCCACACACACGCACACCTCAATGGGAGAGCATGGGAAGGAAATCTGTAGTTACTCCCGTTTTTGTGCTTGCTCAAGTCTTTTTTTGTTGAGGTGTGTGAAAAGGAAACACGTTTGCTTTAAAAAAAAGTTTGCTCTGCCTTTAAATTAGCGGCTTTCCTTCTAACAATATTCTAGCAAACCCATAAAAACTTTCACAGGAGCATTGGAGAGTGTGATTATTGATGGACTGTCAAATTTAATTCACCACTATTCCTCTGGGCGCTTTAAAGTAATATTTATGGCAGGAGGAAGTCTCCCCTTCATTTATTCTCATACCAAGCCTGTGAGTTAGTTTAGGTTGGGAGAATTTACCTGGTGAGCTCCATCATTAAGGGAGATGTAATTGGGACATTCTAAAACCAGTCCAATGTCTTAACTGTTGCAGCCTTCTAATTCACAGCTGTCATCAATGACCGCCCCAAGAAGAAGTTGGACAGGCAGAAGTGATGTTGGAGAAGGCAAAACCCACCCTCCTCCAAACCAAAATAGCACTTAGACTTATATACTGCTTCCTAGTGCTTTACAGCCCTCTCTAAGCGGTTTACAGAGTTCAGCATATTGCCCCCAACAATCTGGGTCCTCATTTTACCCACCTCAGAAGGATGGAAGGCTGAGTCAACCTTGAGCCGGTGAGATTTGAACTGCTGAACTGCTGAACTAGCAGTAGCCTGCAGTGCTGCATTTAACCACTGCGCCACCTCGGCTCAAGTCAACTGGCTCAAAGCCAACTGGGCCTCATTCCTTCCCAAAAGTTCATCGGAAGCACCCATACGTTCATTTTCTTTCACAGAGCCATCTTCTCACAGGTCCAAGCAATGTAGTTGGCATGGCATCTGAAATGAACGAGCCACTCAGTCCCATGATCAGAACGGATTAGGATGCTCTGTGCAAAAGTCTGCTTGTAGATTAGTTGATGCCAAAAACAAAAACCTCACAGTCTGGACAGGAAATTTCATGTTGGCTGATATTACTGACATTAAAGTTCCATAAGGCATTAGGATGGGGAAGAGGTATATTAGCATCTGCTGGTTGTTTAAGACTCTTCTAAAAGGGGTGTACTCCTTTGACCTGACTCTGGGTCAAGCAACTAGAACAGGGTTAGAACATCCTGAGGTCTCCTAAGTGAACGTTAGATTAGAGAACTAAACAACAGCCACACAGTATAGTTCAGATATAGATCTTTCAGAGAATAATTTGATCTGGTCTAGTTTAGTGAAAAGAAGGATCAGGGGAGACATGATAACAGTGTTCCAATATCTCAGGGGTTGCCACAAAAAAGAGGGAGTCAAACTATTCTCCAAAGCACCTGAGGGTAGAATAAGAAGCAATGGGTGGAAACTAATCAAGGAGAGAAGCAACTTAGAACTAAGGAGAAATTTCCTGACAGTTAGAACAATGAATCAGTGGAACAGCTTGCCTCCAGAAGTTGTGGGTGCTCCAACACTGGAAGTTTTTAAGAAGATGTTGGATAACCATTGGTCAAGTGGTCTAGGATTTCCTGCCTAAGCAGGAGGTTGGACTAGAAGACCTTCAAGGTCCCTTCCAACTCTGTTATTATTATTATAAGATAATAATATAAGAATCATAAATAAATAAATAAATAAATAAATAAATAAATAAATAAATAAATAAATAAATAAATAAATAAATAAATAAATAAATAAATAAATAAATAAATAAATAAATAAATAAATAAATAAATATTATTATATTATTATTAAATGCTGTACAATTTGACCAGGGATGGGTTCCACTTACCTTCCCTACCGGTTCACATCGCGACGGAAGCCTACCTACGTCACTTCATGGAAATGATCCTCTGTGCATGCGCAGAAGCTTTTCTGCATGCGCAGAGGGTTTTTTTTTTTTGCAAGCCACGGTGACTGGAGGACCGGTTCGGGAGCGTGAACCGCTGGCCATTGCTGCCGGTTCAGCGAGTGGCGGCAAATTTCCGCTACCGGTTCTAAAGAACTGGTCTGAAGCGGCAGCAACCCACCACTGAATTTGACTCTCACAAAAATGTAAATTGAAATTTACGCTTCCCATTGATTACTAGGGGAGAACAATGACTCTCCTTTCACAGACCTTGAGGTCTCTGGATTTGTAAATTGAGCACACTTTGCTGGACAATGAGGTCTCCCTTTAAAAAAAAAAAGGGTCTGTTGCTAACTCCTTTGCAAACTCATACAAGTCAGACTTCCATAAACTGTTAGGGCTTGTTCCCAACAATTCCTCATTTGAAGGACTGGAATAGATCTTGTGGAGAAGACTTGCAAAAGATCTGAGTAGCTGTAGGGCAGATGCACGCCCAGAACTCACAGGAAGTCAACCTCCATCACACTAGATTGAATCAGCTAATCTTCCGTGATATAATCACATTCAAGCAAAAACATGTCCCGTGCGGAACTCTAAAAGTATTAAAGGGAAGGGCAGAAGATAAAAAGGCAAGTGATAAAGAGAGGAGGGAGAAGAGAGAGAGAGACAACACTGGGGGTGGTGTAGAGAAAAAGACTCACTTGCTAATAAACTTTGCCCTTTGCCCTTCTATTTATTTATGGTATTTGTCCTTGCAATCGAGAATCCAGGTATTTAAAATAATAAATGCCAGGCTACATTTCAAAACACGCCAGAGATAAATCTCTGTGCTTTAGGAAGCTAACAAGACAGAAGTGAAAGGGCAGGGTAATAAAAGAAACAAAGCGAGCAATGAAAGTTTTTTATGAACAAAACCATATATATATATATATATATATATATATATATATATATATATATATATATATATATATATATATATATATATATATATATATATATAAATATATATATATGTAGGATTTTTTGCTGATAAATGAAAATAAAGGGAGACTAAAATAAAGGTAGACTTTATATATATATATATATATATATATAAAAGAGGCATTCATTGTAGACAAGAAAGTTGAGAAATTAAAGATTATGCAGTATGAATTTGTCAGCCGGCAACACTAGCAAGTTCAGATTCGGTTGCTAGAAGAACATCGTTCTTCTCAAATACAAAGCTAATCCTGAAATGTTTTTCTAGCAAGTTGGAAAACACCCACAGCAGCATGATTTGAAGTCTGTACATTGATTCAAGGGTGTGAAATGGTTGGCTAGAGAAATGGGATGGATGGACGCATGCATGGGATGGAGATAGAGAGACAGACAATGATGATACAGAGAGAGAGGGAGGGAGGGAGGGAGAGAGAGAGAGAGAGAGAGAGAGAAACAACGATAGGTAGATGAGAGAGAGAATGAATATAGATAATAGATGATTAGATGATATTTCAAAGATGGATAGATGATAGATGGATAATAGATGGAAGATAGATAGATAGATAGATAGATAGAGAGAGAGAGAGAGAGAGAGAGAGAGAGAGAGAGAGAGAGAGAGAGAGAGAGAGAGAGAGAGAGAGAGAGAGATGATGATGATGATAGATAGATAGATGATAAACAGACAGACAGACAGACAGGTAGATAGATATATTTTAAAACAAATGCTTGTAGCCTAGTAAGAAAACAGCTGCCTTCATACAGTAATATTGGTTTTTAATGTTTTATTTGCTCCGTTTGGACAGAATGAAAACCATATTAAACCGCAGAGAACAACTGGAACTTGAAGCAAGCTACCTGATGCTTTGTCTCTTGTTGTGAGGCAATAAAAGCGGACTACATTGCCCATGCTGGGCAGATATTGCACAGTCAAGATAAAAAAAGAGCGCTTATTTCTGCTTATCTGTGGTTTCCACCATTTGATTTGGCCTCCACAGCAAACATTTTCTAATTTCCATGTTTCCACACTCTAGGCAGATTCATACCCTAATTTTACATACCGGGTTTGCACCAAAAATTAAAAAATAACAGAAATTAACGCTGCACGAGCTTAGAAATTCACAGAAATACAGGACCTGTGATCACCACCACTGCAAATGTAAATTCAGAGAGAAGTCACACTCAAGAAAGGGTGAAGGGAGAGCCAGAGAGTGAGTCATAATATTTAGAGAAAGACTGCCAAGCAGGTATACAGTAAAGCTTGTTAGGGGTATCAGCTTCTTCCCTAAGTTACTTACTGGTTGCGACATCTGCCAAAACTTCAAGTCAGAAGGCAACCAAGTTCCAAAATCTGGAAAATTCAGAACCTTTGTCATTTTGCCGTAGAAACTAAATGCCTCTTCTCCCCCTGCCCTGTCACATAGTGAATATTGTCAGTTGTATGTCTATACAGGGTGATGCACCCCTATCCTAATATTATGGTACATTCCAATAAGCAGAACACGTGATATGAGTTGTACGCATGTGTGCATTCCTAAGTCACCATTATTCTCTTCTGCCTTAGCTGTTGACTGAACGGTCGTGTTTTCTTAGCAAAGATGTAATTATTCAGGATTTATTGTTTTTGTACTGAAATAAATATTTTCTATTAGACTTTTAATCTCGGCTTTATTTCTAACTGTCTGAATTCCAAGAAAAGATCTAAATCGCCTCTATGAGATCTTATTCTCATTTCAACCCGCCCGTTTCTTCCATTGACTCAAAATCGCTGTCTTCCACATTTTTGAAAAACTTGGGACAATGCTTACTGTTTATAAAAAAATGTTTCAATGTTTAGAGAAGAGGCATCACACATATCTGAAAAAGCAGCAGTAGACGAATAACTCGTTCCAGCTGCCCCACAAAAAAAAAGTTTCATTTAACAGATCCTGAATGTAAAACATTTAAATAAACGAAGACTTTATAAGTTCTGGAAGACATTAGCAGAAAGGGAAGAAAGACCGTGTGACAAGGCTTTATAGCAGTCAGTAAGCTGTGAATGGCAAGGTTCCTATAACACAGCAATCCAAAATCTGATGCCTCACAAATTAGATTTATTATGACTTAAGATGATGGATTGGTTCATACAACTCCTAAAGCCATTTTAAGCTAAATGTCTATGATCTGAAGAAGCTTCCTGGATGAGAAGTGAAATGTCTCCAAGGAAAAACCCGTGATAGTTGTTATGTATATATATTTTAATCGGTTTTTTGTTCTAATTCGCTTTTAACTGTTTTTAGATTTTGTATTTGACATGTTGTTAGCCGCCCAGAGTCCCTCGGGAGTTGGGCGGCTTACAAATCCATTAATTAATTAATTAATTAATTAATTAATCAAACAATCAAACAAACAAACAAACAAACAAGGAAGTCCAATGAAAGACAATGGATGGAGACTAACCAAGGAGAGAAGCAACCTAGAACGAAGGAGAAAATTCCTAACAGTGAGAGCAATCAACTAGTAGAATAACTTGCCTTCAGAAGCTGTGGATGCTCCATCACTGGAGGCTTTCAAAAAGAGACTGGACAACTATTTGTCTCAAATGGTGTAGGCCAGGGTCTCCTGCTGAAGCTAGAAGACCTCCAATTATTCTATGTTCAACTACCTTTTGAAAAGCATTTTTGGGACGAGCATTCTAGGCTACTGTTATGCAATCCAGGTCACTATTTCAGAAATCAAGAGTTCTCCAATCCTTTGGTACCAGGAGCTCAGTTTTAAAAGTGGCATTTCTACTGTCAAAACACAGGACCCAAAGCAAATAATCAAGACCCACTTAAGTATTTACTCTTAACAGTAGACACTGAAGGAATTCCCTCCAGGGGATAGTAGGAAGATGCACTCACACATTTCAGAAAGGAGGAGAAAATTATAATCATGCATATGCATAAGCAATAGATGCCGTAAGGATAAATATTCATCATCAACAAACCTCAAGGTACTTCTCCACCCTTCTACTGCTACTACCTTCAAGAAGGAATGATAGTCTTAACCCAAAAAAATTCCACATATCAGTTATGAAATGTTGATAAGAGAACCAAGAAACCAGTATCAACAGTAGAGACCTTCAAATTTCTAGGTTCCATCATATCTCAAGACCTAAAATGGTCATCTAACATCAAAAACGTCATCAAAAAAGCACAACAAAGAATGTTCTTTCTGCGCCAACTCAGGAAGCTCAAACTTCCCAAGGAGCTGCTGATACAGTTCTACAGAGGAATCATTGAGTCTGTCATCTGCACCTCTATAACTGTCTGGTTTGGTTCTGCAACCCAACAAGACAGACACAGACTTCAGAGGATAATCAGAACTGCAGAAAAAACAGTTACTGCCAACCTGCCTTCCATTGAGGACCTGTATACTGCACGAGTCAAAAAGAGGGCCATGAAAATATCTACAGACCCCTCGCATCCTGGACATAAACTGTTTCAACGCCTACCCTCAAAACATCGCTATAGAGCACTGCACACCAAGACAACTAGACACAAGAACAGTTTTTTCCCGAATGCCATCACTCTGCTAAACAAATAATTCCCTCACCACTGTCAAACTATTCACTAGGCTGCATTAGTATTAGTTTTTCTCATCGTTCCTATCACCCATCTCCTCCCACTTATGACTGTATGATTGTAACTTGTTGCTTGTATCCTTACGATTTATTTTCATATTGATTGTTTCCTGATTGCTTACTTGAACCCTATGACAACCATTCTTGACAAATGTATCTTTTCTTTTATGTACACTGAGAGCATATGCACCAAAGACAAATTCCTTGTGTGTCCAATCACACTTGGCCAATAAAGAATTCTATTCTATTCCATTCTATTCTATTCTATTCTATTCAAGGTTGCCTTTTTGGGGCCAATTCTATTCTATTCCATTCTATTCTATTCTATTCTATTCAAGGTTGCCTTTTTGGGGCCAATTAGCACACATACCTTCTGTTTCTATTTTGCTAACGTGCTCCCACCCAGCTAAGAATTTGTTTTCTTCACACTACACAAAGGTCGTCCATCCATTCAGACTCTATTTGCTGAAGAGCAGACTTGCATGTCAACCACATATTCCAGGTTGCTCAGTTAGAATAGGTCTTCATGAATCCTTTCCTCTCCTATGGCCCAGGCCATCTCAAAACAGGAATGGGTATTTCAGGACAGGGAGTACTTCCCATTCTTGTGCTATGTTGTGCTGTAGTGCATGGTTGCATCTATTTTGGTGTGCATCTCATGGACCAAGTTCCATACGGTGATGTCTCTTTGCAATTTCTGGATCCCCCGTGGTTACAAAAAGTTGTTTTTTCCATGCTATTCCAATAGAAATGTGATTGTTGAATAATGTCCCTTTCCTAGACTTCACCTTCTCTAACTTAAAAAGATTTTAAGTTAGAGAAGCCTGAAAATTCTTCATCAGTTCTTGGATAGTTGTTGCCAGGTGCAAGCTATCAATGATCTATCGGTCCACTTATATACAAAGAAGCTCTTTCGCAGACGGATGCATCCTCTGACAGAGAAAGGGAGATATGTGTGTCCCTCCAGATATCAATTAAACTCTCAACAGCTCCAAATAGGAAGACTATACAAAGTTGGCAGGAATAGCCAATACTCCAGTAGATAGGCTCAAGATACAGAAGGATCTCAACTGACTTGAACATTCGACCCATCTAACAAAATGAAATTCAATGGTGAGAAAAGTAAGGTTCTACATTCAGGCAAGAAAAAACAAATGCACATGGGATAGAATAGATGACACCTGGCTCAATTATAGTAACTGGGGGAATGATCTTGGAGTCCTAGTGAACAACCACTTAAATATGAGCCAACAGTGTGCTGCAGCCGCCAAGAAAGCCAACACAGTCCTAAGCTACATCAACAGAGAATCAAGATACAATCAAAATCACATGAAGTCTTAATACCACTTTATAATGCCTTGTTAAGACTACACTTGGAATATCGCGTCCAATTTTGGTCACCACAATATAAAATGAACATTGTCTTATCTGAATGTTCCTTCTATGTGTGCTGTGGGAGAGTCCAAGCATGGGTTAACTTCCGTCTGATTACCTGGGACTGAGTAATAATTATTCGGCCATGCCTCCTCTCTGGCCTGAGTCAGTTGTTTTACTCAGTCTGACCAAGAGGGACGTGAAAACTTTTTATCTACTCAGTATCCTGAGTAAACAGACAGATATTAACTTTAGACTTCTCAAAATTTTGGTTTGTTCATTTTAGTTTATTTTTGTTACGTGATTAATGGGAGGGGGCGACTTCCTTGCTGCCCTGTGAAGGCTTTGCGACCAGGGTGGAGTGCTGGTTCTTGTATGCTTAAGCAGCGTACAGTAGAAAAGATGTTAAGACTCTAGAAAGAGTGAAAAGAAGAAGAACAAAGATGATTAGGGGACTGGAGGTTAAAACACACAAAGAACCGTTGCAGGAATTGGATATGTCTAGTTTAATGAACTTTATTATTCTGTTAAACGGAAAAAGAAATGGTGGCCTTTTTTTTCCAGTCTTGAATACAAGACAGAAACCGGCCAATGTAAAAATGCATGGAGACTTGCTGAGAGCCATGGATTTACACTAAGACAGAGGTTTCAAACTTGGCAACTTTAAAACTTGTGGACTTCAACTCCCAGAATTCTCCAGCCAGCTGGCTGGAGAATTCTGGGAGTTGAAGTCCACAAGTCTTAAAGTTGCCAAGTTTGAGGACCCCTGCACTAAGACAAGATAGCAAGAGTACATCTCTGGATTTGTGGCTTTAACACACCTAAAGAGACCAGACTGGAGAAGACTTAGAGATCATTCTCCTTTACTGATGGCATGAATGGCTTACTGATTGTATCACTGGAATTTCTCACAGATTTTTTTTTTTAAAGAAACACAAGGAAGAATCAACATTTTAGAAGAGTTATCTGTCATTGACGGGCCAACATAAGTTTTTTGTTCCGAAGTCTAGACAGAGTGAAGCAGCTTGAGAGACAGAAAGCAGAGAGATGTGTGAATGTGCACAGAGCGGTTTTTTGTTTTTGCTCTTGTGGGTTTGATTAAAAAAAAAGGAAGCCTTTCACAATTTGTCTTCTGTGGCCAGGCGTTAAAACACCACACGGCTAAAAACGGATGCAAAAGAAGACAATTCTAAACGCCACTAGCTATAATCATGGGTTCCTGAAAGATACTGGGAATGTGTCTGAAGCAAAAATAAATCGAGACCAGTTCCTAGAAAACAAGAAGAGCAAAGGGAATAAAATGCAGCTTGTTTTGAATTGATAGTTGATTAGAACATCCAAGATTTTTCTTTAAACTCATCTACCCAGCAGGTTGACTGACTGAAGAAATTAAGGGATGGAGATAATAATAATAATAATAATAATAATAATAATAATAATAATAATAATAATAATAATAATAATAATAATAATAATAATAATAATAATAATAATAATAATAATAATAATAATAATAATAATAATAATAATAATAATAATATTATAATATAATAATAATAATAATAATAATAATAATAATAATAATAATAATAATAATAATAATAATAATAATAGTAATAATAATAATAATAATAATAATAATAATAATAATAATAATAATAATAATAATAATAATAATAATAATAATAATAATAATAATAAAATCATCATCTTTCGAATTCAGACTGACAAGGTTTTAGAACATAATACGCCGGACCTCACGATTGTGGAAAAGAAAAAAGTGTGGATCATTGATGTCGCCATACCGGGTGACAGTCAAATTGATGAAAAACAACAAGAAAAACTTAACCGATATCAGGACCTTAAAATCGAATTACAACGACTCTGGCATAAAGTACAGGTGGTCCCAGTGGTAATCGGCACACTGGGTGCTGTGCCAAAAGACCTTAGCTGGCATTTGAAAACAATAAACATTGACAAAATCACGATCTCTCAGTTGCAAAAGGCCACCGTACTTGGATCTGCGCGCATCATACGAAAATACATCACACAGTCCTAGACGCTTGGGAAGTGTTCGACTTGTGATATAGTGATACGAAATACAGCATATAAATCTCGTTTGCTGTGTATTACGTTTTTTGTGAAATAAAAATAAAAATAAAAATAATAAAAATAAAAATAAAAATAAAAATAAAAATAATAATAATAATAATAATAATAATAGTAGTAGTAATAGTAATAGTAATAGTAATAGTAGTAATAATAATAATAATAATAATAATAAATAAAAAATAAAAATAATAAAAATAAAAATAATAAAAATAAAAACAACCATTGTCCATGAAAAGCTCAAGGTGCAATAGGGTTAATTTTCTACTTACAATGAAGTAAGTAAGGACTACAAGGTAGTCCTCAAGTTACGACCACCATTGAGCCCAAAATTTACAGTATGATGCTCAGTGAAACATTTTTTAAATGAGTTTGTTCCAGCTTATGACTTTCCCTTGCCACAGTTGCTAAGTGAATCATTGCATTGGTTAAATTCGTAACAAGGGTTGTGAAGCGAATCTGTCTTCCCCATTGATTTTGCTGGTCAGGAGGTTGCAAAAGGGGATCACGTGACCTTGGGACACAGCAATGTGAACCAGTTGCCAACCATCTGAATTTTGGTCATGTGACCATGGGGGTGCTGCAATGGTCGTAACTGTGAAAAACGGTCGTAAGTCTCTTTTTCCAATGCCGTTGTAAATTTGAATAGTCACTAAATGAACTGTTGTAAGTCAAGGACTACCTGTATTGTATTGCACAGCATGGCACGGCATGATATTATTTTGCATTGCAATATATCCCATTACACCACATAATGCCTTGCGTTATGTGGCAAAGGACATTAAAAACTACTCTTCCCAGTTAAGTCTGAAGTGGTAGACCACACTTTGTTCTTCCTCTTTAGGTTTGCCACGAAAGCTAAGGTGGTTGGTAGCTTCAAACTTGATCCCTGCAGTTCAGATCGCTGGGCAATTAAAGTTCAACTCTTACCATTGTTAATTACTAATCGTTGATTAAACTGCCAAAGTTGTATGCCTGTAGCTGCTGCTTCCCCGATTTAATTCTCTCCTTACCGTCTAGAATCCTGTCGCTTAGCAATAAGCATAGATTAGATTAAGAAGATCAAAGTACTTCTTCAGTTCATCCCGAGACATGCAAACAAGGTTCAACGCAAAATGATAAGCTCAGGTGGTTGATCTCATGGCGGCAAGGAATATCATGGCTGTCTTCAGATCTCTGCCATTCAAATCTAAACGCTAAACCATGCTCACTGTTCACAGCATGCACATTCAGAGTGTGGAAAAGAAAAAAAAATGAATTTATGGATGAGCCCAGAAAGAAGGAAGCAGAAGATAAAGCAGGGAAAGAAATGCATCTCTTCCTTCTAGAGATTGCTAGAATGTTGTTCTGTCTAATGTGGAACCAGGGAGTTTACTCAATCCCTGTTGTGAAAGCTGGACTGTATGACTTCCGTGTGCGTTTTTAAAAGGGGGTTAAGTTTTCAAAGTGTGAGGAGGGGCATGGTGGCCAACTGGTTAAGACGCTGGGCTAGTCAATCAGAAACCAGGTCAGCAGTTCAAGACCCAACTATCGCGTGATGGAATGAGCTCCCATCCTCGTCTCAGCTCCTGCTCACCTAGCAGTTCGAAAGCAGGCAAACGCAAGTAGGTAAATAGGTACCACTTCAGTGGGAAGGTAATAGTGCTCCGTGCACCTCAGCCAGGGGCGGGTTCCTAATTTTTTTTACTACCACTCTGTGGGCGTGCCTTATTTTGTGGGTGTGGCTTGCCAGCCATGTGACCGGGTAGGCGTGGCTTGTCAGCCATGTGACTGGGATGGCATGGCTTCTTGGACTGCTGAAGGGAGGGGAACTGAGATCCCCCTCCCCTCAGCAGCTCGAGAAGCCTCAAACGTGCGAAAATGCCTAGGATCATCACCGCACGTTCGTGGCTTCTCGGACTGTTGAAGGGAGGGGAATGGAGATAGCTCCTGCCGCCCATTCTCACGTGCTCCCTCAGCCATCCTCCCCTGCTTGGACTCACTGTGGGGTAGGAAGGCAGCGCATGTGCAGTGCCGGAAGCTCGGCTTCTGGGCATGCGCAGAAGAAAATTTTTTTTAAAAAATATTTTTTTTAAAAAAAAATGGCGGCGCCCAGGCACCGGCAACCGACCACACTAGTACTGTGACATCACCAGCGGGCCGCTACCGGTGCTATAGAGTGGACCGCACCGGTAGTAACCCAGCATATAGTCATGCTGGCCACATGATGATGGAAGCATCTTCAGACAATGGTGGCTCCCTCGGCTAAGAAACAGGGATGAGCAGCACAATTGGCACGGGAAACCCTTAACTTTTTTTTAACCTTTTAAGTTTTTAAAAGGGAATTTTCCTTTTCCCCCTACACCAAAAGTGTTTCAAACTCAATAGCGGACAAAGCTTTAACGAAGAAGGTATATATCAAAATGATGATTTCACCTCTTCACCAAAATGCAAAATGAAAAGACACAGACCATTACAATTACACAAAGCAGACTACTTTTTATGACTTAATGACCCAAAAGTATATATTTATTTATTTACATTCAAGGCCCATCAATCAATAGGGCTCAATATAAGACAAAAAAGCATGATCCTTATTAAGCTCCGTGTAATCCTACAATACTGCTATTTTTATTTGCTGTCCACAGGGAAGTTTTAATTAAATATACAGGTGCATGGATCATGGCTCAGTTGCCAGTCCTGAGCAATCCTTTAAAAGACGACATTAGAATAAGCCGATAAAATGCAGCAATTATATATATTTTTTGCAAGCAATCCAAAATTGAATGCTGCCGAGATATAAATCTAATGATTAAGTAAAATACCTTGATCCGTGCAATTCAAATTACTCAGAAGACCGGGAGAATATAATGCTATATTTTCTAAGAACAATCCTTACAGGAATTCCATTATAGTATTTCTGTTATAATATTTATGGTATAGCAACTTCTAAAGACAATGTAGCAATAATACTGAGAGCAAGTTGTAGCTGGAAAATTTCTCCCTATGGTTGATGTTTCTATTCTATTCTTGTCTGAGTTGAACTTCAACCTGTTCGGTGGTACTATGTCTAAAAGCAGAGGTCTTCAAACTTGGCAACTTTAAGACTTGTGCACTTCAACTCCCAGAATTCTCCAGCCAGTATAGCTGGCTGGAGAATTCTGGGAGTTGAAGTCCACAAGTCTTAAAGTTGCCAAGTTTGAGGACCCCTGGTCTAAAGGGACTGCATTAGGACTATTGGTTTAAAAAGAATGAGGGGTTCAATGTGTATTTACTGTCATTTTTTACTTCTTGGATTACTAAACTAAAATGCCTGGGACAGCAGCCAATTTGCTGAACCCAACTTCTACGAATGCTATCGTGGATCAGTCACTTCAACTGCAATGTTTCCGAATGTTTTCATTTTAAAGTTGACTCTTGAGCCACTTTGCAGCCACACATTTACTCATTTTACCAGTAGAGATGAGCGAAGAAGAAAGGACTTAAATCACGTGCAAAAGAGGCCGTCAAACTCTCGAGTCTTTGCTCATCATGAAAGGCTTGATGGACGCTGGGATTCAGTGCTTCTGCTCTGAGAAAGCGCCGGAGAGGAATTTGCATAGTAACAGAGCTGTTCTTCTTATTCAACCTTCGCTGTTGCAACGGTCTGGCGTGACTCTGCAGCCGCCCGAGACAAAGGTCCTCTTGTAGTCCCTTTCCTAGAAATCAGTTTCACTAGAAATCCCATGGGGAGCTGTATTCATTCTCAGTTCCAGGCTCCAGGTTTTCGGCAAAGGACCAGCGACATCCCTGCCTCTCTGCATGTTACCTACCTCCACCCCTCCCTGAGTCTCCGTCCATCGCTCATTCGTTCAACTTGGCCTTTGGATACTCGTCACATCCTGGCAACCCTACTTTCTCCAAATAGCTGGGCAGGATCAGGGGAGAAAAGCTACCTTAGGCAGAATTAAAGTCGCTGGCTTCCGACAAGCAGTCAATGGGGGAGGAAATGAGATTCACTTAATGGCTGCATGATTCAGTTAACAACTGCATCAATTTGTTTAAAAGATTGTAGAATGGGACAAAGGAGTGGTGCGGTGGCTTAGAGGTGGAGCTCTCTATCAGGAGGCTTTGAGTTCGATCCTAGGTAGAGGCAGATATTAGCAATAGCAATAGCACTTAGACTTATATACCGCTTCATAGTGCTTTACAGCCCTCTCTAAGCGGTTTACAGAGTTCAGCATATTGCCCCCAACAATCTGGGTCCTCATTTTACCCACCTCGGAAGGATGGAAGGCTGAGTCAACCTTGAGCCTAGTGAGATTTGAACAGCTGAACTGCTGAACTAGCAGTCAGCCTGCAGTCGCAGCATTTAACCACTGCACCACTTCAGCTCTTCTCTTCTCTTCATTTCTCTCTCTCTGGGCACAATGAGAATATATCTGCTGAACAAAACTCCGCATTGGCGACAGGAAGGGCATCCGGCCATTAAATACTCTGCAAGCTCCATTCAGTTGCCCAGACTCCACCCCGCAAGGGATTATGGGGGTTGTTAAAAGATGATGACTGCAGAATGGCACAAAGCTCACTTAACAACTGCCTTGCTTATCAACGGGAATTTGGGGCTCAATTGGAGTCGTAAATCGAGGACAATCCATAACCACATTTTCAATTAGTTGCAGTCTTTGAGTTGTCTCCAAAGGCTCTAGACCAGAGCATTTCAATAACAGTAGAGAGACGTGCACAAGCAAGACTTTAGGCATGCCCTCTACTTCCAAATAATGGTTAATTTTAAATTTGAATTACAGAACACTAGGACATGCATGGAAAGAGATCGTTTTAATTGAGGTTAAGTCATTTTAATTAGATGAGAAGGCAAGGAAATGAAATCAGATTGTTTTTATTTTTCCTAGGACTTTCTATTTTTCTGAGGGAGTCCTGGCACACTACACAAAGGCCCAGTGTGATAGGAGAGAAGTGGCAAATATGTTCCCCAATCCCCAAAATAAATCCCCCCAAATGAAATGCACAGATACACAAGTTTTTAAGAAGATGTTGGATAACCATTTGTCTGAAGTAGTGTAGGGTTTCCTGCCTAGGCAGGGGGTTGGACTAGAAGACCTCCAAGGTCCCTTCCAACTCTGTTGTTGTTGTTATTATTATTATTATATACACACATAACTACCATAGATTTGGTGCATAAAAATGCCACTAACTCTTAAGGGCATCCTCATGTTACATGTGAATGCTATCCAACACAGATCAGCTAGCTCAATTAAGATATTATAGGTAGACTTCGACTTACAACAGTACATTTAGTGACCGCTTGAAGTTACAACGGCACTGAAAAAAGTGACTTATGACCGTTTTTCACGCTTACGACCGCTATGGCATCCCCATGGTCACATGATCAAAATTCAGAAGCATGGCAACTGACTCATCTTTATGACGGTTGCTGTATCCCAGGATCATTTTGTGACCTTCTGGCAAGCAAAGTCAATGGGGAAGCCACCTTCAATTAACAACCGCGTTACTAATTTAACAACTGCAGTGCTTCACTTAGCAACTGGGGCAAGAAAGGTCGTAAAATGGGGCAAAGCTTACTTAACAAATGTCTCACAGAAATTTTGGGCTCAAGTGTGATCTTAAGTCGAGGATTACCTCTGCCAAATTAAATACTAATGTAGGAAGTTAGCACCCACCCCTCTCCTAGGAAAATGAGATATCTTAGGAAATATTAAAAGGGCAGAATATTTCCCCTAAAAGGGAGGCAAAAACTAAGGTCCCCCACCTTTGTCAATGGGCCATTAAGGGCCAGTCTATTCTACATAACAAAGATCTACCTCCTTCAGGCAGAGCCATAGTAGGAATTGCCCCAAACCCTTTCATTACATCATCACCCAGCAAGAGTCAACCAAGCCTGGGACTCAAAAGACAACCTACAAAGTTACCCCTGCACGGCCCCATGGGAGTCTGACAACCAATCAGAACACAAGCTTAAATTCAAAGCCCAACAGAGGGCATAAAACCCAGGCACTCCCAGCATCTCTGCCCTTTTTATGCCCAGGATTTCAAGCCATGTGATCCTGTCCATCAATAAACCTTCTTTTCAAGCAGCTTCCATGTGTCTTTCTGCCCACTTGGAACTGAACCCAGATGGACATCTCTTCCAACACGAATAAAGGAGAATAGTTGTAGCTCAGGGTTGAAATGAGGGGACCTGAGCTCAGAGAGCAGCCCACCAAGCACTAAATGATATTATTATTTGTCACGATGTGATTTTTGATTGTCAGCTGTGACTCTATGATACTCAGACATTCCTAGCAAAGCAGACACGGGATGAGTGATCTGCGCATGTGTAACATTCCTTTCCATTGCATTCTTTCCCTTCTGTTGCTGTCCTCTCCGAAGGAGGACGTGTTTCTTAGGTTGCAGAAATGTAGCTATCAAGATTCATTAGGTTTTATATTCTTTTCTACTGAAATAAATATTTTATTACTTACAACTTACTACTGGGCTTTATTTTGACAAGGATTAGTTTCAAAGGAAAAGATCTTTTTAATAATAATAATAATAATAATAATAATAATAATAATAATAATAATAATAATAATAATAATAATAATAATAATAATAATAATAATAATAACAACAACAACAACAACAACAACAACAACAACAACAACAACAACAGAGTTGGAAGGGACCTTGGAGGTCTTCTAGTCCAACCCCCTGCCTAGGTAGGAAACCCTACACTACTTCAGACAAATGGTTTTCCAACATCTTCTTAAAAACTTCCAGTGTTGGAGCATTCACAACTTCTGGAGGCAAGCTGTTCCACGGATTAATAGTTCTAACTGTCAGGAAATTTCTCCTTAGTTCTAGGTTGCTTCTCTCCTTGTTTAGTTTCCACCCATTACTTCTTGTTCTACCTTCAGGTGCTTTGGAGAATAGTTTGACTCCCTCTTCTTTGTGGCAACCCCTGAGATATTGGAACACTGCTATCATGTCTCCCCTAGTCCTTCTTTTCATTAAACTAGACATACCCAGTTCCTGCAACTGTTCTTCATATGTTTTAGCCTCCAGTCCCCTAATCATCTTTGTTGCTCTTCTCTGCACTCTTTCTAGAGTCTCAACATCCTTTTTACATCATGGCGACCAAAACTGGATGCAGTATTCCAAGTGTGGCCTTACCAAGGCATTATAAAGTGGTATTAACACTTCACATGATCTTGATTCTATCCCTCTGTTGATGCAGCCTAGAACTGTGTTGGCTTTTTTGGCAGCTGCTGCACACTGCTGGCTCATATTTAAATGGTTGTCCACTAGGACTCCAAGATCCCTCTCACAGTTACTACCTTATCTTATATTATATTATACTGATTATAAGATAAGATAAGATTATAAGATAAGATCTTATCTTATATTATCTGATATTATACTATCTATCTTATCACCTCTAACCGTAAATCCTCATCCTAACATTATTGATGAAACACACAGTGGAAAAACATCTGCCCTCAGCAATTTTACCTGCAAGATGAATTTAATGGGAAATGATCTGTAAATTGCGATTCAGTACATCAGTCCCTAGAGAGAAATAGGAATATTTCCTTTGGAATATATATCCCGAGATTTATGATCTTTCTTTTAAAAAAGATTAGATCATAGGTTCACTGGAAAAATATAACATTTTCAAATGCATTTCCTTGGAAAAATAAAAGTTCCCTCTTAATAAGCCAGAATGTCCAGTAATCAGTCAGTGGTAGCACAGATGTGCAATACAGAGAGGGGCATAGAAGCCCCTTTGTGTCAATCCCAAAGGAACAAGGCTATTTTTACAAGGGAGGGAGAGGCCCAAACAGAGTTGCCTAGGGAAGACTCTGTTTATTTTTAACGCTACTTCTGAAATTCCTCTTTCTCCTACTTATTTATTTATTTATTTATTTATTTGTTTGTTTGTTTGTTTATTTATTTATTTATTTATTATTTATTATTTATTTATTTATTTATTTATTTATTTATTTATTTATTTATTTATTTATTTGTGAGATTTATATACCGCCTCACAGTGCAAGCACTCTCTAAGCGGTTTACACCAGTAAGCAATGTATATTTATATTGCCCCCAACAATCTGGGTCCTCATTTTACCTACCTCGGAAGGATGGAAGGCTGAGTCAACCTTGAGCCGGTGAGATTTGAACCGCTGACCTGCGGATCACAGTCAGCTAAAGTGGCCTGCAGTACTACACTCTAACCGCTGCATCACAAGCAGAGGTGGGCTTCGCATTCTGTCACTACCGGTTCGCCCAGCACCGGAGATGTGAGCGTGCGTGCCATCCGCACATGTGTGCGACGTCAAACAACACGGGTAAGTTGGGCCGTTTGCATGTTGATATCATAATGGGTGTGAGCTCATATATACAGTACATATACATAACACATTTACCCATGTAGTACCCCGTTTCCCACAAAATTAGACATCCCTTGATAATAAGCCCAATCGGGCTTTTGAGTGCATGGCAATAAGGCCAAGCGCTTATTTCAGGGTTCAGAAAAATGTAAGACAGGGTCTTATTTTCGGGGAAACACAGGTAAGCTATATTGCTATTAGCCTTCTCATCTTCTCATTCCTCATCTTTTCTCTTCTTCTCACCTTTCCTGCTACCTTCTCCTATTGGTATCTTATGATTTGTTACTTTTTTGTTGGTATCTTATAATCAATGATTGTAACCATGATTTATGACCTCTGACCTATCACTTTGTTGCTTGTATGTACAATGAGAGCTTATGCACCAGAGACAAACTCCTTGTGTGTCCTATCACACTTGGTCAATACAAGAATTCTGTCCTGTCCTGTCCTGTATGGATGGATGGATGGATGGACAGACGGATGGACAACAGAGTTGCTCTCTAGCACCTTTTACAAAATCTCTTGCTTAGTAGTGGACATTTTGGGCTCAATTGTGGTCTTAAGGTGAGGACCACTTGTGTTGATTCTCACTTCTTGTTGCCCACTTAAGTTGATGTATTGTCAGGAAGAAAGAAGGCGGGTCTATTCAGGCAATTCAATATACTCACTTTGAATATGTTACCATAGCTAGAAGGGAAAAGCTCTTACGGGATGCTCATATGCTTCTTTTCAGGGCTAAATTGAAGAATACGGATGGTCAAAAGCATTTAAAAAAATAGAATCCTTTTAAGCAACCATTTCCTGCATTCATATTTGCAGTTTAATCCTTGCCAAAAGGAGAAAAAACCAATATCTGCTTAGCTAAACAAGAGCTAAGAGAGAGAGAGGGAGGGAGGGAGGGAGGGAGAGGGAGGGGGAGAGAGAGGGGGGAGGGGGGAGGGAGGGAGGGGGAGGGAAAGGAAGAGGGAGAGGGAGATTGAGAGAGAGGGAGAGAGAGAGGGAGAGGAGAGAGACCTTTTTATATAGGCATGTGTTTCCATGTACCTGCAACCTTCAAGATTTTAGTGAGAAATTGTTTTCTGGGAAAAAGATAAACAGGCAGATCTGTTTTGCCAACTGTTTCCAGTGGGTTTATTATAGAAGCTGCCCTGAGATTCTCAAACGGGCATGATAACGTTTTAAAAATAAAAATAAAACTCCCACCGCCAGTAGGTCTGCTCTTATCTAAGGGTCAAAAGTATTGCAACCTTATTAGGAGATACGCCCCAGGCTGCTTCTCTTACTTAAGAGCTGTTAATTAGATGTTAAGCACTGACTGCACTTCCAATAACTCTACAGAGCTCTTAGACTTCTTGATTGGCCAAGAGTGATTGGACACACAAGGAACTTGTCTCTTACCCCATCTTTGGACATTTCTAGGAGACAGTTAGGTCTTCTGCAAGGTTGATCAAATTCTAGCTACATTCAAGGCTTAGTGATATTAAAGTGATTAAAGGCCTGGAGACTAAAACATATGAAGAACGGTTGCAGGTTTTGGGTATGGCTAGTCTAGAGAAGGGACGCAGTGGCTCAGTGGCTAAGATGCTGAGCTTGTCGATCAGAAAGGTTGGCAGTTCGGCGGTTCGAATCCCTAGCGCCGCGTAACGGAGTGAGCTCCCGTTACTTGTCCCAGCTTCTGCCAACCTAGCAGTTCGAAAGCACGTAAAAAATGCAAGCAGAAAAATAGGGACCACTTTGATGGGAAGGTAACAGCGCTCCGTGCGTCTTCGGCATTCAGTCATGCCAGCCACATGACCACGGAATCGTCATCAGACAGCGCTGGCTCTTCGGCTTAGAAATGGAGATGAGCACCGCCCCCTAGAGTCGGGAACGACTAGCACATATGTGCGAGGGGAACCTTATCTTACTTAGGCTAGAGAAAAGAAGGACTAGGGGGAACATTTTAGCAGTATTTCAGTATTTGAGGGGCTGCCACAAAGAAAAGGGGGTCAATTTATTTTCCAAAGCACCAGAAGGTGGGACAAGAAACAATGGATGAAAACCAATCAACCTGGAATTAAGGAGAAACTTCCTAACAGTGAGAACAATTAACCAATGGAAGGGCTTGCCTCCAGAAGTTGTGGGTGGCCTATCACTGGAGGCTTTTAAGAAGAATCTGGACAGCCAGTTGTCTGGAATGACATAGGGTCTCCTGCTTGAGCAAGGGGGTTGGAATAGAAGACCTCCAAGGTCCCTTCCGGCTCTATTCTGAATTGAAAATATGAAAATCAAACGATTTTTTTCACAGTGACAATAAACTATGCCTGGCCACAAGGGTTTATTATAGCCTATCGAATGCCATTAACAATAATCCAGCTACTTTAAGGCAGTACAAATTCAGGATAAACAGAAACATTCACAATTTATATATCAAAGGATGGGGGGTGGGGTATTGCGATTTCTTCTTCCAAGACTTGAGGGTCAGTGGCAGGGTTCACACATGTTAAGCAGCAGTTAGCCTAAAAGTGGCTTGGCCCATAAGCCACTTAGCCAGTTTCGCACACTGCACCAAGTCATAATCCAAATGGGTTATAAACCCAAGAGCTGGGTTCAAACAATACACACACAAAAAACCCCAACCCCAATCAAACACACTGCATTTCAGCTCAGTGCAATATGCTTTATGGGATTAGACACTGCAAAGCGTGGCAAAGAGTATGAACCATGACCGTTTGAACCTCACCCAAGTGGAAGGAAGGAAATGGAAGTTGAAGCTTCCGCCAGAAGTGGAAAATGCTTCAATCACTGTGGAAAGAAGGACAAGGCATAGATAAGGCAGAAGAGCGAGTGGTATTTTTTTAAAGAAAGAAATGCGTTTTTAGAAATGTTTCCTTTCAGGTAAAATAAGGAGTTATGGACACACACACGCATGCACATACATATACACACATACATACAACCCTATATATATATATATATTTATAGAAAAACGGCAGCTCCAAACACACTTTGTTCGCAGCAGCACGAAGCCAAAGACACCAGCCTGAAGATGACGAGTGGGACCTCGTCGAAACGTCACCAAGATACTCTTTATCTTACACAGGAAAAGACCCGAACAAGACCTGCATATCTACGTACGTACGTATGTATGTACATATAATCCAGTGAGGTGAGTTGGGCAGAGAGTGACTGGTTCAAGGCCACCAAGGTGGCTTTCATGCCTAAGGTAGGACTAGAATTCAGAGTCTCCTGGTTTCTAGCCTGGTGCTTCCATCCTCCTTCAAGAGAATTCAGTCCTTGCAAAGGATGAAATCATATACCTAAAACATTTGTGTTTAATAATATTTTTATTATTAGCATCATCATTTATTTGATATATCCTGAGTTTATGATTTTTACAAATAACTCAAGGCAATGAACATCCCTAATATTTCTTTTTCTTTCTTTCTTTCTTTCTTTCTTTCTTTCTTTCTTTCTTTCTTTCTTTCTTTCTTTCTTTCTTTCTTTCTTTCTTTCTTTCTTTCTTTCTTTCTTTCGAGATTTATATACCATCTCATAGTGCAAGCACTCTCTAAGCGGTTTACACCAGTAAGCAATGTATATTTATATTGCCCCCAACAATCTGGGTCCTCATTTTACCTACCTCGGAAGGATGGAAGGCTGAGTCAAACCGCTTAGAGAGTGCTGGCACTTTGAGGCGGTATATAAGTCAAATAAATAAATAAAAATAAATAAATAATAAATAAATAAATAATAAACAAACAAACAAACAAACAAACAAATACCGGAATAAGAGTTTAAAACTGAGGGAGTAATTCATGAATTTAAACAAAATAATAATAATGAATGAGCTGCTCATAGAACATTAGTGATATGCTGGCTTTTGAAGTAGGAATGAAAAATCACTTTTATCCCAGACAGAGCATTAAGATAATTTCTTCCCTTTTAGCCAGCTGGATATTGAGGCAATGGTTTTTTTATCAGAGCAGCAACCCTTTACAAAGAACTCCTCAGTTTCAAAGAAAGGAGGAGACAAGCTAAGTTTTTACCCATAGGAAATAATTACATATACACAAGAGACACCTTAATGCTTAATTAACAATAAACACGGCAGCTTATAAGCAACAGGGTTCTGGGTTGTTTTTTTATATCTGAGATCAGAGAAGCTCCAACAAACAAAAAATCTCCCTTTCTGTATATACTAATCAAAAAGAAACAGATGTTTTGGGGGAAATACCAGCCAGATACATTTTCTTATTTGGTTCTTTGCCATGCAAAAGGGGAATTTGCATTCGCTTTTATGGGAGGATATATACTTCAGAACATGCTTTAATGGGCTAAGTTTGCTAGATGTTGGCATAGGAACCAAGTTTTTCCCCCACTCTCAACTATCCCTTAAAGCAAATCTAGTTTGTGTGGTCTTCTACACCGGAATAGGAAGCCAGAAAATTCAGTTTTGCATCACTTCATCTGCAAAACTGCTACTGTCTTCCTGATCATTTCTGGGGTATAAGCATATCTGACCAGATTTGCAACAGGGTGCAAGTAGCTATCAGCAACCTTGTTCACATTTTAGCTTGAAATCCCATCCATCCTGTAAGCAGAGTCAAGAAACAAAGGATTGTGGGAGTTGTAGTCTACAATATTTGGAAGAAAGCCAAGATACTCTTTCATAATATCTCCGATTTTAGAACCGTACTTATGCAGAGAGGGATTTTCCGAAAGGGAAAAGAAAGAACAACGGGGAACAGCAGCAGCATCTTACAAGCATAAACTCTGTGGACAAAATTCACCTACTCTCAAAAAAACATCTAAAACTAGTTGAGGGCAATTCCAACTTCTACAATGTCAGAATTGCGAACAAGTTAAAGTTACAGACCAGAGTCCCAAACATGGATGGGTGTTGGCAGGGGTGGGCTGCTGGGGGCTCGCAGGGGTTCGTGAGAACCTCTGGCTAAGATTCTGTGCAGTTCAGAAAACCCCCAAATCCCACTTCTGGCTGGCCCCACCCACCCTGCCCCTCCCCACCCCGGAGTCCCCATGCAGCCCGTTTTGGATGCAAGTAAGTGCAGGGCGCACGCAGAGGCTCGGGAGGGTGAAAAACGGACCTACCGGAAGTTCAGGAAAGCTGGAAATGGGCCCGTTTCCGGCCTCCAGAGGGCCTCTGGACCCTGGGGAGGCCATTTTCGCCCTCCTAGAGGCTCAAGGAAAGCCTCCGGAGCCCAGGGAGGGCAAAAATGACACACACATCCCGTCGTGGTGCAGGAGGCCTACTAGGCCACGTCCACCATGGCCACGTCCACCCAGCAACCCAGCAGAGAACCCCTTGGTAAAAATTTTGAAGCCCACGCCTGGATGTTGGTCTTAAACATCACCAACTTCTATAAACAGGGACACTAGTGTTTTTTGAGGCATTTATTCTGGATGTAAACAGGCTTCCTTCCCTACCTAACTTTTTAATAAAACATTCTTTTAATTAAGTTTTTTTTTTAAATCAGGGCAACCTGGTCTACCCAAATATGGGACGGACCATACTGCTTCCGCTTTCATCTTTCAGCCCCAATCCAGGAGCCTTCACAGTTCCATATTTGGCTAGACCAGGGGTAGGCAAAGTTTGCTCTTCTATGACTCGTGGACTTCAACTCCCAGAATTCCTAAACTAGTATGATTGGCTCAGAAATTCTGGGAGTTGAAGTCCACGAGTCATAGAAGAGCAAACTTTGCCTACCCCTGGGCTAGACCAAGTAACCCTGATTTTTTTAAAAAACCACTTAATCTATCTCCTGGTACAGCTGACAAAGTTAGGAGATCCTATGGCTTAGAGCAGCGGTTCCCAACCTGGGGGTCGGGACCCCTTTGGGGGTCGAATGACCATTTCACAGGGGTCGGCCAGCATCCTCAGCTCCCCCCCACTGCCACAAGCCTGACCATATCGCGCCCCAGAACCCGCGCCCCCACACCGTAGCCGCAATTTGGGTTCTTTTACCCTTTGCGCATGCGCAAAGCGTTCTGCATGCGCAGAGGGCAAAAGAACTCAAATGGCAGCATCCAATCAGGCGGGGGAAGCGGGCGGGGGAAGCCACACGCCGCATCCGCAACCGGCTCCATCGGCTCTGCAACAACCGACAGGCAAAAACGAACTGGGAGCATTTCACCCCTGCGAAAGGCGTGCATGACTTTGGCGGGGCTGGGACAGGCGGCTGCCCGGAGAGAGCCATACCCTTCGCCCCGAACGCTACAGGTAGATGGGAGAGACTCTGCGAAGGGGGTGGGTCTCTCCGGGCAGCCGCCTGTCCTGGCCCGGCCAAAGTCATGCACGCGTTTCGTGATGGGGCTCGAAAAGCTCCCAGAGGCAATACGCGAAGCGAGCGGAGACCTCGCCCGGATCTGGAGACTTGGCCCGGATGCCGCCATTTGGGTTCTTTTACCCTCTGCGCATGCGCAGAACGCTTTGCGCATGCGCAGAACGCTTTGCGCATGCGCAGAGGGTAAAAGAACCCAAATTGTGGCGGCGGGGTGGGTCACGGTGGGGGCACGGGGGCGGGGCATGGGTCGCGGCATTAGGAAGGTTGGGAACCACTGGTTTAGAGGCTAATACATCTACCTAATATGTAAGTAGCCTGGGTTCGAATCCCAGAAGGGTATGGCTAGCTGACGAGAGCTTGAAATAGATTTAGACTAAGTCTCCCTTTATTTCTTTGTCGGTAAATATAAATTTAACACATTCTTTTAATTAAAAAGAAGATAGGAAGCTGGCTTGCTGAAAAGCACGGCGACAGCCTCTTCTTGATTTTCAAGAACTCCGATGGAGCCCATAGGGGTGCCACAAGCTTACAACAGCATGTAAAAGGGATGAATGGCTGCAGCCCAGAGCTTTATTTGGGAGTGTGCCCAACCTGTCCAACCTGTCCAAGAATAAGCAGAAGGGATGTTGAGTGTCCCATAAAGGGCAAGTAACATTCTAATAAATTAGTGCTTTGTAAACAGTCACTCTCTCTCTTCCTCCCCTTACTGCAATTATTTTCTGAATGGGGAAGACCCACCACCAGCTATTTTATGAAAGAACTCACAGTATATTCTCAACATTCTAAAAATGCCTGACAACCCAAAGTTGGTGGGACGTCCTTGGTCTCGAAAAAGACAAAGAGGACAGGAAAACGAAGTGCTTCTTAAAGCAGGGGGCCCTTCAAGCTTACTTTTTTTCTTCTTCTTTCGGACAATCCCACATGCAATTTCGGAACAACAGAAGCCAGAAGCCCCAAAATTATGGCCATTCTGAACAAAGCCTCAAAGGAAACAAAATCAGATTTTCCAGCCTCTTTGGAGACAGGGCTTGATTTTTTGGCCCAGTCGTCGTAATCAGAAGCCTCAAAGCAAACTGGAGAACAAAGATATATGCAGTGGAGAAGTCAATCCAAGCTTTTATATATATATATACTGTTGGCAGTTATTATTCAGAGAATCATCTGGAGGAGAAGAAATAAATTTGAACCAGGAGTGAAATCCAGTAGGTTCTGACAGGTTCTGGAGAACCGGTAGCGGAAATTTTGAGTAGTTTGGAGAACCGGTAGCGGAAATTTTGAGTAGTTCAGAGAACCGGTAGCGGAAATTTTGAGTAGTTCAGAGAACCAGCAAATACCACCTCTGGCTAGCCCCAGAGTGGGGTGGGAATGGAGATTTTGCAGTATCCTTTGCCCTACCACGCCCACTAAGCCACGCCCACAGAACCTGTAGTAAAAAATTGGATTTCACCACTGATTTGAACCCAGAAAAGCTCTTTGGAAACAAGGCTGAAGGGAGAAAGGGTTGTTGCGATTTGTGATGCAACAATGACTAAAGTATGAATCCACCACATTAATTGCTATTATTACTGTTAGCAGCAGCAGCATCTCCCTGAACTCATTTAGGACAGGATGAAAGCATTGAAGATGATGGACCGCTGGTTCTGTATGGATGAGCAGATAGATAGATATATTTTTTATCAACCAATATTTGTAGCTCAGGTTTGAAATGAAGAGTCCTGGTGCTCTCTGAGTTTGGTTGTTTACTTGCAGACATTCCATGACTCAACTAGGTAACATCATCAGCACTAGAAAGGAGGAGGAGGAGGAGGAGGAGGAGGAGGAGGAGGAGGAGGAGGAGGAGGAGGACTACGACGACGACGACAACTACTACTACTGTGGGGTCCTTGGGGCTCTCTGAGCTTGGTTATTTTCTAGCAGACGTTTCATGACCCAACTAGGTAACATCATCAGTGCTTTTTTAACAACCCTTCTAAGGCTGAGACAGTGACTGGCCCAAAATCACCAAGCTGGCTCCTGTGCCTTAAGCAAGATCAGAATCTCCACCTCCTTGCTCTTAGCCCAGCACCCTAATCTCTACACTGCACAAGCTCTTGTCTTGCATTAGTGGAGAGTTTTTTTAGTACATGCAATAACCCTATTTTGCCAATGGGAACGTCCAAGAATTCCACAAACTCCTAGAGACAGAAGGGTCAACCCAGTTCAGCTCAGGAACTTGAATAAAGATGATAAATAAACCAAAGCATCCAGAATTGAGGTCAAGTGCAAAGCAGGGAAGTGGCCGAGCGGAAAACCTTGCTGTAATTTCGAACTTCAAGAGATGCTACAGCAAGACATGATTAAATGAGAAGGATCACCAGCCAAGCTTCTGGCTGGGAGAGAAAGACAAGGAGGGGAAATCAGTGAGAGAGGAGATCCTGTTTTCACTGGTACATGTCTTCCTTGCCCCACAAGGAGGCAAGCTGCTGAGAGGCAGTCCCAAACAATGGGACAAAATCCCACAGGGGAAGAAAACTTTCAGAAATGTTTTTCAAAGGGCAATAATCTGTGGTACCTTGCAGCTTCCTTGTCCCTTGTAATTCAGCAGAAATTCCTGATTCCAGATACTCAGCAGAAATTCCTGAGTATCCAAATTTCTGTAACTCTGCTCATATTTGCAACAGTGGTGAAATCTACTTACCTTCCCTACCCGTTCGGAAGCAGAAGCACATGCCACCATCGCACACATTTTTTCACTCTCTGCGCATGCGCAGAAGGCTTTGCGCATGCGCAGAGGGTTAAAAAAAAAGAAAATGGCGACGTCCGGGTGGGTGGGCGGAGCCTCGTGCTGCTGCAGCTACCGGTTCTCTGAATCACGGGCTGCCGCTGCTACCAGTATGCCCGTACTGGGCTGAACCCCTGATTTGCAACATCTCTGGGGTCCGTTCTTGTCCTCCAAGTTTTGAAATGCAAAAAAAAAAGGGGGGGGGGAGAATGTTTTGTTTCATAGATGGAACAAATTGCTGCATTGCAGAAACTCTGCCAAATTATTGTGACTCAGCCAGAGTTCTGCAGAACTTAAAAACTGGAACGCTTCCACATTTCCAGGTTTCGGACATAACGAAATCTGGATGGGGAGAGGAAAGCAAAGTTGGGGGATGTCCCCTTTTCCTTCTCCTATTTTCTTCAGCGGCTTCCTGTGCAACCATCTACCTGGTCCACTTACCTTCCATTTTCAAGTCCCTTCTTTTCCTTCCCTGTCTCTCCAACCACGGATATCCTGGACTTTCCTCCCAGGCAAATTCCTTCCTTGATTCGGGCAGATACCCTCCAAAACCAGATATGTCATGGACAGAATGTTACATGCACAAAACACCCAGGAGTGAAATCTAGCAGGTTCTGACAAGTTCTGGAGAACCGGTAGCGGAAATTTTGAGTAGTTCAGAGAACCGGCAAATACAACCTCTGACTGGCCAGAGTGGGGTGGGAATGGAGATTTTATAGTATCCTTTCCCTGCCACGCCCACCAAGCCTTGCCCACCAAGCCATACCACACCCACCAAGCCACGCCCACAGAACCAGTAGTAAAAAAAATTGGATTTCACCTCTGGAAATTCGGAGGGCCGCAATCTGGTTAAGTCTTTAGTAAGATATTGAAAACCAGGTTGTTTCCCATTGAACAACTAAACAATGAAAGACTATATTTCAATAAAAACATGTGCATCAACACTAGGACTAGTAATGGTGGCCTCCCTAGAAGCTTGAATAGAGGTAGAAATAAGAAATAGGGGGAATATCAGCATACACATACACAGAGTTGAAGAAGCTTCTTGGATGAGAAGCGAAACGTCTTCAAAGAAAAACCAGAAAGTCCAGTTGGCTTTCGAAAAAGCACCTTTGGGACAACCATGACCTGGATGACTGAGAATCTCCATAGATATTAGTTAAGAGAGCCTGTTCTCATCTAACAAATGGCAAATGTGTTTGATTTCCTCATTCTGTGCCAACTCAGCCAATCACACCAGATTTGAGTAGCGGGCAATTCTTGATCTAGTTCCTGGAGGTTGGGAAATTCTGAAAGTTAAAGTCATATATCTTCAAGCTGTTGAGAAATACTGCCCTAGATATGTCAGCCCCAAACTGGAGAACTGTCCCAGCACTAAAAATAGATTCTTAAGGACGATTGTTACATATTCATTTTATTCACGCAACGATTATCAGCGCAGGCTGCCTAAAATAAGCTGCTTGGGAACAATACAGCACCACTCAATTAATTGCACTCATTAAAACAAGAGCAACACACAATGACAGCGAGCAAGGTTGGCAGGACTCTCTCCAGACTCAATAAGCAAGCCATCAAACTGACACACTTCAAGCAGGGAGGGCTGGCAGCCACCAAAAGTTGCATGACATGGCAATCGTCAAGAAGCCCATCTGCAAAACCACTGCAGGAAATGAGCTCACACAAATCCAGGATGTAGAAGAAGAAAAAAGAGACTGTGTTGCTGGCAGGACAGCAAGCTAACTCTCACTCAGCCTGTTCAAAATTCAGGGGCAGAAGTTTATTTATTTATTTATTTATTAGTTGCACTTGCATGCCGCCCACTCCACAGAGACTCTGGGCGGCTCACAACAGTAAAAAAATCACATGCAACAACAAATATAAAAAGCATTAAAAACAATAGATATTAAAACATTTAAAAAAACATTAAAAACCACAATTTAAAAACCCATACAATAAATTATTCATGGGGCCAAGAATGATCGGTGTTGTATTAAAATCATTGGCCCCAGGCCTGTCGACAAAGCCATGTTTTTACTGCTTTTCTGAAGGCTGGCAGGGTGGGAATAATGCGGACCTCGGGGGGTAGTGTATTCCAGAGAGCCGGTGCTGCCACAGAGAAGGCCCTCATTCGTGGGCCCGCCAGCCGACATTGTTTGGCTGACGGGACCACCAGCAGACCAACTCTGTGGGCTTTAATCGGTCTTAGGGAGGTATGTTGGAGAAGGCGGTCTCAGAGAAGTTGGCAGACATCACCTGAAAAACACATACTGTACCTGCTGGAATGTATGCAATAGCATAGTGACAACCAGGAACTGCTACAGATAGCCCTTGACCTACGGACCACAATGGGGACCAGAGTCTCGGTTGTTAAGCAAGGCAGTTGCTAGATGAGTCACATCCAATTTGGCAATCCTTTTTAACCATCCACGGTTGCTAATTTATTTATTTATTATTTGTATTTATATACTGCTCAACTCCGCAGGGACTCTGAGCGGCTAACAAGAATACAAATGGCATTAATATAAAAGGAGAATTGAAAACAAATTTTTAAAAAATACAACAATTTTAAAAACATTCAGTCATCCAATCATTTCATGGGCCCGCCTCAATAATTTATCAATAAGAGCCAGGTCTTCACGGTTTTCCTGAAGGCCAATAAGGTGGGGATAATCCGGATCTCAGGGGGTAGTTGATTCCAGAGGGTAGGAGTCGCCACAGAGAAGGCCCTCGCCCGTGGGCCCGCCACCAGCCGACATTGTTTAGCCGATGGGACCCGGAGCAGGCCAGCCCTGTGTGATCTAACCGGTCGCAGGGAGGTATGTGGTAGAAGACGGTCCCAAAGATACTCTGGCAGATCACTTGCAGTTGTTAATGACAATAACAATGCTTAACAAAGCAAATTGGGCATCACCCGTTGACTGTCCTTGTTGGAAGCCAACAAGGATCACATAAACCCAGGACAGTGCAATACATGCCAATTGTCAAGGGGAGACATGATAGCAGTGTTCTAATATTTGAGGGGCTGCCACAGAGAGGAGGGGGTCAAGCTATTCTCCAAAGCACCTGAAGGCCAGACAAGGAATAATGGATGGAAACCAACCAAGGAGAGATTCAACCTAGAAATAAGGAGAAATTTTCTGACAGTGAGAACAATCAACCAATGGAACAGAAGTTGCCTTCAGAAGTTGTGGGAGCTTCATCAATGGAAGCTTTCAAGAAGAGACTGGACTGCCATCTGTCAGAAATGGTGTAGGGTCTCCTGCTTGAGCGGGGGTTGGACTAGATGACTGATAAGGTCCCTTCCAACTCTGTTAATCTGAGAAACCTACCCAAACTAGGAACGCCAAAGATTCTCCAAGACTTTGCTCCAACAATCCATATAAATAAATGTAAACTACCTTCATTTTCTAAGACCGGGAGTCTACAACCTTGGTGACTTTAAGACTTGTGGACTTCAACAGCCAGTTATGAGGAATTCTGGGAGTTGAAGTCCCCAAGTCTTGAAGTTGGCAAACTTGGAGACCCCTATTCCAGGACACAATCAACCAATGGAACAGAAGTTGCCTTCAGAAGTTGTGGGAGCTTCATCACTGGAAGCTTTCAAGAAGAGACTGGACTGCCATTTGTCAGAAATGGTGTAGGGTCTCCTGTTTGGGAGGGGGGTTGGACTAGATAACCTACAAGGTCCCTTCCAACTGTTATTATTTTGAAATTCTGAAAGCTCCCAAATTTAGATCACGTGACCATGACGGTTGTAAGTACAAGTTCCAGTAGTCACTTTTTCCAGGGCCATTGCAACGCTGAACAGTCGCTAAATGAATGATTGCAAATCAAGAACTTCCTGATATATTGGGAAACTCAATTCCATCAATGTCTATTGAGACTATGGAGTCTATAGAGCCGAGGTGGCGCAGCGGTTAGAGGCAGTACTGCAGGCCACTTTAGCTGACTGTGATCCGCAGGTCAGCGGTTCAAATCTCACCGGCTCAAGGTTGACTCAGCCTTCCATCCTTCCGAGGTAGGTAAAATGAGGACACAGATTGTTGGGGGCAATGTAAATATACATTGCTTACTGGTGTAAACCACTTAGAGAGTGCTTGCACTGTGAGGCGGTATATAAATCTCTCACAAATAAAATAAATAAATAAAATAAATAAATAAGATTCTCAGCCATCCAGGTTCATGGTTGTCCCAAAGCAGTGTTTCTCAACCTTGGCAGTTTGAAGATGTGTGGACTTCAACTCCCAGAATTCCCCAGCCAGCAACGCTGGCTAGGGAATTCTGGGAGTTGAAGTCCACACATCTTCAAACTGCCAAGGTTGAGAAACACTGTCCCAAAGGTTCTTTTTTTTTAAGAGGCGACTGGACTTTCTGGTTTTTCTTTGAAGACGTTTCGCTTCTCATCCAAGAAGCTTCTTCAGCTCTGACTTTCTCCACCATCCAGTCAGAGCTGAAGAAGCTCCTTGGATGAGAAGTGAAACGTCTTCAAGGATAAACAAGAAAGTCCAGTTGCCTCTTGAAAAAAAAGCACCTTTGGGTCAATTCCATCAAATTCAAGATACATCCAATCACGGAGACCCTTGCGGCATGGCAGGAAGCCAACAATGAGTTTTAGGAACATTTCGCCACCATCTATCTGCTGATCTACCTTATTCTTTGGGGGAGTTTATTACAGGTCATCCTTGACTTACAACCACAATCCAGCTCAAAATTTATGTTGCTAAGGTGAAACATTCCTTCAGTGAGTTTTGCCCCGTTTTATGACCTTTCTGGCCACAGTTGTTAAGTGAATCACTGCAGCTGTTAAGTTAGTAACATGGCTGCTAAGTGAATCTGGCTCCTCCCGTTGACTTTGCTTGTCAGAAGGTCACCAAAGGGGGGGTCCCATGAACCCAAGGCACTGCAACCGTCATAAATGAAAAGAAGCCGAGGTGGCGCAGTGGATAGAGTGCAGCACTGCAGGCTACTTCAGCTGATTGCTAGCTGCAGTTCAGCTGTTCAAATCTCACTGGCTCAAGGTTGACTCAGCCTTCCATCCTTCTGAGGTCGGTAAAATGAGGACCCAGATTGTTGGGGGCAAGATGCTGAACTCTGTAAACCGCTTAGAGAGGGCTGTAAAGCACTATGAAGCGGTATATAAGTCTAAGTGCTATTGCTATTGCTATAAATACGAGCCAGTTGCCAAGCATCTGAATTTGGATCAGACGAGGCTGCAACGATCGTAAGTGTGAAAAACGGTTACAAGTCACTGTCTTCAGGACCACTGTCACTTCCAACGGTCACTTAAACAAATGGTTGTCAGTCGAGGGCCATCTGTACGTGGGGCAGCAGTCCAAAAGATCAAAGGTTATCCCAGACTCCATTTCTGAGATATCTCCACAGATGGCAAGACAAGGCAAACAGCTCTCTTTCCAGAGCCTGGGAGTGAAGCTTGTTTGAAGGACAACATTTGATGGATGGAGGAGCTGTGTCAGGCAGTCCTTGTATAGTCTGCCAGGAGACAATCTGTGCGAGAGTTTCCATCTCAGCCATGAGGTTCCACTTTAGTGCAGGAGAAAAAAAAAACACAGGAGTTTTGTTTTTTAAAGGTTTTCAGCTCTGCGCACAGAACTGAAAACCTTTGCTGCAGAAAACCTTTGGAAACCGCATGATTTATTTTAGGAGGCATCGGTCGTGCAACAACCCATTGTTTCCAGTTCCAAAAATACCTACTGAACCTTTATTTTTTTTTAAAAAAAATATCTATTCTTGTCAAAGCGTACGCTGCTAAGATACAGAGCAGGAAAAAGAGGAAGAAAAAAAAACCACTTGGCTGATTTAAAAAAAAACCCGAAGAGTGCAAAGAAAAAGAAATGACTCATAATTTCTTATTAAGAAAGGAGCTGTTAATAAGGATAAACTCAAGAGAGCACGGGTGTCAAACTCGCGGTGCCATGTTGCTTCTCACGTGACACATTTTCCCTTCGCGGAGCTGGGGTGGGCGTGGCCTGCGCCGGAAGCATGCGGCCCATGGCCTCCCAGTTTGACACCCCTGCTCAACTGAAAATAATTCCAAGCCAGCTCATCAGTACCAGTACATTATCTGCAACACACTGGCGAGTGGTTTTCTCTTCCAGTTACTTGACAGTAGGTTTCCCCTTAACTTAACTTCCCTTAAATCAGGCTGTTAACTTTTTTAAAAAACCTGAGTGGATTAAGGTTAGTTCCAATATTAAAAAAAAACTACACGTCTGCTTGTCAAGTCTTATGAGGCTAGCAAATTCAGGACATAAGAAACAGTTGGATTAAATGGAAAAATCTTCATCAGTAGTAAGGAAATGTAACAGGATCCTAAAAGCCTGCCAAATCAATTCTCCAGATCAACCTATACCAGGGGTCTGCAACCCGCGGCTCTGGAGCCACATGTGGCTCTTTCATCCCTCTGCTGTGGCTCCGTCGCTCAAAATATGCGTCACAACCGCCAATGTGCGACATTCGCCCGGCACGTGATTTATTGAGCTTTTCGACCCATCCTAATTGAAGCCAACTTCTTGTTTCTCCAGGCATCTACCCCATATATGTACTCAATGTAGAGTTTACCCTCTTCTCTCTGCGTTGATCCCATAAGAAGGTCATTCATAAGATACCAAGAATTAAAAGTGCTGACTAATACAGAACACACTGTCTTAACATCACAGTGTTTTTATCGTAAACTGCCCAAAGGGGAAAAAAAACTCATTTATCAAGGAGAAGTTGCTTGATGAGAACAGAACTCTGTACTTCTAAGAAATTCAGATTCCTATTATACATAGAAGTTAGGGTCACCCAAAAGGCTGAGCCAAATGCATGGCTCAGATAGCACCGTCCTTGAGACCAGCCACTGCAAGTGCATAGCTCCGTGTACTCAACCAGTTATTCTGGCATTTAAAGCAGAATCTATGGCTTAGCTTGATGGGACTAATCTATAAGTCAGGGTTAAAAAAAAACCATGTTTTAATGCAACGAATGAAAAGATCAGGTATGAAAACGCACATTGCAACTTAGGTAACTTTTGTTTTTCATGCACCCCCTGAGCTGAGTGTTCTTGGTGCTCGAGGCAATAAACAGATCGAGAGGCGTAACTGGAAAACAGTTTTCCCCTTACAGATCTCCCTCCATGCTGTACACATGACTGCATAATGTAAATAATATAAGATTTCCATTCATAAGTTATTGAACCCTTGAAATGATCTAGCATCCAATTCGAAAACTTTTCTTTGCTTGTTCATAAAAATATTGTGTGCACGTATGTGTGTGAGAGAGACACACGGAAAAAATGAGAGAGAAAGAATGAGAGGAAGAGAGGAAGAGGGAGGAAGAGAGAGGGGAAAGAGTGAAATAGAGAGGGGAAGAGAGAAAAAGAGAGAGAAGAGAGAAAGGAAGAGAGACGAGGAGAGACAGAGAAAGAAGAAGAAGAGAGGGGGAAGAGAAAGTGAGAGAGAGAGAGAGGAAGGAAGGAAGGAAGAAAGGAAAGAGGAAAAGAGGAAGAGAGCGGGAGAAAGAGAAATAGAGAGGGGAAGGAGAGAAAAAGAGAGAGGAAGAGAGAGGGGGAAGAGTGAAATAGAGAGGGGAAGAGAGAAACAGAGAGGAAGAGAAAATGGAAGAGATGGAGAGAGAGAGAGAGAGAGAGAGAGAGAGAGAGAGAGAGAAGAAGAGAGGGGGAAGAGAGAGAGAGGATGGAAGGAAGGAAAGAAAGAAGAGAGGAAAAGAGGAAGAGGAAGAAAGGGGAAAGAGAGAAATAGAAAGGGGAAGGAGAAGGAGAAAAAGAGGGGGGAGAGTGAAATAGAGGGGAAGAGAGAAACAGAGAGGAAGAGAAAAAGGAAGAGAGATGGAGGGAGAGAGAGAGAGAAGAAGAAGAGAGGGGGAAGAGAGAGAGAAAGGAAGGAAGGAAGGAAGGAAGGAAAGAAGAGAGGAAGAGGGGGAAAGAGGAAGAGGGGGAAAGAGAGAAATAGAGAGGGGAAGGAGAGAAAAAGAGAGGGAGAGAGAGGGAGAGAGAGAGAGAAAGGAAGGAAGGAAAGAAGAGAGGAAAAGAGGAAGAGGAAGAGAGAGGGGGAAGGAGAGAAAGAGAGAGAGGAAGAGAGAGAGAGACTGCTTAGAATGACAGCTCTGGAGAACATCTTCAATACTTAAACCCTTCTCTATCCCAGCCCTGACCTACCTCATAAGACCAGACACACTGCACTCCTGCAAACCTCCGTACGCATCTGCCGATCTCCACGTCCTCATGGGTGGTATACATCTCTCGCAGGCATTCCCCAATGTGAGGGACCATTCTCCGAAGCACTTCTCGGCTCATGATTACTCCTGGACCCCCCATGCAGAAGTTCTCTCCAGGCTCCAGGGCCAGTTTCCCCATTTCTTCGGTCGTGCCTAGTCCGGTCTGCCCTAGGAAGAGGGGCTCGCTGCTATTCAAACTCCGTAGGAAGTTCTCCAGCTTGTCTCCTTTCACATAGACGTCATCATCCGCTCGCATGAACCATTCGTATTTGTCCAAATAGTGGTCATGCATGTACTTGAGCATCATGAACGATTTCTTCTGCGGTGGGTAAGAGTCGTCTACACCAGGTAGCGACACGATGGGGATCGGAAGAGACATATCTGAGCCCTCGCTGGAAAAAAACTCCACCTTCCCAGGGATTGTGCTGGACCATGTTCTATAGAGGAAGAAACCCAAAACCAAGTTAAAAAACAATACTGTGCATTTTTAGCTCATCTTTCAGGCTACAATTGCTTAGAAGAGAGAGAGAGAGAGAGAGAGAGAGAGAGAGAGAGAGAGAGAGAGAGAGAGAGAGAGAGAGAGAGAGAGAGATAATAGATGGATGGATGATAGATAGATGATAGATAGAAAGTAGGTAGGTAGGTAGATGGATGATGGATGGATGGATGGATGGATGGATGGATAGATAATAGAAGAGGGAGGGAGGGAGCAAGGAAGGAAGGAAGGAAGGAAGGGAGAGAGAGGGAGAGAGAGGGGGAAAGAGAAAGAACAAGCTTTGTGCACATTGTCTTGCCTGGTCCACAATGAGTAAAGAGGAATTGTCTTGGGCTGCATTTAAAACATATACTTCATGTATATAAATAACAAACTTACTTTATTTTTTTATTATATCTTGTGAGGCCATGTTACTAGTGGACTAAGGCAAACCATTTCTTCATTTGTGCCAAGGAAATTATATGAATGTAGCTATCACAAAGTCAAGCTTATTTCAAAGTAGTTTCCACCCCCCACCCATCTTCTCTGCATACATTTCCATCTATAAAATGTGCATTTTTCTGCAGAAAAAGGTGTGAAAAAGTGCTACTCAGCTCAGTAACAATACACTCATCAACTTCCTGTTCGTATTAAATAGCCCAAGCATAATCTGTGCTTTAATTCTGGGCTGGGAAATGTTCTCAAAGTGTGAAAACAAAATGCTCCTTAAAAATGTTATCTGCTATTTTATATCAGCAATTCACAGGTATTTTTAGATGGAAAAAAATTGGCTCTGTTCATGCATTAAAAGGTAACAGGAGAGAAAAAAGACTGGCTAAATTAAGTGAAACTACAGCTTACAATGTTGACAGATGTGTAAACAATGTACACATAAAATATTTAAAAGGGAAGGTGTTGTAAAGTAAGGAAATTATCTCCTAAGCTTAATTCAAGAAAACAATTTGCTCTGGGTCCAGCTTTCTGGCAACTGGTGGCATAGAAGACTCTTGTGTCTTCCCTTGCAAGGGGCCATAACAGATTAACAGAATTGGAAGGGACCTTGCAGGTCATCTAGTCCAACCCCCTGCCCAAGCAGGAGACCCTACATCTGCCGCTACCTAGGATCGAACTCACAACCTCCTGATTGTGAGGTGAGAGCTCCACCTCTAGGCCACAGCTCTTCTATTGTTTTCTATTCTTCTATTGTTTTCTTCTAAGATTTCTTTCGTTCAAATTGCTGGTGATATTAAGCTGATTAATATTCAATAGCAAATATTTAGAGAAACCAAGACTAATATGATGATTTGTCACTTCAATCTGAAACACGCTTTCTGCCCCAACACATATAAACAATCCAGGCAGAGATGTTCCTATCCTACAATTAATTCTTTATTAAATATTTATTAGTTATCCTGTCCAAAAGGCAATCAAAGAGACTCACAAGATCAAAAAGCAACAAAATAAAGTGCCAAGTGAAAAACAAAAGGCATGAAAAATCCAGGGGTTTCCTGCTACATTCTAAGTTTCTGTTTTGGGTAGATCACTTGTAATCCTAGGCCAAGTTTGCAGAACAGGTCCAAAACATTTTGTTGTCTAAGTCGATAAACAACATGACAACATCGGAGCAACATGGCTACTGAGTGATGGCATTTTAGTGAGCTCTTAACCCTTAGCTTTTCTTTTCTTTTTTTCTTTTCTTTTTTTCTTTTCTTTTCTTGAGGTGGCGCAGTGGTTAGAGTGCAGCACTGCAGGCTACTTCAGCTGACTGCTAGTTCAGCAGTTCGGCTGTTCAGATCTCACCGGCTCAAGGTTGACTCAGCTTTCCATCCTTCCGAAGTGGGTAAAATGAGGACCCAGATTGTTGGGGGCAATATGCTGAACTCTGTAAACAGCTTAGAGAGGGCTGTAAAGCACTATGAAGCGGTATATAAGTCTAAGTGCTATTGCTATTCTTTTTCTTTCTTTTCTTTTCTATTCTTTTCTTCTTTTCTTTTTTTTTCTTTTATAGAATTGTTAAGGAGTTATTGTGCTGTTAAGCACATACACAGCGAAATGTATTGTAGCAATGGTGTTGCAGTTTGATATGAATGCTATTCAGTCAATAATAGCAATAGCACTTTACTTATATACCGCTTCATAGTGCTTTACAGCACTCTCTAAGCGGTTTACAGAGTTCAGCATATTGCCCCCAACAATCTGGGTCCTCATTTTACCCACCTCGGAAGGATGGAAGGCTGAGTCAACCTTGAGCCTAGTGAGATTTGAACAGTTGAACTGCTGAACTAGCAATCAGCTGAAGGTCGCAATGCTGCTTTTAACCACTGCGCTATCTCAGCTCCTAAACAGAAACAGAATATCTTTAATATGTACAAAATAGTAGCAAAGTTAAATAGGAAGTCCAAGTCATACACAGTTATTCAGTCAATGCGAAGTTTCTTCTTCTTGCCCATCTTTGTTTTAACTCACAAACAAAGATTACAGCTATCACTTAATTCTATACTATCACAGATAGTTACTCTTCTTTTCACAGCAATTCCACACAGCCATAAAGTAATCTACTCAGCAGTAAAGCAGCAGAGAGAGTCTTCAATCCGGAACACACCGTCAAACACAACCACCAACCATAAACCATCAACCATAAACCACCAACCACATTGAGCATGCTCTCTTGCTTGCTTATATAGTAATCATCCACAATGCATTTAAAGCAATATACACATAACAATGATTTGTGGCTTAATCATATATTAACACACCCAATCGTTTGAACAGGGTTCTAACAAGAATAGAATAGAATAGAATAGAATAGAATAGAATAGAATAGAATAGAATAGAATAGAATAGAATAGAATAGAATAGAATAGAATAGAATTCTTCATTGGCCAAGTGTGATTACACACAAGGAATTTGTCTTTGGTGCATATGCTCTCAGTGTACATAAAAGAAAAGATACATTCGTCAAGAATCATAAGGTACAACACTTAATGATAGTCCGGGTACAAATAAGCCATCAAATCATATTAGGAATGTTAAAACAGCTCACCCAGCAATTTTACTTAAGATCAATTAGCAATTTCAGTTTCCTGAATTAGGCTGTAGTAATTTTAGAACTTTAGAACTAAGGTTAGTTAGTATTCTAGAGCCTGGAACTTAACAAACACCTGCCAATAATGAGAAGCGGCAATGGCTACAAGTTAGGAACAGAAAAGAGTTCAAAGAGAAAGGCCAAAGAGAAGAACAAGCCTGAGGAAGAACAAGAGAAAATTCCAAGCATTCTGAAACAAGATGACAACGCTGAACTGAATTAAATACTTTATTTGGCCAAGTATGATTAAGCACACAAGGAATTTGCCTCTGGTACAGGAGCACTTGGTGTATAAGAAAAGCAACAGAATAATTGTAATAATACCAGTAAAATAATACCAATAAAAGGAAGGAGTAAAGAATAAGGATAGATAATAACACAACAGCCGCACTAGATGGGTAAATACATATACATTAGATCAGTGTTTCCCAACCTTGGCAACTTGAAGATATCTGGACTTCAACTCCCAGAATTCCCCAGCCAGCATTCGCTGGCTGGGGAATTCTGGGAGTTGAAGTCCAGATATCTTCAAGTTGCCAAGGTTGGGAAACACTGCATTAGATAGCACTGTGAGAATTAGGTGTTCAGTAGAGTGATGGCAGAGTACTGTCTTTGTATCTAGTTGTTTTGGCATGCAATGCCCTATAGTGGTGTCCCAAGTAGTAGTTTTTGAGCCATTTATGTTCAGGATGTGAGGGTCTGTAGATTTCTTCTCAGTCCTCCCAAAGGTGCTTGTTTTCAAGAGGCAACTGGACTTTCTGGTTTTTCTTTGAAGACGTTTCGCTTCTCAACCAAGAAGCTTCTTCAGCTCTGACTTTCCCCACCATCCAGTCAGAGCTGAAGAAGCTTCTTGGATGAGAAGCGAAACGTCTTCAAAGAAAAACCCAGAAAGTCCAGTTGCCTCTTGAAAAAGCACCTTTGGGGACAACCATGACCTGGAAGACTGAGAATCTCCATAGACACTTCTCAGTTCTTTTTCTGACCCGTGCAATATATAGACCAGTGATGGCGAACCTATGGCACGCATGCCACAGGTGGCACGCAGAGCAATATCTGAAGGCACGCGAGGTGTTGCCCTATGTCAGCTCCAGCATGCATGTGCGCGCTGGCCAGCTGATTTTCGGCCTCTTTTTTTGTCCGTTTTCGCTCTGCCCAGGCTTCAGGAAAGCCTCCTGAACCCCGAGGACGGCAATAAACAGACCAACGGGCCAACTGGAAGTTCGGAAATGAACTTCTGGTTGGCCCGTTTTTCGCTCTCCCCAGGCTTCAGGAGGCTTTCCTGAACCCTGGGGAGAGCGAAAAATAGCCCAACGGGCCTACTGGAAGTCCGGAGGCTTCAGTGAGGCCTGTGTGCATGCGGGGCAGCGCGGTGGGTTGTGCACATGTGCGGGGGGCAGCGCAGGGGTTGTCTGCATGCACGGGGGGGAGAGGGCATTGCATTATGGATGTGGGCATGCACGCGCACCCTTTTGGCACCCGAGCCAAAACAGGTTTGCCATCACTGATATAGACCTTCTATGGAAGGCAAGCTGGTTGCAATTGTTCTTTCTGCAGGCCTTGACTATCCGTTGGAGTCTGTAGCTGTCCTGTTTGGTCGCCGTACAAACCAGACAGTTATAAAAGTACAAATAACAGACTCAATCATTCCTCTGAAAATTTGTATCAACTGCCTATAGAAGGTGGGGAATTTTTCTCAGACACTGGTGGAGGGACAGCATTCTCCATTCATCCAAAGTACAAAGTTAGCTTGGAAATCAAAGGGCAGGCGCTGTAGACCCGGCTCTGTAAAACCATAATATTTATTGTCTACTCCGTCCGCTCCTGATTTTTCTTCTTCTTTTAACAACACCCGGGTGAGCAATTTTCTTGAAAGCTTGAAGCAAGCAACTCTTCCCCTGAAAATCCACACCGGGGAAGATCTCTGCTCTTCTGTTGTTGTTTTTTACTCTCGCTAAGAAAGTAGCAAATAGTAGGGGGGAAAAAAAACCAAGATTGCTTCTTCTCTCGCTGAAACTCCGATTTAGGAAATGGACTTCCCCTCTCTCCTAATTAAAGAGAAACTTCCTATTAGAGACATTAACCAGATCAAAATTCCTCAAAGGGTGTCATAAGCAGCTTTGGAACACAAAATGAAACTCAAGGCAGAAGCTGAACAAAACTGCAATTCCTGGGTATAGAACTACAGTCAACATCCGGTGGTGTGTGTGTGTGTGTGTGTGTGTGTGTGTGTGTGTGTGTGTGTGTCTGTCTGTCTGTCTGTCTGTCTGTCTGTCTCTGTCTCTCTCTCTCTCTTTAATCAGCTGTTCTTTAAAGCTGGCTTCGCTGTAAATAATGCAACTACTTTACAAGACAGATCTGCCACTTTCCCCTCCACTGTGGGATCCATCTGATCAAGTGGTGAGATTAGGTGCTTCCAGGCTACTCCTATTTAATGACTTCCCTTCATGAGAACCAGTTAATTGCTCTTCTTCACACCATGAATGATTAACTGCAACTGAAAAACAGTAAGAAATCTGCTGCAACAAAGGCAGCCGGTTTGAGTTTCAAACTTTCTGTCTCTTAAAGAATTTGGCCCCTTCAAAGGAAAACCACCTCCCACCACATTCGCTGGAGTTGCAAGGAGGTGGAATAACTGTAGCAACTCCTGGAAAACCACAAGTTCCTCATTCTTACTGGAAGTCATACCTATGCCATAACATTGTGATGTGTCTGTTTTGGCACCAAGGAACTCAGCAGTCCTGAGACCTCAGTTACAAGCACCAGGTTTAGGAGAAGAGGAGGCAGAGCTGGAGGGTGGAGTTAAGTGAGTCATCAGCCTAGAGTTCTTATGTTCCTACAATGGGTCTAAAACTCTAAGTCCTCTTGAATTCCTCATTGACTCTTTAGCATCAATTTATTGTCGCCAATTTAGTGTCAAATATCAGATGTCTAGATTCTTGTGTGGAGGCTGAGCAATAAATCTTAACTGCAACTTAATAAATGGTACTGATTCTCCCCCCCCACACACACACACACACCAGGTGAGGAATAAAAACAATGGTAATGAAATGTCTGGAAGAAAAAATCCAAGCTCAAAGAGAGCCCCAAGGACAGTTCATTTGAACCCTGAGCTGCAAATATAGCAATAGCAATAGCACTTATATACTGCTTCACAGTGTTTTACAGTCCTCTGTAAGCGGTTTACAGAGTCAGCCTATTGCCCCCAACAATTTGGCTCCTCATTTTACCGACCTCAGAAGGATGGAAGGCTGAGTCAACCTTGAGCCTGGTGAGATTTGAACAGCTGAACTGCTGAACTGCAGTGCTGCACTTTAACCACTGCACCACCTCAGCTCTAATTGAAGTCCACAAGTCTTAAAGTTGCCAAGGTTGGAGACACCTGCTCTAGAACACCAAATCTTGGGGGGCCCAGCTCTTGGAGAGAGGGGGCAGTCCTATTTCTACTACTGGTAGAGTCTCAATGAGAGGTGAAACGGCTTTAAATTAAGAGCGATCCAGCTTGAACAACAAATGCTACAGTATTTGGTAAACGGGACCCGTTGCAGAAGGTATCATGTTATGGCCCACATGTAATAATATCCCTTCCCAAAAGCATACCAGTCATTAGAGTTATTTGTCACTGGATTCCTTAATTCCAGCTTGCTCCCTGAAGGAGGTTGCATCCTTCTTACATTGTGGAGCACCCAAAAGGGGACAGCGATACATAATGAGCATCATAGGGTTGGCCACCATGTTCTGCCTAGAACAATTTTATGTTTGAAAGTTACAAGAGAAGCAGAAACGGTCGGATGTTCACTGTAAGGCCTTGTCTCTCTTTCTTCAAGTCGCCTCGATAGGGCTACTGAATCACCAAATTAGTGATTTCTGAAACAAGGAGGCAAATCTTCCAATGAGGACATGGCTTATTTGGGAGTTTGTGTGTGTGTGTTGTGTGCGTGCCTACACATATACTGACAGATAGATAGATAGATAGATAGATAGATAGATAGATAGATAGATAGATAGATAGATAGATAGATAGATAGATGGATAGATGGATAGATGGATAGATGGATAGATGGATAGATGGATAGATGGATAGATGGATAGATAGATAGATAGATAGATAGATAGATAGATAGATAGATAGATAGATAGATAGATAGATAGATAGATAGATAGATAGATGAGAGAGAGATAAGATAGATAGATAGATAGATGAGAGAGAGATAAGATAGATAGATAGATAGATAGATAGATAGATAGATAGATAGATAGATAGATAGATAGATAGATAGATAGATAGATAGATAGATAGATGATATATAGATACATAGATGATAGAGAGAGAGAGAGATAATAGATAGATAGATAGATAGATAGATAGATAGATAGATAGATAGATAGATAGATAGATAGATAGATAGATAGATAGATAGATAGATAGATAGATAGATGATCGACAGACAGACAGACAAGATAGGGCAGGGCAGGGCAAGGCATTCTGCAGACAGGATGAAGAAGAAAGAGATTTTAAGTTATCAGCTAGATGGCAAAAATCTTCCTGATTAGCAGTAAATTAGTGGTATGAGTTACACATTACCCTAGGACAGGGGTCGGGAACCTTTTTGACTAAGAGAGCCCTGAAAGCAAAAAATTTGGAAATTTATTTCAGTGAGAGCCATATAATATATTTTAAAAGTGAATTCAACTAAATGTCAATAGGGACAATGGGATATTGAGAGAATCCCTGTCTTTGTGCTGTTTAATTTGTTGCTGCTGTAGCAGCTTCCTTGCTCCAAAGTGATATTTGTCTTTGAGTTGGTGATTTCCCTCATAGCATTGGTAATGATTCTTTCTTTCTTTCTTTCTTTCTTTCTTTCTTTCTTTCTTTCTTTCTTTCTTTCTTTCTTTCTTTCTTTCTTTCTTTCTTTCTTTCTTTCTTTCTTTCTTTCTTTCTTTCTTTCTCTCTGCAAACCAATCCCCACCGTGGCTCCTTTCTCCCTCGCCCAGCCCTCTTCCAAGACGCCAAGTGCGGGGAACCGCACCAAGCGAGGTAGGTGGGTGGGTTGCTCCCCTCCCCTTGGAGGAAGAAGGAGCCTCTGTCGCTGTCTCTCGCGGGGTTCCAGCCACCCGACTGAGTCCCCGACCGCGGCACCGGCAGGGTTAACGCGCATGGGAGGGAAGGAGAGAGCGCGCTACCGCCGCCACTGCTACTTTCGCTGCTCCAATATTTCTTTGGTGGGCCTGCGCAGGAGGGACCGCTGAGCAGAGGCACCCGGCGAGCGGGGTGAGAGGCGTGGGGATGCCAGAAGTGGCGGCGGCGGCGACAGGCTCCTGCCCGCGTCTCCCACCCGCCTCTTGCCTTAAGCTGCCGGGCGCCTCTGCTCCATGGTCCCTCCCGCGCGCGCCCACCAAAGAAATATCGGAGCGGTGAAAGCAGCAGTGGCGGCGGTAGCGCTCTCTCTCCTCTCCCATACGCATTAACCCTGCCGGTGCCGCGGTCAGGGACTCAGTAGGGTGGCTGGAGCCCCGCGAGAGACAGCGACAGAGGCTCCTTCCCAGCAGGAGACGCAGGTTGGCGGCGGGGCTCCGGGGCTTCTTCAGCCGCTTGGCTGGAGAACGGCGGGGATGTGGCCATGGCCGTTTTTTAGCTCCCCCCGGCTCGGAATTTTCAGTACCCGGCGTATAAGACGACCCCTGACTTTTGAGAAGATTTTCAAGGGGTAAAAAGTCGTCTTATACGCCGGCACATACGGTATAACATTAATCCAGTGGTGAAATCCTCCCGGTTCGCCCTGGCCCATCCTTCGGCGTATAGCCGATGGAACTGGCGGCGGTTGCGGCGCGGAGCTTCTCCCGCCCGCTTTCCCGTCCCGGCTGAACGCCGCCATTTGGGTTATTTTTCCCTCTGTGCATGCGCGCGCATGCACAGAGGGAAAAATAACCCAAATGATTGTGGTAAGCCGGGACGGGAAAGCGGTGATTGTGTTCAGCCGGGACGGGAAAGCGGGCAGGAGAAGCTCCACGCCGCAACCGCCGCCAGTTCCATCGGCTATACGCCGAAGGACTGGCCCGGGCGAACCGGGAGGATTTCACCCCTGCTGCGAGCCATATGCAATCATCAAAAGAGCCACATCTGGCTCGCGAGCCATAGGTTCCCGACCCCTGCCCTAGGATCTGATTCACCATCGTTTACTAGCTAAAATACAACCAGTTTACCCAACATGCTAGTCTCAAACCATGTTTTTTTTACAAGCCACAGCAGCGGGTTTTATGCAACCCACTGAGCCGCTAAACAAACCACGTTTTCATCCTAGCGTATAGTTATTCTGTACGCAGACCACTCCCCCGATTCAAATCTCTGCTGGCTTTGCCAGTGGAGGGAAAACCTAAGCAGCTAAAATGGGGGAGGGGGGGAGGGAAGAGACCCTACAACCTCCTGTTTTTTTGTTTGAGCAGACCCGAGAGTCCTGGTTTGCTGCCAAACGACAATTTCCAACAATCCCAAGGGAGCGCTCGATAGATAGGCTGACATTGAAACAAGGTTCCCTTGTCTGCTGGCATATACGTCGTCAATGCTCTGCTTATGCATTTGCTCAGGGAGCATTTAAAGTTCCTGATCAAAATGCAAAAGAGGTCCCTATCAACTCTCCCTTTTATTTTTCAGGGTGGGTGGGTGGGTGGAGTGGGGGGGGGTTTGGGGTGGAGAGAAAGAGACCAGTGATTTCCCAATTTCAGTTAAAAGCTTCCACTCCGTTAAAAGGGGGGGGGGAAAATAGGCTGGTTTCAATTACAGATTTGCTCATGCCACAGTTCTCACCATAAATTACAATTCAGTACATGAACATTAGTTGCTCGGAACTTTTGTGGGGAACAAGGAAACTACAATGATGCCACCAAAGTGATTTGGAGAAATAACACGAGGTTTGAACAAGGCAAGTTAAACTGTGGTCCTCAACTCCAAAGCACCTGAGGGCAGGACAAGAAGCAATGGGTGGGAACTAATGGCCAGTCTGGCAAAGAGAAGGACCAGGGGTGACATGATAGCAGTGTTCCAATATCTTCTGTTACAAAGAAGAGGGAGTCAACCTATCCTCTAGAGGATGATAAAGGGTCTGGAAAATAAAACATACGAAGAGCGGTTGCAGGAACTGAGCTTGGCCAGTCTGGTGAAGAGAAGGACCAGGGTTGACATGATAGCAGTGTTCCAATACTTTAGGGGATGCCACAGAGAGGAGGGGGTCAGGCTGTTCTCTATGGCACCAGAAAGCCAAACAAGGAATAACGGATGGAAGCTGACCAAGGAGAGATTCAACCTGGAAGTGAGGAGAAACTTTCTGACGGTGAGAGCGATCAACCAGTGGAACAGCTTGCCAGCGGAGGTTGTGAGAGCCCCAACACTTGCGACCTTCAAGGAGAGACTGGACTGGCATCTGTCTCAAATGGTGTAGGAACTCCTGCTTGAGCAGGGGGTTGGACTAGATGACCTACAAGGTCCTTTCCAACTCTAATAATAAATCTAAAATCTAATCAAGGAGAGAAGCAACCTAGAACTAAGGAGAAATTTCCTGACAGTGAGAACAATTAATCAGTGGAACAGCTTGCCTCCAGAAGTTGTAAATACTCCAACACTGGACGTTTTTAAGAAGAGATTGGACAACCATTTGTCTGAAGTAGTGTAGGGTTTCCTGCCTAAGCAGGGGGTTGGACTAGAAGACCTTCAAGGTCCCTTCCAACTCTGTTATTCTATTCTATTCTAAGTATAGCATTTTTCCATAAGGATGATTTAGCTGAGAAGTCCACAAGAATAATAAAGAGACAACTGTTTGATTGTTCTGGAGATAACTGAGCACTGAAGATCAGTTCTGGGCTCCCAAAACTTGTGTTCTTCTCTAAAGCATTGTTTTCCCCCACATAAGCAACAGCTAATTCTCCATCTTTGGCTCAACCAAGGGGGAAAAAAAATCTAAGACAAACTTCAGGCTAGAAAAATTTATGAGTTACCAAGAGAAGGCTCCTACTTACAGAATTCCTGTGTGACCCCTGCTTTGTCTCCACAAATGAAAAAAAATCACCATTCCTCTAACTCAGGGGTCAGCAACCCGCGGCTCTGGAGCCGCATGTGGCTCTTTCATCCCTCTGCTGCGACTCCCTGTCGCTCAAAATATGCATCTCAACCGCCAGTGTGTGATACCCGCCAGCATATTTATTGAGCTTTTCGACCCCCAGTAGGCCAATCATGGATAAATCCAAGAAAAGTTTCAGAAAAAAACAGAATGTTTTTTGCACAGAATGCTAGTTCTGTGGCCGCTCAGGAAATAGTCAGGCACGGGAAGCGTTTTGTGGCTCCCGGTGTTTTCTTTTCTGTGGGAAACGGGTCCAAATGGCTCTTTGAGTGTTTAAAGTTGCCGATCCCTGCTTTAACTAGTATAGAGATTATAGGCATCAGTGGTGCAAAGCACATATCTATCCATCATCACTGACACTATTGAGACAATCTATGGTTATAGGACCCCTTTTAGGTAGTCTTCTCCAGCCTGAAATTCTCCATCAAAGACCTGGAGACTAAAACATATGAAGAACGGTTGCAGGATTTGGGTTTGGCTAGTCTAGAGAAAAGAAGAATTAGGGGCGACGGGATAACAGTATTCCAATATTTGAGGGGCTGCCACAAAGAAGAGGGGATCAATTTGGCAGGACAAGAAACAACGGATGGAAACTAATGAAAGGGAGAAGCAACCTGGAATTAAGGAGAAACTTCCTAACAATGGGGATAATTAGAGCCAGTGGTTAGAGTGCAGCACTGCAGGCTACTTCGGCTGACTGCAATTTGGCAATTCAAATCCCACCAGGCTCAAGGTTGACTCAAGGTTCCATCCTTCTGAGGTGGGTAAAATGAGGAGCCAAATTGTTGGGGGCAATATGCTGACTCTGTAAACTGCTTAGACAGGGCTGGAAAGCACTGGAAAGCGGTATATAAGTCTTAAGTGTTATTGCTAATTAACCAGTGGAACAGCTAGAATCCAGAAGTTGTAGGTGCTTTATCACTGGAGGTTTTTTAAGAAAAGACTGGACAGCCACTTGTCTGAAATGGTATAGGAGGCTAGATTAGAAGACCTCCAAGGTCCCTTCCAGCTCTATTCTATTCTAATACCTTTGAAATTCAGGGAGGTGGAATAGATCTAGTGGAACACCAAGTCTTCTCTTTTAAAACCGTTCTCACTATAAAGGCAGATGAATTTTTTTTTTAAAAAAAATCAATTTTATGGAACAATGCTGCAGGACAGCCTTCCCTATCTTGATCTGGGAAGGACTACTCCCAGAATCTCCGGCAAGAGACATTCCAGATGCAGAATCTGGGATTTGAAAGCTACACATTTGGAGAACAGCCAAACCCGGGGGGGGGGGGGAGGAGAGAGAGAGAGAGAGAGAGAGAGAGAGAGAGAGAGAGAGAGAGAGAGAGAGGGCTGTCGTAGGTGCGGTACTGCCGTCTCCTGCAGCTTTGGGTTGGGAAATGGATTGGAACTTTTCAGTTTCTCCCAATCCAATCATATGTACATCTCTAGAGAGCAACAAGCAGCCAAAAGCTGATATATAATATGCTCAGGAAACAGAACCCTCTACCCCTGCAAAATGAAACGAACTATTTCTTTTTCCCTCAAGAGAAAAAGAACGCAACTTAAAACAAGAATCGCAAGGCCCTGAACTAATTGCTAACACTGGTTTTGGCCAGAAGAACCATTAAAAGCAGAATGATTTCCTTCCCCCTCTTTCTCCTCCCAGGTTATATTGTGTGTGTCTAGCCAGTTTCATCACTCCCCACATAAAACTGTTCAGTTCTTCTTTTGGTGCATGCCTTAAAAGCAGACCATCTCCAGTTTGTTGGAGCTGGCTGACAGAAGAAGGGATCCAGTCAAAAGAAGAGCCAAAGGGTGTATTCATCGGGCCACGCAAAACTTCACACTTTCGGGGTCTGAAATCACTGCGATTATCCACGTCGCCACGCGCACCCATACGCGAGATTTATTTAAATCTCTTGGTTTTCCAAGTTTGGATGGATCCCCAAAGGATTTTTATTCTTAGCATTTAAGCCAATATAGTGGTGGACGTATAGCCTTTCCTCTCCTGTTAAAAGGATCAACTACTGACTCAAATAAATTATGTAGAGAGGAAGTTATCCCTTTTATTTGGGGGGGGGCATTGAAAAGCATAGAGCGGGGCTGAGCGACTAACACAGATGCAAAGACAGGACTATTCTTAAGAGTATCAAGAAAATCGGATTAGTGCCTTCCTGTTTAATAAAATAGGGTTGCAGAAAAGCAGGCATGTGCAGCATAGCCTGCTTGAAACTTGCAAGGAGGTGTGATAGGCTTGAGGGGGGTGGGGTTCAAAATCCCCCTTAATGCAAACCCCTATTTTCTTAACACCCCCCAAACGAAGCCACCCCCAGCACCACCCTTTGTGCATTGAACTCCTGGATGCGCCTGAGAGCAGTGCCTTATGTGGTACCTAGGATTCTTTTGGAGACCCCAAAGATGGCTTGCAAACGGGGAGAGAGGAATAAAGAACCAGAGGAGGGGGAGAAAAAGAAGGACTGAATAGGGCAGGAGGCCATCCATTCTCGGCATTCAGTTCAGAAGGGTGAAAAGCGGGCTTGGTGGGAGACCCCCAAATCTTACCCGCCCACCCCACCCCTTATTTCCAGGGTCGGGTCGGGGATGGGGGGGGAGGGTCTCACCTGTAGGCTGCCACGGCTCGGGTCTGCAGGTATTTCTGGGCCGTCATGACCCCGACGAAGAGGAAGTTCTTAGCCGGTAGGCTCTCGCCCCGAGGCTGGGCAGGGTCCGGGTGCCAGAGCAGGGCCCCTCGGGAGTCCCGGTTGGGCAGCAGCAGCAACCCGCCGCCGCCGCCCCCTCGCCTCTTGCAGCCCTCCTGGCTGGCGCGGCGCCGATGTCCCACGTTCTTCAGCTCCGAAGCGCGGGGCAGGATGAGCCGGGAAGCCAGGATGAAGCCCAGCACCAGACCGAGCAAGACGCTGAGCCAGGAGCGGCGGCTTCTGCCAGCCATTCCCCACCCCCTTGCTCAGCGCGCCCGGGGGCTCCCCAAAGACAAGGCACCAGCCCCTCTCCGCCTGGGCTCGCCTCGCTGGAAACCCAGCCCGGCCCGGAGCCCCCCTCGGCCCGCCCAGCTAGCTAGCTAACGACCACTCCCCCCCAACACGGGCCGCCTCTCCAGCCGCTTCTTTCCTCTCCGGCGCCCCGTTTCCTCCGCAAGTTCCTCCCGGCTGCGGGCGAGGCCAGGCCCGCGTTCCCCCTCCGGCCGGCCGCCTCCTCCTCCGCCTTTGTGCCTCGGGAGACCCCCGGCAATGGCTTCCTGGCCGCCTCCCCCCTTCTAGTCCCCCCCCTCAACTCAGCCGGGACGGTTGATCCTCCTCCTGCTGCTGCTGCTTCTGCACCTCCTTCTCCCCGTCCCGGCCCTCGGCCCTGGCCCGAGAGCGCCCAGCGCTCCGGGGCAGGCTGGTTCCCCGGCCCCGGCTGGCTCTCTCGCTCTCTCCCTAGCCGGCCCAGCTGAGCTTCCCCGGCGGGGAAGGGCAAGGCAGCCTGGTGGGCGAGAGCGCCGCGGCCATAGGGGCGCTGCTGCTCCGCCTCCTCCCGCTGCTGCCGCCGTGCCGGGGAAGCGGGCTTTGTTCGGACGCCTCCGCCTCCGCTCCGCCTCCTTCGCTGGGGCTAGTGCTGCCGTGGCTCGCCTGGCTGCTGCAGCCCGCGGCCGCTCGGGCGCTCCGCCTGGCCTGGCTGCTGCTGCGGCTCCGGAGCCTGGCGCGGCCCTCTGTGTTGCTGCTGCTCCTGCAGCCGCCGCCACCGCCGGGGCCCGGGCCGAAGACTCTGGCCGCGCATCTCCCCGCGGCTTAGTTCACCAGCGCGCGGCGGGGCGGGGGCAGGAGGGGCGGGACGGGCGGGGTGGAGAGAAGGAGGCCCCTGCCCCCGAGGGTTGGATCGCTCGCCCGCCTGTCCTGCCCTACCCGCCGGGTCGGAGACGCTCTCTCGCCTTCCCGAAACGGAGCTCCCCAGCCGAAGCAGAAAAGAGATCCCGGAGGCGTTTCAGAGAGGAGGGGGGGTCCGCAGAGGCGGGAGGGGTCGGGGGATCGACCTGGAGAGCGAAGGAGGGGATCTCCTCCTCCTCCTCCCCCCCGGGACGAGACTGAAAGGGATCGGGAGAAGGATCTGCTGGGATTAAAGGCAAAGGCGCGAGTTTGCAGCTTTTAAGAAAGGGCAAAAAAAGATGGCATAAGGTTCTCCCGGGCATCTTGGCTCAAAGCGGGCCATGGAAGGCGGGATCTCATTGCCCAGGGATTGAGAAGGGAAGCTGCCAATTCGAAGCGTTTAGCGGTGGGGTTGCAGGGCCGCTTAGGATCTTGCGAACCTCCTGGCTTCATAGTTCCCAATGTCGTCCTCTCCTTTCAGCCAACCGCAATCTTGCTACTCCTGCAATATTTATTTTTTAAATGTGTGCATTCACTGTTGTGTCGGAAGGGCACAAAAGCCCACCTATGTTCCCCACCTTCTCTGAATAAAAGGGCTAAAAAGCAGGGGTCCCCAAACTTGGCAACTTTAAGACTTGTGGACGTCAACTCCCAGAATTCTCCAGCCAGCATAGCTGGCTGGAGAATTCTGGGAGTTGACGTCCACAAGTCTTAAAGTTGCCAAGTTTGAAGACCTCTGACCTAAAGTTTCTTTCAGGACAATAGAATTGAAGAAGAGTTTTTCCCCTTGGTGAATAAATAAAAAATAGATAAGATCCAGGGGGAATCATGTGTGGTGGTTTCTAGACACCAGATTGTAAGATTTGATCGTTCTGTTTTTAATAATTTTGCTGACTTTGGATGCATAATTGGGTTGGTGCAGCATTCTGAACAAAACCAGAATGGTAATTTAGCAGCAATTTATGTACAAATATCACAAACCTCCTTTGTAGGTAGTCCTCAACGTACGGCCACAATTGAGTCCAAAATTACATCGCTAAGTGAGACATTTGTGAAGTTGAGTTTTGCCCCATTTTACCACCTTCCTTGCCACCGTTGTTAAGTGAATCAGTGCAGTTGTTCAGTTAGTAACACGGTTGTTATGCGAATCTGGCTTCCCTGTTGACTTTGCTTGTCAGAAGATTGCAAAAGGTGGCCACAGGGTCCCAGGACTGTCATAAATATAAATGTCTGAATTTTGATCACATGACCACGGGATGCTGCAGCGGTCGTAAGTGTGAAAAAAAATGGTCATAAGTTGCTTTTTTCATTGCTGTTGTAACTTTGAGTGGTCACTAAATGAACTGTAGTAAGTCGGGGACTATCTGTATTATAGTTGACTCAGTTGATTCGGCCTTCCATCCTTCCGAAGTGGGTAAAATGAGGACCCAGATTGTTGGGGGCAACAGGCTGAATCTGTAAATCGCTTAGAGAGGGCTGTAAAGCACTGTGAAAGGGTATATAAGCCGAAGTGCTAATGCTATTATTCTATAATATGCCCTGGTTTTCATAACATGCTAAGACAATGATTAAGTTTCCACCGGAGGCTACCATGTAAGTCAAACCGTGTTCCCATGTCAGCCCAGTCTAGCATGTTTTACAGATGAAGCCCTGGTTTAATAAGACAACATGCAGTTTTGCATGAGACGTTTTTAACATTCAGTGCTGCATTCAGCAAGCGGGCGACTCTCATGCCCATTGGACGTCACCCTGCAATACTCAAATTGCATGGCTAGGATACCTATCAATTGGGAAACCCGGAACTTAGGGTGTCAACACATGTAAAAGGTGCCAGCTTGGGGAAAGCTGGACCAGGAATTCAAACCTTAGCTTGGTTCCATTGGTGGCCACCAGAAGTAAGCGACTCAAGAATATGACAATAAACAAGCAAAAATAGAAAGAAGGAATTGGGATTTGGTTAGACAGACTTTAACATCTCCTATCAGTAACATCCAATTTTTTATAAAACGGCAAACAAGCTTTTGAGTGGCCCAGAACTCCTTCATCAGATATGATTAAAAAATCGAGGAGGAAGTGGGAGGAAGCTTGGTCGTTGGAACCACCCACTTGTAAAAGAAGTTAGTAAAGTTAAGCCACAGTTCTTGTCCCATTGAGCTGAGTGAGGATAAGCCCCATGCTAGTCCCAGGCATTTGTTGAGTATCATACTGTGCTGAAATGTCTTGGGATTTGGGGAATCCATGAACATGAACTGCCAACCTAACAGTTCGAAAGCATGCAAACGTGAGTAGATAAACAGGTACCATTTTGGTGGGAAGGTAACAGCGTTCTGACCGTGGGCCACATGATCACGGAAATGTTTCCAAACAACACTGGCTCCCTTGGCTAAGAAATAGAGATGAGCACCATGCTCTAGATCTGGACATGACTGAGAAGGAAATCTTTACTTATACCTTCGATTAACATGAAGCAGATTTTAGTCTCTATTTAAAATGGCAGAGACAATATCTACATCATGATCTGGTTTTAAAAATGGTATATGTGTCCGCGCGCACACAAACACACATAGACAGTTAGTTTGACTAGCATAAAGTGTAAAATTGACAGAAGTTAAACCAATAATACGGTTATTTCAGGTCAGGTAGCCCTTGACTCACAGACCAGAATTTCCATCGCTAAGCCAGGTGGTGGTTAGATGAGTAACACCTGATTTTACGGCCTTTTGGGCCACGAATCATAGCAACAGTCGTAAGTGTGAGGACCAGATGTTAGACACTTTTTAAAGCGCCTTTGGAGCTTCAAACGGCCACTAAATTAGAACTGCAGAAAAAACAATTGCTACCAACCTGCCTTCTACTGAGGACCTGTATACTGCACGAATCAAAAAGAGGGCTGTGAAAATATTTACTGACCCCTCACAACCTGGACACAAACTGTTTCAACTCCTACCCTCAAAACGACGCTATAGAGCACTGTACACCAGAACAACTAGACACAAGAACAGTTTTTTCTCGAGTGCCATCACTCTGCTAAACAAATAATTCTCTCAACACTGTCAAACTATTTACTAAGTCTGCATTACTATTAATCTTCTCATCGTTCCCATCACCCATCTCCTCCCACTAATGACTGAATGACTGTAACTTTGTTGCTTGTATCCTTACGATTTATATTGACTGGTTCCTAATATGATTTGATTGCTTATTTGTACCTGGACTATCATTAAGTGTTGTACCTTATGATTCTTGACGAACGTATCTTTTCTTTTATGTACACTGAGAGCATATGCATCAAGACAAATTCCTTGTGTGTCCAATCACACTTGGCCAATAAAATATTCTATTCTATTCTATTCTATTCTATTCTATTCTATTCTATTCTATTCTATTCTATTCTATTCTATTCTATTCTATTCATTATTCTATTCTATTCATTATTCTATATGAATTGTTATAAGTCTAAGACAACCTGCATAACACTAGGAGTTAATAGCCTTAAACATGTCTACCATAAAACATATATATTCTAAACCTACTGTATAGTTCTATATATTAAATCTACAAGTATATCAATATACGTCTAAAACCTTCAGTTTAGACCATAAACCATTAAGGTTAAAATCTATAGAATTGAGAGGTATATAGATAGCCCTTGACTTACAACCACAATTGAGTCCAACATTTCTGTTGTTAAGTGAAAACATTTGATAAGTGAGATTTGTCCCATTTTACGACTTTTCTTGCCCCAGTGGTTAAGGGTATCACTGACATTGTTGAGTTAATAACACAGTTAAGTGAATCTGTCTTCTCCATTGACTTTGCTTGTCCGAAGGTCACAGAAGGGGATCAACTTGATCCCCCAGGACACTGAAACTGTCATAAATATGAATCGGTTCCCAAGCATCTGAATTTTGATCATGTGACCATGGGGATACTCCAACCGTCATAAGTGTGAAAAACGGTCATAAGTAACTTTTTTCAATCCCGTGTATCTTCCAACGGTCACTAAATAAACTGTTGTAAGTCGAGGACAACCTGTACATGAATATACCTATAGTTGTAAAATCTATGAGCCACTTCACAGAGCTAATTCAGCATAAATAACCTCAAATAAGGTCGCCCAAGCTTCAATCCCTTTTCCCCCCTGAAAATAGAAATAAAACAATGTGCATGCATATATACACGCACTGCGTTTGCACAACACACATAAACACAAACTAGCCAACCCCCTTTTCAGCCTATTGCATCATACAGACCCAAATACTGGGATATTTTATGACTGAGTGAGTTGGAAAAATCTCAGAAAATCGGATTGATATATTAAATTATTGCCCTGTTAACCACAAATACATATGTTGTGTTCGTAGTTGCAAGTTGTTTGGGGGCGAACAACTGGAAGAAAGCAGGCTCAGTGCACCAATGCTGCGTGGGAAACACCAACAATCGAACGCATGCATTATAAATAGCTTTTAATCTGCTAGAGACAGGTACCAGATCCGTATTGGGATGTGAGAATAGGACTATAATTGATTGTAATACAGATCACAAATTGCTAAAAATAAAATTTAAAAATCCCTCAAAAGCAGCTAAAATGCTGCTCTCATAATTCCCCGCCAGTTTGGCTGAAAATCCAATCCATTTGGAAAGCACTACGTTGGGGAAAGCTGGTCTAATTTTATTATTATTAGTCATCTTAATGGATGATGAAGTACTTTCTTTTGTTCAATCAAAATCGGTTCGTTCAAGGTTTTTTTTTTTTGTGACTTAAAAAGAGGTCACTTTCATCACCATCCCTGGATGACATCCCCTCCCACTCCCCTTGCTCCTCCCCTTTGTTGGACTCAAGGAAAGCCCGCCTTCCTGTTGAGCAAAAAGGAAGCCATTGGCTCAACGTGGCAACCTGTCCTTCAAACCCCTCTCAAATTTTGCAACTTGTCAGTGTTTGCTTCCCCTTTCAAATGGCAATGGAGGGACTCCAAGCACATAAATGCAAATGTGAGTTAAACTTTCCTTTCCTTATTCTCTTCCTTTCCTTATTTTTTTCCTTTCCTTTCCTTCTTTCCTTTCCTTCTTTCTTCCTCCTTTCCTTTCCTTTCCTTCTTTCCTTTCCTTCTTTTTTCCTCCTTTCCTTTCCTTTCCTTCTTTCCTTTCCTTTCCTTCTTTCCTTTCCTTCCCCATTCCCACCCAGTCAGAACCTAAACATTATTAGTGGAAGATTTGCAGCAACAGTTCCTTTTCAAGGGGTTGACTAGCTGGCCATATTCTCTTCCTGATGCTCCATTCTCCATTAAATTCTCTAGTTTCAAACAGGGGGAAAACAGGATGGGTTCAAGTATCTGCAACCTAAACAGTTTTTATATTGATCCTCCGAATGGGATTTTGAGGTAGGGTGGATGAATAGATTTGAGCACAAAATCCATCTTCCTTATCTAGTTATACTCATTTCGGCAAAGAGATGCAGAGAGATATTTATTTATTTAAACAAAATATAAAACCGCCTGTCTTACAAGGATGATTTTGGGCAGCCTACAAAGATTATTAAACTAATACTTCCTCAAGTTCAAAAATGCCACGACTAAACCCTAACCCAAGGCAAAACCACATCACCAACTAACTACCTGGTCCCAGAATGTGGATAAACATCCAGGTCTTTAGATACCTATGAAAGGCTAACAGGGTCGAAGCCATCCAGACCTCTGAAGGAATGGTGTTCCCTATCAGTCCATAGTGAGGTTTGATTACAAAAAGAGAATTTGTACTCTTTAGTATTTATTCAAAGATCAATTGCACAATCAACTCACAAAGTGACTTTTCTCCCTCCACATTACCAGATCTGCTACATAAGCATGCCGCTGTGTACTACAAAAGACTGAGCTTTCACAATACATTAAGCTCAAACCAAGGAAACTATATTTCAGATTTGTCCAATATTGGAGTCACCTCCATACTGTTTTTCCCCAACCGCTGTCACTGGAGCCCTTAAGACCAACCTGGATTTTCCATGTGGACAAGGAAGCTGGACATGGGCCCAGCCTTTTAACTTCTTAAAAGTGTACATGGGAGATTATTTTTAATTTAAAAAAATCTACTTGTACTTATTTTAAGGTTTTCTTAGAGATGACCACTGTGTTTTTCAAGGCCTTCCTTATTTGGCTTCCCAAAAGATGGACAGAAAGCAATAAAAGTTTTTGTTAATAACAGTAAAGTCTCTTCCAAGTCAAGGTCCAGGTCAGCTCCTGGTGACAACATAAACAGGACTCTGTAATTCTCTTAATAGTGACTTTTCCCAGATTTTACTTTGACTTTGTCTGCATGAGAAAACTGGGCAGGAGGTTACTACTTGCTGAAACATAGGGTGTTGTTGTTGTTAGTTGCAAAGTCGTGTCCAATCCATCGAGACCCCATGGACAACGTTCCTCCAGGCCTTCCTGTCCTCTACCATCCTCTGGAGTCCATTTAAGCTCACACCGACTTCTTCAGTGACTCTATCCAGCCACCTCATTCTCTGCTATCCCCTTCTTCTTTTGCCCTCAATCTTTCCCAGCATTAGGCTCTTCTCCAGTGAGTCCTTCCTTCTCATTAGGTGGCCAAAGTATTTGAGTTTCATCTTCAGGATCTGGCCTTCTAAAGAGCAGTCAGGATTGATCTCCTCTAGGACTGACCAGTTTGATCGCCTTGCAGTCCAAGGGACTCGCAGGAGTCTTCTCCAGCACCATAGTTCAAAGGCCTCAATTCTTTGGCACTCAGCCTTCCTTATGGTCCAACTTTCACAGCCATACATTGCAACTGGGAAAACCATAGCCTTGCCTATAAGCACTTTTGTTGGCAGGGTGATGTCTCTGCTTTTTAGTATGCTGTCTAGATTTGCCATAGCTTTCCTCCCCAGGAGCAAGCATCTTTTAATGTCTTGGCTGTAACATAGGGTGTAGAAAGATTCAAACGACGAGTTTGGGACCAGAAGCTTCGGAATGTTGGTTCCTGCCCTACCTGACACCTGAGTCAAAAGTAAAGAATCACTGAAAAAGAAAATCATAGAATCACAGGACTGAGGAAGGGACCTCAGAGGTCTTCTAGTCCAACCCCCTGCTGAAAGCAGGGGCCTTATACCATCCCAGTTAAATGGCTGTCCAGTCTGTTTTTGGAAACCTCCAGGGATGGAGCACCCACAACCCCAGGAGGCAAGCTGTTCCATTGATCAATTGCTCTGTTAGACAGGATTTCTTCGATTGCCAGAAGAGAGAGAACACGGGAGAGAAAGGAAACACTCGGAGAGCAGATTAAAAAGTAGATTTTGATGTGTTATCCTAAAAACACGGTTATCCAATAAAATCCTTGGGAAGACCCTTCCAAACTTCTCCAATTTATTTGCCACCTCCAATATTTTATTTCAAACGTAGTTCTGAAAACCGGATCTAATAAGTTATTTCCTTTGAAAACTGGAGTTCCAAGTGCCCATTTCAAACCCATTAAGAGACTGGAGTGAGGAAAAACAGCAGAATTTTGATACAGTCAAATAATGAAAAAACACAGTAGAGAAATCCAGCCAGGCAAGACGGAATCTTGTCCCCGTCACAATTCCTTCCAGTCCCAGTCAATGTTTGTTTGCTTTTCCTGGACAAGGCAGAAGACCTGCAGGTCCTTCCAAATTTCCAGCACCCAAATTTTCTCCGATTGGCCCCTTTGAGGCCAGATGTTGAAAAGAATCTCCAGCTCCCTGGAAACTTGTCCTTTGGCAAGTATTAATCAGCTTCTTGCACACTCAGATTTGTCATCTTAGCAGTGCCAAGGAGCTGTGTCAAAATTCAGCCCGATGCTGCCCTCCTGAGGCTTGACGCAACCTTTTGTGCCAAGGACAGACTGCAGATATTTCACTTTGGAAGAATGAAGGATTTTTTAGCAGTCGGAAAAAGTCCCAAACTTCTATTGAAAAGAGCTAAAGCTTTTGAAAGAAGTGGCAAGCCTTTGAATCGCCAAGAATTCTGCATCATGGAAAAAAGATTTAGAATCACAACGTACTGTAAATATTAGAATGTTAGTCGGAGTGGCGGTGAAAAAATGCTTACTACCTTTTGTGAAATATGCAAAGTATTTGAAAAGAGGAAAAGAGAGAGAGAGCTGAAGACAACCTATAAACATTCAGATTTGCCAAATGGCAGCTCCTAGCATTTTACGAGATTACCTCTGGAAGTTGAAATCTGGAGTATTGCTACTTGCTAACTTCTGCCAGTATCTTAACAAAGTTTGTATAGTATGCTCTAATGATTCTTCAAGTATGTCTCAGATCAGGGGTCGGCAACCTTAAACACTCAAAGAGCCACAAAGGTTCTAACAAGAAGCCCCAGTTCAATTCTGGAGCCGACTGGAACTCCAGTTCCCCCACCATAGAGTCTCCTCCTAGCGCGGCGTCATTTTTCCTCTACCTATGCTAACCGAAAGCTCTATCAATTGTGGAGCTGACCAGAAAACCTGCCCCTTGCCATAGTCTCTCCTCCTGGCGCGCCGTGCTTCCCCCCACCAACCAGAAACTCCTCTCAATAGCAATAGCAATAGCACTTAGACTTATATACCGCTTCATAGTGCTTTCCAGCCCTCTCTAAGCGGTTTACAGAGTTCAGCATATTGCCCCCAACAATCTGGGTCCTCATTTTACCCACCTCGGAAGGATGGAAGACTGAGTCAACCTTGAGCCTAGTGAAATTCGAACAGCTGGACTGCTGAACTAGCAATCAGCTGAAGATCGCAATGCTGCTTTTAACCACTGCGCTATCTCAGCTCAAAATAGTAAGGAGCTGCAGCAGAGGGATGAAAGAGCCACATGCGGCTCCACAGATATTTTCAAGTTTGGAAACATTGCAAATGCAGCTCTCCATTTATTCACTACTTTATATCAATGTTTTATGTCCTTTCTGTTAATTGATTCTTATTTCTGCCTTCTTCTTTTTTTAGCTGCCAGAGTCATTCTAACAATATAGTCACTATAATTGGACTCCAATATTATAATTTGAAACTATATTACTTATTCCTTACACATTATCTCACATTTTCTTTAGATAATAACAATAATGTAAATTGCCATTTTGTCTAGGGTATGTCTAGTCTAGTGAAGAGAAGAGAAGGACTAGGGGTGACATGATAGTGGTGTTCCAATATTTGAGGGGCTGCCACAAAGATGAGGTGCTTTCCAAAACACTGGAAGGAAGGACAAGAAACAATGGATGGAAACTAATCAAGGAGAGAAACAACCTAAAACTAAGAAGAAATTTCCTGACAGTGAGAATAATTAACCAGTGGAATGGCTTGCCTTCAGAAGTTGTGGGTGCTTCATCACTGGAGGCTTTCAAGAAGAGATTGGACAGCCATTTGTCTGAAGTGGTAGAGGGTCTCCTGCTTAACCAGGGGGCTTGGATTAGAAGACCTCCAAGGTCCCTTCCAACTCTGTTATTCTATGTTCTATGTTTTACTTGAATTAGAGCGGATTCCTTCTGATCTTATTTATGGTATAGTCTTTGGATGGGATAACTTAAGGTTTTCCATTTTAATTTCAAATGGAGGAATTAATTTGTCTTCTCCACAGCCGAAAGGAAAAATCCCTCTGGCTATTTGTACCTTGGCACACATTTTATGCACCTTGAAGGATTGAAGACTTCAGTAAATAGAGTTTTGAGTACAAATCCAAGACGTGAAATGTGTCCAACTATGCTACGTTGTTCACCTGTCAATCACATAATAATTTCGTCAGAGAACCCAGCCAAGTCTTGCATTTCTGTGCACATTATAAGTAGCACAACAGGGACTAAAAGCCCTATGGATGAAACTCGGATGAAACTTAAAGGTGGTTTTTGTTCTACCAGATGCTTCCAAGATTATTTCTTTGTCAACCAACAGTGAACTAGCCAACTTTTGCCATCTTTCATTCTTAGCGACCAACAACAGGAAGCAATTCTCAACTTGCTATTTTTCCGAATAGCTTCCTTAAAGGTTGAATCACTTCCAACTCATTCCAAATTTTAATTCTTCAGTATTTAAACTTCATATGAGTATGCCCGGATGATACCAAAAGCTTTTATGAACATTAAGTAGCTTTAAATTCCTCAGAGCTAAGTTCGTATCTTATTCCAAAGTATAATTCACTTTGTTTTCTTTTGACTTACATGAACCCAGTCATTGTAACTTATTTGATCATCCATTGTTTAGCACAATCTTCTACAATCCAGCATCTTAAGATACTCTTATTACTCATCCTGGAAGGAACTCTTGGGCCAAAGGGTGATTTAGGGTGATGTGTAAGCCTAAGGTATAAATAAAACGGATTGCTACAACTGACAAACACAGAGATCAAATGCATGAAAAGCAAACTTGATAAGGAATGGTAACCATCAATAGATTGAGGCTTTCTTGGGGCAGAGGAACACACCTTTCCTGACCTAACTTGGATAAGATTATCAGCCACCAAGATCACACAAAGATAAAAGATGTGGTCCTATAGACAAATGAAACATACAAAAAGCTTTTGTGAAGAAACTGAACAATTAATTTGGCATACAGACCTATGCCCGGTGTTTCACGATACTGACAGAATCAGGACCATAAAATATAGGGTGCCAAAGTCAAGACATCCTTAAGTATTTTTTAGATAAGCAACTTCTGGAAAATGGCCATTTCTTTATACACGAGGTGTTTTGTTTCGTTTTGTTTAAACAAAAATGTGAATAGACCTTCCACACACTGGAAGCCTATTCTACGTATGTCTATCAAATCCAGGAACTTGATAAACATATTTGCAATTTTGGAAAGAAAAGAGTGTTATCTCCAATTATCTAACCACAAATATCTGGCTAGTCATTTAGTCAGATACGTACAATAACTAAACGTGAATTATATAAACATTTAAAGAAATAAAGTATAAAAGACGTATTGAAATCAGCTCAGCTTTTTGATACGCAAAACAGTTTCCCTCTTAAAATGCGTTTAAACGTTCCTTGTAGTGAATGACTCAGATAGGATTGGAAAGCATTTACTTTGCAAGCCTTGAGGTAGAAATGGGATGTACAAATGTTAGCAGTGTTTTGCTAGGATACCCTTACTTTGCAATCTTATTCTATTTTAGTCTGGTCTAACCTGTAATAGACTTACACTTAGCAAAAAAAAATGCCCTTTTTCACATCATGATTGAAAAGATGTTGCAATGGTCATAAGGGTGAGGACTGGTCATAAGTCACTTTTTTCAGTGTTGCAACTCTGAACAGGCATTAAACGAATGGCCGTAAGTTTAGGACTATCTACCGTGTTTTCCCGAAAATAAGACCCTGACTTATATTTTTTTTAACCACTAAATAAGTGCTTGGCCTTATTTTTGGGGAGGTCTTATTATTTTGGGGCGCGTGGAGCAAGACAGGGATCCTCTTGCCGTCTTACCTTATTTCCAGCTCTGTCTCCCTAACCCTAACCAGAGGAAATGGTGGGGACCGGCTGCGCATGCATTTAAATATTTTCGGGGAGGACTTATTTTCAGGGAAGGGCTTATTTTAGGGGAAGGGTTTATTTTCGGAGGGGGGCTTATTTTCGAGGGATGTCTTATTTTCGGGGAAACCTGGTATATACAACACCTAGTGTTACTGTGGTGCCCCGGGTTGTTTATAAATTGATTAGACAAATACATTTAACCTGGTTTGCAACAGAATCCCATACGCACCCAATCTGTCTCCCACCCATGCTCAAGCAGGGTTTGGTTCCATTTAAACGCATACAGGACTGCAGCCTTAAGACATGTTTATTAAACTAGAGCACATCGTTTTCTCTATAGAAAAAAAAGCTAAAGAAACAGATCCCTTGCAAATGCTATGTACAGTATCTTTGCTATACAAAGCGGAAATGATAATAATAAAAAAGAGTATGGCAAGAACTTCCCCGCTCAGTGGTTGCTAATCTCAGTTGCCCTCGTGGTGTGGTCACCATTTAGAAGAGCCACGTCATCCAGCATGGGTTGCTACAGAGAACAAGCAGAGAACTTCATTTGCAGTGGTTTCCGTGACTTGGTGGGAACAGAAACTCCAGAGACAAACTCTAAAATTCACAGACGGGCGTGGCACATTTAAAAATAAAATAAAAATCACCAATCTTCTTTCTTGCCCTTTCTCTCCAAACTCCCTACAGCAAGCAATCCACAAGACAGCCACTGGTTGCGAGGTAGAGTTAATGCCCGCCGGTGTCAAAGGAAGACACCGGGAGAATTAGCCTCATCCACCCGAGGAAGGGCCTCTGCGTCCTGGTCTCCACGAACAAGTCCCACCACCTTCTCCAGACAAGGGGTTATAACCTGGGAGAAGAAAAAGGAACTTCATCACATTATTTTTCCAAAAGGGACAGGGTAAGGAAGGACATACATTAAAGCAAAGTCAAAAGGAAATCTGAATTTCTTCAAAACCAGTATAATAATAATAATAACAGAGTTGGAAGGGACCTTGGAGGTCTAGTCCAACCCCCTGCTTAGGCAGGAAACCCTAGACCGCTTCAGACCAATGGTTATCCAACATCTTCTTAAAAACTTCCAGTGTTGGAGAATTCACAACTTCTGGAGGCAAGCTGTTCCACTGATTAATTGTTCTAACTGTCAGGAAATTTCTGCTTAGTTCTAAGTTGCTTCTCTCCTTGATTAGTTTCCACCCATTGCTTCTTGTTCTACCTTCAGGTGCTTTGGAGAATAGCTTGACTCCCTCTTCTTTGTGGCAGCCCCTGAGATATTGGAACACTGCTATCATGTCTCCTCTAGTCCTTCTTTTCATTAAACTAGACATACCCAGTTCCTGAAACCGTTCTTCATATATTTTAGCCTCCAGTCCCCTAATCATCTTTGTTGCTCATCTCTGCACTCTTTCTAGAGTCTCAACATCCTTTTTACATCATGGCGACCAAAACTGAATGCAATATTCCAAGTGTGGCCTTACCAAGGCATTATAAAGTGGTATTAACACTTTATACCACTTTATAATGCCTTGGTAAGGCCACAAAATAGAAACAAGGTAAAACAAAACAAAACTTTCTTATAGAAATAATCCCGTGTAGGTAGAGAAATCTGGCATCTGTATGCTAAGAAACAGATCAAAAGAATACTGATTGCATGCAAACTTGGATTTACACCAAGGGCCTGCAATCTTTTGCAAGAAATAGAAGCTGTCTACCACTTAAAATTTAAAAAAAATCAATGCTTTCTCCTTCAATTCCTACTAGTACTGAATGTCTGTATTTCTAGCATGTTTGATCTCTTTTTGTCCTCTTTTGGCATTATTAGTAAATTCTTTGGCTGATTGATTTTAATGGTAAGTGAAAATCCCACATCAGATAGGAATAGTGCTATTTAGAAAGATGCACACCAGCTAATTCTATTGTAACACGATGCAATGGAAAAAGTTTACTAATGAATTCTTTCTTCAAAGGACAGAGATTTATAAATAAATATAGGTCATGTAAGCAGGATTTGCCCATGCCTGCTTTAAAAATACGATCAGTGATATACAGTAAGCAAGCAATTTTTATCAACAAGAAATGTTGTCAACAATATAGACTATAGGATCTAAGAAGATACCGCACTAGGGGGAAACCAGAACATCATTCAAAAGTGGATAACAGAGAAAGTGTGAATATATGAAGTAGTCTTTATTTAGATTAAACAAGTGGTCTAGATAATCTAATTTTATCTATTTTGATTTTGATTCCACAGATCTCAGTCACAAAAAGTGGCAGCTTCTGGCTGAGCTACTTATGATGTTTCTATTTGGAGTCACCAAGGATTTAATTTGGATTTTCTGCAGGCATTTCATCAATGCTCTGAATATTTTAAAAAAAATTAGAATGCACTAGCTCCATTCCAGATCACAGAATCAAACTGATTTGTGCAGGATGATTAAGCAGCTGCAACGATCTTTAAGACACAACAGTCTTATTGTACCTTTACACTGTAAGGATTTTACTTTCTATCTCTTCACTAGGGAGCAAACGCAGGTCCACCCAGTGCTAATCGCATGCCCAGGATCACCTAAGACAGTGTTTCCCAACCTTGGCAACTTCAAGATGTCTGGACTTCAACTCTCAGAATTCCCCAGCCAGCGAATGCTGGCTGGGGAATTCTGGGAGCTGAAGTCTAGACATCTTCAAGTTGCCAAGGTTGGGAAACACTGACTTAAGAGTAAGGCTAGCTCTATGAAAGAGGTCAACAGCATGCGTTAAAACCAAAAGGGACATTGCGAAGCACCAACATTCTTCAACAAGATACATGAAAGATTTGGAACCTCTGGTGCTCCATATGTTGATTAACCAAACTTCCCAGCATACCTTTGTCAACATCTTCATGCTGACCAGGATTTGAATGTGTGATCGAATCACAAGTAGGGACACACAAAACTCAGTGGCCCAATAACAAAACAGAACCTGCTTTGCAATATTAAACAAACAAACAAACAAACAAATGACTCAGGAACAATAGAATCAGCACACTATGGAAGAAAAACAAAAAATTTCTGGAGGGACAACCGGATCATAAGAGTTTTATATTCAGCTTTCCAAACCATGAGATTCAGAGAGCGCTGGAAGGAAGCAAGGAGTACCATGTTGAAAAGTGGTCCACCTTCCAAGATCACTATTTATTTATTTATTTATTTATTTATTTATTTATTTATTTATTTATTTATTTATTTATTTATTTATTTATTTATTTATTTATTTATTTATTTATTTATTTATTTATTTATTTATTTATTTTAGTGTTCTTATATGCCGCCCTACTCCCTGGGGACTCAGGGCGGCGTACAACATTTAAAGAACCACTAAACAATATAACAATTTAAAACAGTTTAAAAAAGAATTTAAAAAAACATATAAAACCATACATACATGGGGGAGACCTAAGATGTAAAATTGTCTCAAATCACCCCGCCTGCAGGAAAAGCCATGTCTTGATGGCTTTTCGGAAGGCCAGCAAGGTGGGGATAATTCGGGTCTCTGGGGGTAGTTGGTTCCAGAGAGCGGGGGCCCCTACAGACTAGGCCCCGCCAGCCGGCATTGTTTGGTTGACAAGACCTGGAGGAGACCCACTCTGTGGGACCTGACCGGTCAGAGGGAAGTATGAGGTAAAATGCGGTCCCAGAGGTAACCTGGTCCTAAGCCATGTAGGGCTTTAAAGATGATAATCAACACCTTGAATTTCAACTTGAATTGCAAACATAATTATTAGACAGATGGGCAGACAGACAGACAGACACATAATTCTTGGTTCAGAACTTACCTTCCCCTCGTAAGGGCTTTTTGTTGGGTTTTGGTTTTACAGCAGTTGTTGATGTAGAGGCTTCAGGCGTGGGCTCCTGAAATTTAGTGGAAAAAAACTCATTCAGAGACCAGATTCCAGCTCATCTTTTCAAATCAGAACAGTTCTCTCACTCAGCAGAAAAGACCAACCTGGTTGTGTTGGAGAGTCGCCTTGTAGCTTTTTCCTTCCTGCATGCTTTCCCACATCGCTATCTTTTGCTTTCTCTTCTCCTCTTCAAGCTGAGGAGCAAAATGTGCATGGAGAAGATGAAATTATCTTTTCCACAGAATCACAGAATTTGGGCGCCCCTCCAGGCCGGGGGTCTCCAACCTTGGCAACTTTAAGACTTGTGGACTTCTGAGGAAATCTGGGAGTTGAAGTCCACAAGTCTTAAAGTTGCCAAGATTGGAGACCCCTGCTCCAGGCTGTATACAGGCTTCCCAAAGCAAAATAGGAAGAACACAGAAAGAAGGGAAGAAGGGTTGACATCACGCCGCCCTGAGTCCCCCGGGAGTTAGGCGGCCTATAAGATCGAACAAATAAATAAATCTCCCTATGGCTTTCTACATTTGGTCTTCTCAAATATGATAGACTTTAACTCGGATAATGCCAGCCGGCATAACTTAAGGGAATTACTGGAGCTGAAGTCCAACGTTATCTTGAAAACACAAAGTTGGGGAGTATGGCATCCAATGAGCAGGTTTGAAGAAGGCAGACCAAAATGAAAAGAAACTGGCATCAGGAGACAAAAATGAAATATAACAGCCCCTATGCAGAAATACCCATATTCCTTTTTAGGCACAAGAGTTGCTTTTTCAGGAAAAAGCCTCCAAGGAGGCAAGCAAAGTAGCTTGAAAGGTCATTCAAATCTTCCACCAAATTCACATTTTTGCAGCTATAAAAAAGAAGTTATTTATTTATTTATTCATTTATTTGTGAGATTTATATACCGCCTCACAGTGCAAGCACTCTCTAAGCGGTTTACACCAGTAAGCAATGCATATTTATATTGCCCCCAACAATCTGGGTCCTCATTTTACCTACCTCGGAAGGATGGAAGGCTGAGTCAACCTTGAGCCGGTGAGATTTGAACCGCTGACCTGCGGATCACAGTCAGCTAAAGTGGCCTGCAGTACTGCACTCTAACCGCTGCGCCACCTCGGCTCGTTCTGAATTCTTTCAGTGGTTAGTCCTAGAGAAATCTTTAAACCAGAATAGATTTTACTGCACCTTTTCCCTTCAATATGAAGAGAAAGGAATAAGTAAACCAGTTGATACTGATTGTCACAGGAAGCTATTTTCATGGCCAGATAACTAAACAAGTTATTTGGAATGGAAGAGAACAATTTGGACGATTGCTGAGATAGCATGGTAAAATTAATAAAGTGCAGTTCACTTTTCATTCCCCCCACCCTTTTTTTAGAAGGGAAAGAATATACACTGTGCTGTGCCCCAAGCCCCCAATGTTTTCTGAATATTTCAAGCCATTATGCTACAGCCAAGCAATCCAAACTGACCAGATTCACATATTACATTAAGTTATGGTTTACTTTACCAACTCTGATGGACGAACCAGAGTAACCTGGTTCACAAAGCACACTAAGCCGCTATGTCTGTTTTACATTCCACCATCACACACTGCCTCAAACCATCAAGCCGTGTGGTTTAGTGCAATGTGTGAATCCAATTCATCGCAGTGAGTGCCTTGTGCCCGAGCGCAACAGAATGGAAACTCTGGTGCTAAATTCTAAATTAGCTCTTTAAAGCAATGATCCCAAATTGTGCCTTAAAATTCTATTTATGGTACTGATTTTTCATTATTTTTAGATAGCAATAGCACTTAGACTTATATACTAGGAGCCGAGGTGGCGCAGTGGTTAAAAGCAGCACTGCAACCTACTTCAGCTGACTGCTAGTTCAGCAGTTCAGCTGTTCAAATCTCACCAGGCTCAAGGTTGACTCAGCCTTCCATCCTTCTGAGGTCGGTAAAATGAGGACCCAGATTGTTGGGGGCAATATGCTGAACTCTGTAAACCACTTAGAGAGGGCTGTAAAGCACTACGAAGCGGTATATAAGTCTAAGTGCTATTGCTAGTGCTATACCGCTTCATAGTGCTTTACAGCCTTCTCTAAGCGGTTTACAGAGTCAGCATATTGCCCCCAACAATCTGGGTCCTCATTTTACCGACCTCGAAAGGATGGAAGGTTGAGTCAACCTTGAGCCTGGTGAGATTCGATCTGCCAAACTGCTGGCAGCTGGTGATCAGCAGAAGTAGCCTGCAGTACTGCACTCTAACCACTGCGCCACCGCGGCTCCCAATCAAACGTCTGTATATTTCCCTTGTGCTTTTGAATAGAAAGCACACTTATAGCTGCCAGTCTTATAATGTTGCTGCAGGCAGTAGTAGTTCTATGAACAGCTGCTTTATGATCTGAAACAAACCCATCTGGCTGAGACATACCATCTTCTGTTTTTCCTTGAACTTCTCTGCTTGGACATTCAATTGTTCCTGCAACTTCATCCGGGCAGCTAGAAGAGCTTCTTGTTGTTTAACCACATCGTCTGGTTCTGAATCAATCCCAAGAGAGAGTTAGCAAAAGCTTAAAGTCTTCTAGAAATCATACATTTGCACTAGCCTTGTGGTTTTCATCTCTTCCGATACCGAAACTTGCCTTAATTTAATTTGCCACTGCTGCTTAGAGTTTTATCTGGCTTAATACCCTGTTTCCGCCAAAATAAGACATCCCCTGATAATAAGCCCAATCGGGCTTTTGAGTGCATGCCAATAAGGCCAAGCACTTATTTCAGGGTTCAAAAAAATATAAGACAGGGTCTTATTTCCGGGGAAACACGGTAGTTCGGCAAAATAATTCAACCTGGAAGTTGTAACCATTCCTGTTATCCTTAGCCCTCTTAGACAAATGTGCTAAACCAAAACGGGAAGAACTGAACAAAGCTAAGTTTCTGGAATAAAACATGATTAATCTGAAAGTCTCTCTTATCAAAATGGAAGGGATAATCAGGATTGGCTGACCCAGAACATTGTAAGTTTACTTCTACACATGATGTTCGTCCATCGTGTTCGAAGAGGACCTTGACATCTAACAGGTTGTGGGCTGTCCACAATGTGTCCGCAAGTGGCTGGTAAGGCCTATACAGGCACGAAATGTTCTGCCATATGTTGGGCAGACACATAGACAACTTTCAGATCACTTTCCTGAAGCAATCCCAGCACACACACATTCCACAAACCTAAAAAAGGGATCCACTCCTTCTTCCAAACATAAGAGAGAAACACAGGTTTGGAATTTCAAGAACCAGGAATTCTTGAATTATATTTTGCTTTTCACAAATCACAGAAGAGGGATACCTCATCCTTATTTATGTGAAGATGATGATCCCATCATCTATTAGCAACAGTGGCAGATAAATAGCACAATACGAACAAGCAATTGCTGCAATTTTGTTGCAGCTCTGCAGAATAAATTAAGCAAAATGGAGATTCTTGCTCCAAGTAGATTCTACATGGAGACATATAGGGGAGGAGTTAACATCATCTTCCCAGTTTTCATAGACTTACTATACTTACTCTGTTCAAGAAGATAAACTCATCTTGATACTATATAATACATTTTTTAGCACTGGCAATAATGCATCTAATGCATAACGATCTAAAGCTGTGCAGATATAGGGAGAACAGTCAGTCAAGAGCACTATTCATACACACCTATAGCTGTTATAGGCACGCTGGATCCTTTAGCGCCTTGAAGATTTTTTGAGAGTTTTTGTACGAGTAGATAAATGAGAATAAGAGCGAAGAGGATGTACCAGCCATAGTCTGAGAATAGTGAAATTACTGGAAGAGAAGACAAGGCAAGTATTTAATTTGGATATAGAACAATTTGGGATTTGGTCTGCTGCAACAGTAACATGGCAGAGAAAAAATACAGTGGTGTTAAGCTAACGAAGGACCAAATAAAAGTACAAAAACATTATTCCATACATCTAAGGCAGGGGCGGGTTCCTAATTTTTTTTACTACCACTCTGTGGGCGTGGCTTATTTTGTGGGTGTGGCTTGCCAGCCATGTGACTGGGTGGGCGTGGCTTGCCAGCCATGTGACTGGGTGGGCGTGGCTTCTCAGACTGCTGAAGGGAGGGGAACTGCCCATCCCCCCTCCCCTCAGCAGCTCGAGAAGCCTCAAACGTGCAAAAATGCCTAGGATCATCACCGCGCGTTCGTGGCTTCTCGGACTGCTGAAGGGAGGGGAATGGAGATAGCTCCTGCCGCCCGTTCTTTCAGCCTCTCACGCGCTGCCTCAGCCATCCGCCCCTGCTTGGACTCACTGTAGGGTAGGAAGGCAGCGCATGCTCAGTGCCGGAAGCTCGGCTCTTGGGCATGCGCAGAAGAAAATTTTAAAAAAATTAAAAAATTTTTTTAATGGCGGCGCCCAGGCACCGGCAACTGACCGCACCGGTACTATGATGTCACCAGCGGGCCACTACCGGTGCTATAGAGTGGACCGCACTGGTAGGAACCCACCACTGATCTAAGGTGTCAGATATCTAGTAATTTATCATGTACAGCCAGCTGCACCCATTGCTAGTACAACACAGCAAATTTCGGCTCATCCTTTGCAGATGTAACTGATTTTCAGTTCAACAAATGACTTTTTTTTGTGTATTTACAAAGAACAATTTTGTTTGGATGTTGTTTCATTTTGTAAATGAAACTATGAAACTATTGTCTCAGTGGTAACTATTACTGTAACCATTCCTTTTCCTCTTTTCAAAAAATATTTTCCTCAAAGAGCAAAAACATACATGCAACAGGAAAACTAAGGAAACAATTAAAAATGATACATTCAAGTGAAACATAAGTAGCAAAAACTCCAAGAGTCAGAATTTTTTAAAACATCATAACTTAATTCCCAACATTTCAATCTAGATATACTTTTCTACTCCCCACATTTCAGCAAGCTCGTTTGGAGAAGTGAGGCTCATAAGTGTAGTAGAAACTAGGACCCCCGGAAATACTTTCCTCTTTTTCGAAACATAGAAATAGAGAAACATAGATTTGGAAGGGACTTTGGAGGTCTTCTAGTCCAACCCTCTAGAGGGCTCAAGGAGGAAACCCTATACCCGTGGTGGTGAACCTATGGCACGCGTGCCAGAGGTGGCACGCGGAGCCATAGAAGCCGGCACGCGAGGGTTGCCCACCGGCAAACCGGAAGTGCGAAAAAACGCACTTCCGGTTTACCGGTGTGCTGTTTTTTGCACTCCGGAGAGTTCAGGGAAGCTCCCTGAAGCTCCGGAATGCAAAAAACTACAAAATGGACAAACCGGAAGTGCACTTTTCCGCACTTCCGGTTTGTCCGTTTTGTAGTTTTTTGCATTCCGGAGCTTCAGGGAGCTTCCCTGAACCCTCCGGAGTGCAAAAAACAGCATACCGGCAAACCGGAAGTGCGTTTTTTTCGCACTTCCGGTTTGCCGGTTTCGTCGTTCCAGGCTCCGGTAAGCCTTTGTGCGGGGGTGGGGGGGGGTGCACATGCGCAGGGGGCAGCATGGGGGGGGTGTTGTGCGCATGCGTGGGGGGGGAGAGAATGGGTGTGGGCATGCGAGCGAGCGCGAGCGCTCCCCTTTTTGGCACGCGAGCCGAAAAAGGTTCGCCACCACTGCCCTATACCCATTCTTCCCAAATTTAATTTAATTTAATTTAATTAAAAGTTCTTATAGGCCGCCCAATCCCGTAGGACTCAGGGCGGCGTACAGTAGGCTATCCAGTCTCTTCTTAAAAGCCTCCAGTGATGGAGCACCCACAACTTCCAAAGGCAAGTTGTTTCACTGATTAATTGTTCCCACTGTCAGGAAATTCTTCCTTAGTTCTAGGTTGGCTCTCTCCTTGATAAGTTTCCATCTGCTTACTTCTTATCCTGTCCTCAAGTATTGAAAAATAGATTGATCCCCTCTTCTTTGTGGCAGCCCCTTTAATACTGAACTTAGAATAACTTTAGTGTCACTTTAAATGTACACTAATTGGCATACATGAGTCCCCAGGGAGTAGGGCGTCCTATAAGAATCCCAAAATAAATAAATAAATAAATAAATACATTAAAATGAAATTTCGTTGCATACAGCTCTCAAAGGGTCGCCACCTCCAGCATATACTACATAAACATGACAAATAAATAAAAATATGCATATATCCACATATATTATATGACCCAGGGAAACAACACAGTCTAATTTTGGATGTATACATGTACATGGCGAGAAAAACGAATCTTGGAAGTTTACCAGATGGATGGCCTAGGGCAGGGGTAGGCAAAGTTGGCTCTTCTATGACTCGTGGACTTCAACTCCCAGACTTTCTGAGCCAATCATGCTAGCTCAGGAATTCTGGGAGTTGAAGTCCACGAGTCATAGAAGAGCCAACTTTGCCTACCCCTGGCCTAGGGAACAAAGCTGTTACAAAACCTAGTAGTCCTGCTAGAAATACTTCAAAACCTCCTTCCAGAGGGGAGCAGCAGAAACAGACTGTAAAGTGGGTATGTGGGGTCTCTAACAATGCTTTGAGCTCTAAGCACATCGCGCTTATAAGTAGTATCCTGAATAACAAGAAGCAAGCTTCCTATAATCTTCTCAGCTGTCCATACCACTCTCTGTATGGGCTTTCTATCTGTGGGAGACTATCTGAGGAAGAAAAGAATAATTAGGGGTGACTTGATAGCAGTATTCCAGTATTTGAGGGGCTGCCACAAAGAAGAGGGGGTCAACTTATTTTTCAAAGCACCAGAGGGCAGGGCAAGAAACAATGGTTGGAAACTAATCAAAGAGAGAAGCAATCTGGAATTAAGGAGAAATTTCCTAACAGTGAGGACAATTAACCAGAGGAACAGCTTTGCCTCCAGAAGTTGTGGTTGCTCCATCACTGGAGGTTTTTTTAAGAAAGAGATTGGACAGTCACTTATCTGAAATGGTATCAGTTATCCTGCTTGAGCAGGGGGCTGGACTAGAAGACCTCCAAGGTCCCTTCCAGCTCTATTCTATTCTAAAAGACTGGAAGACTGCTTTCATGTCACACTGAGTCCTTCTCTTCCTTAGACTAGTTCCCTCAATTATGCATTATATGATTTAGCCTACAGACACCCCTTACCATCTTTGTTGTATTTCTCTGTCCTTTCATGCCATTTCAAGGCTCCTCCTCCAAACATAACACCCTGGCAGCATTCACCCAATTTAAGTATGGTTTATTTATTTTATTTATTTATTTTTGTCAAGTACGTGTTGGTAATATACATAGATATAACATTGTTTGTATGTATATATATATATATGTATGTATATACATATATATGTATATGTATATGTATGTATATGTATGTATGTATATATATATATATATATATATATATATATATATATATATATATATATATATATATATATATATATATATATACATATACATACATACATACATACACATATATATATACATATATATATACATATATATATATACATACATACATACATACATACATACATACATACATATATATATATATACACATACATATATATACACATACACATACACACACACACACACACACACACACACACACACACACACACACACACACACACACACACACATATACCCGGGCAAGGCAGCCGGCCCGGGTTCAAATCCCAGTAAGGGGTATGGCTATCTGACGAGAGCAAAATAAGCTCGAAATAGATCTATAGTAGTCTCCCTTTATTTTCATTGATCAGCAAAAAATCCTACATATATATCCTACATATATGTAGGATATATATGTAGGATATATATATATATCCTACATATATATATATATATATATATATATATATATATATATATATATATATATATATATATATATATATATATATATATATATATATATATGATGTAGGATATATATATATAAACCTTAGACTGTCTACAGTAGACCTCTCCCCATTTCTAAGAGGTCAGTAAGGGGCGTGCTTAAGCGCACCATTGGGCCTACCGTCCCTGTCCTATTGTCATCTATTATCGGTACTTTTTACTTATGTTATGTTTATACAAACAACTACTATCCTGCACATGTTTGACAAATAAATAAATAAATAAAAATAAATATATACATAAGATGGGTACTGATAAGAGGGAACATTAGGACAGGGACGGTAGGCACGCTGGTGTACTTATGCACGCCCCTTACTGACCTCTTATGGTGCCCCCTTTTTGAGAAGTGGAAGGAGAATCTACCTTTTTTTTAAAGAGACCCTTCTCAGCCATTGAGAGCAAGCATTCCAGTTTTCACCCTCCTCCCTCTTGCTTTGCCCTGTTATTTACACTCGTTATGATTCATCTCTTCATCTCTGCAAGCAAGACGGACGTCATCCAGCCCTCCTCCGCTGCATCCATTTATGACGCTCGCCTCCAAAGCTCGAAGCCCACGCGGAATGAGAACGATGGGAACTGTAGTCCCAACGATGGGAACTGTAGTCCCACCCTGGGAACAGAGCCCCAGGGTTCTCTGGCAAGAGACTAGATCCACCATCTCTGGGAAATGTGTTAAAGGCGCAACCATGCAGGCAGGCTCTTTCCCCGTTCGCCCCCCCCCCCAACCCTTAGGAACGATATACTGCTCTTGAACAGGGAGGCTCGATTTTTTTTCCTTTTTAAAGCCTTAGATCCGGCAACTCGTCCCAAGGAAGCCCCGAAGCGACAACCCCATACAGATTCTCTCTCACCGGCTTGGAGGAAGAACTGGACTCCTTCCTGTCCCGCGGGGGCGCCCTGGGGATCCGGGGCCACGTTACCCGCCATCCTGTCGAGAAATCGGCCCGTCTCAGCCACATCCGGGTTCTTAGCCCTCTGACGGCCAGCCAATGGCGACGCCGCACCTCAGAATTCCGTCACCCAATGAGGGCGGTCGATGAGACCGAGCCAATCCGGAGGCGAAGCGGAGGAGGCGGGAGAAGGTGTCAACCAATCAGGAGGAGGGGGTGGGGGCAAGGTTAAGATGACTAGGCTGAACGGGGAAAGCCCGGCTTCTACAGGGGGCGGGGCTACGTTGGAGGCGGGGCGGCCAGGCAGGAATCTGACAGGCGCTTTTTGGGGTTGGGGGGGTGGGAGAGTTTGGCGTAGATCGCCTGGCTTGAAACTTTGATAAACAATGTGGAGTCAGAGGAAATTTATATCCGGTTTGCACAAGTTGTTGTAAACAAGTTGCGATGCGTTTTGTGCACGCAGTGCAGTGGCCCGGACTTATATAAGATGCAGCTCAATACCTGCCCATCAAAATGCAATTTGTTTTTTATACAGATATGGATGCACGCACACAAAAACACACACGTATACATACATACATACACACACACACACACACACACACACACACACACACACACAGTATATATATATATACCGTATATATGATGATGTTTGTCCATCGTGTTCAAAGAGGACCTTGACATCTTGGGGGGGGGGTCAAGACTTGCGCGTGAATTGGATTAAAGTGAGGAAGAGGTGCGCATAGTCAGCCTCACTTTCTCTTCCCAGATTCCATCTTGCTCCAAATAGCAGGACAAGAGTCGAGACAGATATATATGTCTGACGAGAGCAAAATAGCTCGAAATAGATCTATAAGTCTCCCTTTATTTTCATTTATCAGCAAATATGTCTCTCTCTGTGTGTGTGTGTATGTGTGTGTGTGTATACATACCGTGTTTCCCCGAAAATAAGACCCTGTCTTATATATTTTTTGAACCCTGAAATAAGTGCTTGGCCTTATTGCCATGCACTCAAAAGCCCGATTGGGCTTATTATCAGGGGATGTCTTATTTTGGGGGAAACAGGGTATATACATATACATATACACACACATATACACACACACACACATAAATACACACACAGAGGTAGTCTTCATTTTATGACTCTAATGGAGCTCAAAATTTCTCGTTGAGGCATTTGTTAAACAAAAATTGCCCCGTTTTATGACCTTTCTTGCCTCAGTTGTTAAGTGAATCACTGCAGATGTTAAGTTACTAACCTGGTTGTTAAGTGAATCTGGCTTCCCCCTTGACTTTGCTCATCAGGTCGCAAAAGGGGATCACGTGACCGTGGGACACACAACAGTCATAAATATGAACCAGTTAAAATTCAAAATATGAATTTTGATCACCTAACCATGGGGATGCTGGAAAGGTCGTAGCTGGGAAAAACGGTCATAAGTCACTTTTTTTCAGTGCCGTTGTAACTTTGAACGGTCACTAAATGAACTGTTGTAAGTTGAGGACTACCTGTATATGCACAGATAAATAGGCCCAGTATGCTTTTCGTGTTTTGAACTCCTCTATAACAATCGTTCAGGATCGACTGAAAACTTCTAAAAAGGGATTTCTAGCCTGCCTAGACTCAAATCATATCGCTCTCTTGATCTCATTAGATTTTAACACCAAGATGTCTCTCAGACAGGATATTCACATTTGTAGAAATAATACACGTCTTCTGACCAGTAGCAAGGGGCTTCAAGGACAGATATTTCAGTTCTGTCCTGGGTGCTCTACAAATTAGGTATTGTCACAAGAGGCCCATCAAAAGTTACTTTCATAACACCATTGACAAACAAATCCAAACATTGTTATTTGGTTTATCATGAGCCATATAACAAGCTTTTTTAAAAATCAGGAAAAAGTAAAACAGGTCTTATTTCACCATTTAATAGAGGTGGAGAATCAATGATGGTTGTTTCAATAATTAATCATGCTTCCTTTTTATCTGCATCAGCATGGCATTACAACTCCAGCAACTTGGGTGTCACAATCTGCTTATTTTATTATCGGTGTCTTAACCCTGCCAACTAACGTAATTTTCACCAGATACATACTAAATTTGCATTGCACAGTAAGTAATCTGCTTTTCTGTTTTGCTCAGTTCATTTTTCATTTTTCTTTTTGCTAAATGAAATCTCATTTGAATGCAAGTCTGTAAATCTGATTAAACAAATTCCCAAACTGAGATTGCCACTTGTGACAGAACAGCACAATAAGCAGAATTTAAGAATAGATATAGCTGGGAGACCCTAACAGTTCTAGTACTGTTAGTTTATTAGGCTGTTAATCCAGTTGAACATAGTTTAATGTGGTAAAAAGTTCACACCATGGTATGATCCATTTCAAAAAAGGCAGCTTTATTTGTACTGCAAATGTACAGTATAAAATTTACAAACTACAATTTGCTTATTTTCATAGTTGCTTCTTAACACAACAAAAAACATAATCCAGAAAGAAAAAAGCCAAACAATAGTACACTGTAGATTATCCAAGATGTAAAAAAACTATTAAGATCCATTGGCAACTGAATCTTCCTCCATCTCTTCTCCAGCCTCATCTGAAGGACCTAATTAACAGATAATACAAATATAAATTAATTTTGTTAAACAGAGATGTGAAAGATCAAATTCTTACCAAAGGAACAGTTGTACTGAGTCAGTTATTTTTTTTCATTTGGAAAAATTTAAGTTCGTACTAATTTAGCAATTTTCTTCAACTTTCTTACAAGTTCTGGCCTTTGCTCTCTCCAATCCGACCTAAGCTTAGTACACAAAATCATCTACCTTAACGTCCTACCTGTTAACGACTACTTTAATTTCAACCGAAATAACACTAGGGCTATCAATAGATACAAACTAAATGTAATCCGCTCAAATCTTGATTGCAGAAAATACGACTTCTGCAATAGAGTAGTAAATGTCTGGAACACTTTACCTGATCCTGTTGTTAGTTTCTCTAACCCGCATACCTTTTACCTTAAACTGTCTACCGTGGACCTTACACGTTTCTTAAGAGGTCCCTAAGGGGGCGTGCATAAGCGCACCAACGTGCCTACCGTCCCTGTCCTACTGTACCCATTTGCATGTACTCATTTTATGTTTATGGCTATGTTTTGCTTCTTTATATCCATTTATTTGTGTCATTTTTTCATGTGTCCTGTTTCCTTGCCCTTGTTGACAAATAATAAATAAATAAATAAATAAGTAGAAAGCAAGTAAGGATACATTACCACATTTTGTAGCCAAAAAATATTGAATTCTGTATTGTCTTTGTATTACAAACAATATATTCTCCACAACATGGCAATTTAAATACCTCAGCCTTGAAATGTTCCATTCTATCTACATAATTACCCTAAATTGCTCTAGAAACAGTTTTTTAAAAAACCGCTCCTCGCCTGTTCTTTCAAAGGAAACTTGTCAGCTATGCTTTTTAAATGTTAGAAGACTTAGAAGAGCCGAGGTGGCGCAGCGGTTAGAGTGCAGTACTGCAGACTGTGATCCACAGGTCAGCGGTTCAAATCTCACCGCCTCAAGGTTGACTCAGCCTTCCATCCTTCCGAGGTAGGTAAAATGAGGACCCAGATTGTTGGGGGCAATATAAATATGCATTGCTTACTGGTGTAAACAGCTTAGAGAATGCTTGCACTGTGAGGCGGTATATAATTCTCACAAATAAATAAATAAGACTGAATGTTTCTTACCAGTTTTACGGTCCCTGCCAGGTATTTGACCAGCCTGCAGCAAGCCTTTCAGCCTTTCCACTTCAGCTAGAGTCGAGGCATTTGCGATCGCATTCTTGAAAAGAAACATCCAAAGTCACTCATGTAAACTAACTTAAAAGCTAATGCAAAGTCAAATGATTTGCTCAAACAATAATATTTTCAGTAACAACGTAGCAGTGAATTTTTAAGTAATCTGTACTTGTCAGCTGCAAAACAAAGAGAAAGCTGTACAATTCATGACGGTAGCAAAAGCAAGCTTACACAACGGCAAACAAACAGGGTTCTGGAAATTAATAGCAGCGTGTACTTCTGTATGAAGGGGTATTGCTATGGCCTAGAGATGGAGCTCTCGCCTCACAATCAGGAGGCTGTGAGTTCGATCCTAGGTAGAGGCAGATATTTTTCTCTCTCTGGGCACAATGAGAATATTTCTGCTGAACAAAACTCTGCATTGGCGACAGGAAGGGCATCCGGCCATTAAACACTCTGCTAGCTCCATTCAGTTGCCCAGGCTCCATCTCGCAAGGGATTATGGGGTTGTTAAAAGATGATGAGGATGATGTACTTCCATATTAAATATTTGGCTAGATTTGACCAGTGACCTTCTTGATTGAACTGCTCCTTTTATGGAGGTCCGAAAAAGATTACCTTTATAGCCTCTACATCTCCTGGGGAGGGCCCGGCCTTCTTTTTGTCAGTAGGCAAACCAGCACCTGGGTTAAAACTGAAGAAAGGAAGGAACGGTTCAAATTGAAAAGGTCTTCAACTTGCTTCTCGAACTTCCCAAAAGAAGCTCAGGGAAGCCCACATTTCAATCAAGTGTAGTATCTTATCTTTGTTAACAAACTGATATAATCAAAGAATAGCTCTTTCAGAAACACCAGCAGGAAAGCATTCCCTCAACCCACCCTTTTAACACTGTCCCAAGCAAAATTGTAAAGGCTGCGTGAAGGTTAAGCTGCCGACTTGAATTTTGAACCACCAGGTTGGTGATCAAAAAAAAATTGTATTGTTTCTTCTAAAGTATATGAAGCATTGCACTGCTAATTAGTGACAGCTACTGCTGCTTCTTTTTTTTCCATTTGCCTGTGGTGTTTCTGAAGAGTTTAAAGTGGTTATCCGTATCTTACGTTTTGGCTCTCCTGGCAATATCCTTTGCAAGCTGGGCACCCTGCTTGCCCTTGAACATTTTCTCTGCCTCCTGACGCTCCTACAGCAACACCACACACACACAAAGTTAATGCAACATCAATAGAAACAAGTCTACTGTGCATGGTTTTCCCCCAAGCAATTTGCAGGGTAAGCTAATATATACAAATGTGTGCACACACGTTGACATTACACATTTCAACTTGCAATTCTTCCCCCAAAGTTGCACACTTCGTTGGATATTTCTATTTTAAAAAGGGATGTGCTTCTGTCCCAGGTGACATATGAACTGCTGTGCCGTAACGGGAAATTTCATTTAGCTTAGATGCTGTTCTGAGAGTGACTTTCTTTCTCCAGCCATCTAAGAAGGAATAACCAAGTATCTATGAATTATTCCAAATGTGGGTAATTTCAAAGTACAGAAAACATTTTAAAATAAAACTCTGAATTTTCATTCAGTCTGTCATATGCTGGCCGCACACAATACCAGAATTCCTAGTATTGTCATGCCTGGAATCCATTTTGAGCATTGGATCTTCAGGCCTGCCACATTTAGGACTGTGGGAAACTGGGAGGGGGGATTGTAGGAGCTGGGGAGATGTGTGGTCATAATAACATTCCTTTCTCAGAGAGCCAAGGCCACTCTACCCTGCACCTGGAGGGGTGTGACTGGGAGGCATCTCCAGTTGGGATTGATTAAACCATGTGATGGACATGTGGGTGCTGGGGCAGGATCTTGGATTTTCTTTTGGGTGGGGAAAACCCGAAAGCTTTCAGATTCAGGTTTTCCCAAATGTGCCAATATGGCATCTCTAATAAAGTGGAACTGTGAGGAAACTCAAGCATCGGAGTTTTCTTTCGTTGGGGGTGTTACTTGGAACCCTGACACCTAGTTTTATCTTAATTTTTAAATTCAGAACCCAAGTATACATTTTAAAACTCCCAGCCTTATTACTGCATTTATGGTATGTTTCCATAACATAACCATACTGCAAGACTAAATTTCAAATTACAGTTGCAAAAAATCGAGTCATAATCAAAATGCTAACCCGGAAAATTAGGTTAAAGAGAAAAACTCAAAATTATGTAATTGAATATACTTGTCAGGAAACAGTACTTCAAAAGTGTCAGAGGACTTACTTTTAATTTCACTTTCTGGAAATCCAGCACTCTGACCTGTGGAACCTTGTGGATGATATATAGCCTATAATGCTTCTTATTTGTTACAGGATTTCTCAAAACGCTAAAAAGGGAAAAGGGAAGACATTCACATAATTCCAAAAAGAAAAATGTGTTTAGACCATTTAAATACCGGAACCAATAAGGCAAACACATTACAAGATAAAATGTGAAACCAGAGATCAGAGGAATGCACATTTGAACAATTACAATAAACTAATTACCAAAAGAAAAAGGAATAACACTTCCGTTTGGTAAGATAAAGAGTTTGCAACACCAATCAGTTAATGAGTGATTGCAGATTTTTAAAAAAACCAAACCTTAGGGTTCTAAATTTACATGTGCAAAAGAACCTGCTATTATATCAAGGAAGAATTCTTATGTTTTGTTGACACTGCAATTACAATATAAAAATGGCTTTTCATATACATACCAAGAGGTTTAACCTATATGACTTGATTAACATTATGCATTATACATATTATAAATCATTACAAGGTCAAAATGCCTCGTTCTCAAACTGGTAAATTATATTCTGGCCTTTCATGGTCACCGCAAACCCACTTAAATCTAAAATGTAATGAAAACTGAACAAGTGACAACTGTGTGAATTTTTTTTTTTGCATTTTCTTCACCATGCATGATCATAGTCTTTATTGAGAAAAGGACTGATCCGATGCCACCCCAGCTGGCTTTTATGCTAGCATAAAAACCAGCTGGCTTTTTCTAGCATAAAAGGCAGCTGGGTGGCATTGGATCAGTCCTTTTCTCTTAGTCCAGGGATGTGAAACTTGCAGCCCACAGGCCGGATGCGTCACGCACTGGCCACGCCCGGTTTAGCGAAGGGGGAAAAAGTCACAATGCCGTGACAACATAAGTTTGACACCCGTCTTTGGCCAATCTTCCTCACAGAGAAGAAGTGGTTACAAAGAAAATAGGAGGGATTATGAATGCTACCTTTAGTTCAGCGGCGGATTGCTCCCTTACCAGTGCCGGTGCGCTGCGCACGCATCTCCACGCTTCGGGCGTGCGTGCCCCCTTGCGTGATTTTGCTTCTGCGCATGTGCGGAAGCAAAATCTCACCAAAATCTTGTGAGGGGACGCGCGCAAGAGATATTTTGGCGAGATTTTGCTTCCACGCATGCGCAGAAGCAAAATCTCGCAAAATCTCTCTCGTGCGCGCGTCCCCTCGCAAGATTTCGGCACGATTTTGCTTCCGCACATGCGCAGAAGCAAAATCGGCCAAAAATTCGCGGGAAAAAATGGTGACGCGCGCAGTGGACCGGCAGAGAGGGCTCCGGAGCAGTCGCGCGCAAATTGCGCAATCGGCCGCTCCCTACCAGAGCTGTGCACTGGGCAGCTCCGGCAGGAACCCACCTCTGCGTTAGTTGTACAAAATAAAGTGGAATATAAATCTGGTAAGTGAATATATAAATTTGCTTTTAAGTAACAGTAGCAGCGTCCTCACTTTTTTCAACAATCAGAAACTGTTGTTTAAAAAGAAAGATTTTGTACCTCAGATAAGTTAGGGATTTGATAGTTGCCAAAGGATCAAGATCACCCTAAGAAAGGTAAAACATAAGACATTTGGTTAATTTTTAACAACGTTATTTACACTGTGTACTGTTTCCTTCAAGCAGTGCAAGATTTAGTACAGAACAAGCCTATGTCATGTTTGCAATTTAGTTTAAGAAAGTTTAGGACTAGTATTACTATGTGAATTCACACTCTAGTTCAGAAAGAATACTGTGCATCAAGCAGGCCAGATGTTTGCAGCCTTGGCATTTTAAACTCTACAGTTCAGAAAGCTTAACAACACGAAGCAAAGTTTATAAACAACATGAAGCAATGTTTATAAACTTTGCTTCGTGTTGTTAAGCTTTCTGAACTGTAGTGCTTAAAATGCCAAGGCTGCAAACATCTGGCCTGCTTGATGCATAGCATTCTTTCTGAACTAGAGAAAGTCATTCACTTTTTCTTCCAGGCTTATGCGTTGCAAGGTCAATAATGTTCTGCAGATTGGCATAAGCCGTTCACAAGGCAGAACCACACACATGGATTGAAATTCGAGAAACACAAACCGGCGCTGTTTACCTGTGTTTTTGTCAAACTACATTTAGAGAATAAGAGCTGTCTTTCAGTTTCCCCAAGAGGGAAATACTGTAAACTTCGACTGTGAGAACTGAAATTGCTTTCATCAATCTGCTTCCCTGAGAATTTCTGTCTTTTGCTGTTTATATTAGACACATATTTAAGCCTATTTAAACCAATGATATAATACTCTAAAACAAAGAAAAATTAAACAAAAAAACCCCTCTTTCTCCCTTTATTAGAAAAAGTCATATGTAAATAGCAGCACCCATGTACTTGAGATTAGAACAAAAGACAGTGAAAGAAAACCATTTGAACAGGGGTCTCCAACCTTGGCAACTTTAAGACTTGTGGACTTTAACTCCCAGAGTTCCTCAGCCAGCTTTGCTGGCTGAGGAATTCTGGGAGTTGAAGTCCACAAGTCTTAAAGTTGCCAAGGTTGGAGACCCCTGCATTAGAATATTTAGCCACGTAATTCAGCTTAGATGGTGTTAAAAAAGGTTGTATTTTGGTTTTGGCTTAAAGTGATTTATAAATCCAGCCAATATTCTTGCAGGCTATAGTTTATGGCTTGGCTTAGTATAATGCAGATATTAATCTAGAAACTACCGTACAAATTCCCACATTTTTATGCATGCCCAACTAAAGTGTTCACAATTTTTAAGAATGTTTACATACCGAGAAGAAAACTGAACATAAATCTCAAACTGTAGGTCACCCTAGTACTCAAAAGAAATACTTATTTCCTTTATTTGACTTACCAACTCCATTATGTTATTGTTGATAAGGATGAGTTCAGTGAGATTTGGCAAAGACTGTTCAAGTCCTTCACCTATTCGGCTACAAAAAGGAGAGGATAAAGAGAAAAACTTATAAATTAAATCTGGTAGAAGATAATTTCTTTACCAAGCATCATTTGCTTTTATATTTGCATTAAGGCATGCAATAGAAATAAAGATCAATATAGAATTTCCATTTGCCGTATTTTTCAGAGTATAAGACGCACCTTTCACCACCACCCCTAAAAGAGGCTGAAAATTTGGGTGCATCTTATACTCTGACTGTAGCTTTTTTGAAGCTTTTTCCCCCAGCCCTAACGAGGTGCTAACCATCTTCCCGGCTTGCAGGATTGTTTTCATTGCTACTCCCCCCGAAAAAGTTTTTTTCAGCCCTAAGTCTTTGCAGGCTTGTTTTGATTGCTACTCCCTCCCAAAAGGTTTTTTCCAGCCCTAACCAGGGGATAAAATAATGTGCTGAAGCTGACCAGACTAAGGACGCTAGCCAGATGAATACCTGGTAGCTAGATTTTTCCCCCTATTTTCCTCCCCCAAAACTAAGGTGCGTCTTATACTCTGAAAAATACCGTAATCTAAAGAAGATAACTCCAGGCCTCAAAATTGTGGCTGAAAACACACTCACCTTAATCTGTTGTTATTCATCAGCAATGTTTTCAATCTCCTCAGCAGCGGAAAGCCGTCCAATTTCCGGATCTCATTGTCGGAGAAATCAATAGTATCAAACTGGTCCAATGTGGCACCCAAATTCTCAATTACAGGAATCTTGTATCCTGATAAAACACAGAACAGTATAAAAACGTAAAAATATATATTCGGAATATGCATCTGATAACATTTAACAGCAAACTATCATTGCTGCATTTCTTATAACAAACCTGACAAGGCCTGGCCAAATGGAGTACATTCAGAAGAGAATGGCAGCAAGCTCTGATAAAAGGAAACATTTGAAACAGCGTTCTATAACTTTAGAGACCTACCTACCTACCTTGTTTCCCCGAAACTAAGACCCTGTCTTATATTTTTTTGAAACCTGAAATAAGCACTTGGCCTTATTGCCATGCACTCAAAAGCCCGATTGGGCTGATTATCAGGGGATGTCTTATTTGGGGGGAAACAGGGTATTGAAAAACATCGTCAATATTTGTAACAAAAGAAAACCACACATCTTAACAAATTACAAAAAGATATGGGGTTTTTTCCTTACTTGCAAGCTCCTAGGCTTCGATTAACTTAGATCGTTGCAAAGTGAATCAATCAGCAACAATAAACAAAATTGTTTTTTTATAGAACTGCTGAAGAAAAAGCACACAAAATCCGGCTCACTAAGAACAGGTTGGGACCCCTGAATGATCCCAGCATGATCCAGAGCTTATCACCCATAATGGTCAAGGCCAAACCACTTTATATCAGGTACACAGAGAGCACATTTTTTTCACTTAAGGCAAGGAGTCAAGAACAAGATAGAACAGAAATTGTGAGGTCCTTGGTTCTCCCTGAACTTGGTTGTTTTCTTGCAGATGCTCATTACCCAAACTAGATAACTGTCATCGGTGTTTGTCAGTTTTGGAAGCCATTTTTTCTTTTCTAGCTTCTAAACTGCCACATATTTTAGCCTGGGAAATTGGGAAGGGGGGTTGGTTGGAGCTGTGGAAGATTAGCCATAACAACATTCTTTACTCTGGGAGTCAAGGACATTTGCCTGCACCTGGATGGAACGGACTGGGGGTTGTCTCCAGTTGAATGCGAAGACTGGATTGGACCATGTGATGAACTTGTGGGTGTGGGGAAGGGTTGTGAACTTTCTTTTGGGTGGGGAAAACCTGGAAGCTTCAGATTCGGGTTTTCCCAGATGTGCCAACATGACATCTCTAATAAACTGGAACTTTGAGGAACTTCTAGCCTTGGAGTTTTATTTTATTTTATTTATTATTGTTGGGGGTGTTTCTTGGAACCCTGACAGTTTTATTTTTTGGTAAGCTACCTAGAGTCATGGGACAGCTATATAAATTCTATGAATGAATGAATGAATGAACGAATGAATATATTGATCTAAATTCTGTCTCTAAATTCTCTATGTATCTATATCTATATATCTAAATGTAAATTATCCATCCATCCATCCATCCATCCATCCATATTTAAATAGTAAATGTGCTCTACATGGGGCTACCCTTGAAGAGTAGCCGGAGATTTCAACTGGTGCAAAATGCGGCTGCGCATGCTGTGGTGGGTGTCTCAAGATACACCCACGTAACACCCATACTCCGCCAGCTGCACTGGTTGCCCATTGGTCTCAGGGTGCAATTCAAGGTGTTGAATATCATCTTTAAAGCCCTACATGACTTAGGACCAGGTTACCTCCGGGACCGCATCCTACCTCATACTTCCCTTCGACCAGTTAGGGCCCACAGAGTCGGTCTCCTCCAGGTCCCGTCAACCAAACAATGTCGGCTGGCGGGGCCTAGGGGGAGGGCCTTCTCTGTGGGCGCCCCTGCTCTCTGGAACCAACTCCCCCCAGAGATACAAATTATCCCCACCCTGCTGGCCTTCCGAAAATCCATTAAGACATGGCTCTTCCTGCAGGCGGGGTTATGAGACAATTTACTTCTTATGTCTCCCCCACATATGTATGGTTTTTGTATCTTTTTTTAATAAATTCTTTTTTAAATTGTTATTAAATCTTTTATATTGTTTAGTGGTTCTTGACATGTTGTACGCCGCCCTGAGTCCCCAGGGAGTAGGGCGGCATATAAGAACTCTAAAAGAAAATAATAAATAAATAAATTCTATATCTACCTATCTATTGGAATTTTATATCTACCTATCATCTATTTAAATTCTCTATCATCTTTCCCCCACCCCCCACCTATCCATCCATCCTAGAACAGAAGGGTCAAGCACTCTCTTTGGGACCCAATCCTGAAGACCCAATCCTGCTTTTTTGCCTGTTCGTGCATCAGAATCAAGGCTGCTGCTGCTGCTGCCCCAATAACCACGCCAGATATGGAACAAATGGTGAGAAACAGGTTTGGGTGTAAAGATGGTCCCCAGGGGCAGGGGACCGGAAGTGGAGCCATTCCCGACACCAGTCCTGGGATTATCCTAAGGAACCTGAAAACGCGTATAGAGCAAAGTCATACAGCCTCCCCTATTCCCTAACATTCCACAAACGCCTTTTAATAAAATTAGTCCCTCGCGGGCCACCATCCCGTTCGGAAAACGCTTTGCACAGGGCGCTTAAGGAGCCCGGGCCTACTATGTCGGACAGAATCAAGCTCGGTCCCGGGAGGCAGAACCCTCAAGGCGGCTTCTTACCACGGAGGTCGAGCTCCCGGTCTCGCACGGCGCTGGTGTATTGCGCCGCCTGCTCGATGAGCTCCGCTGTCAGCTTCACCATCTTCCCCTCTTGGGCGGCCTCCGCAAAGAACGCACCGCCCCCAAAAGGGCTTGAATGGAGTGCGCATGCGTCGCGGCCGCACTTGACGCAGTCCGCGGAGGCGAGTTGCCGAGCGGCCAAAGCCGAAAGCCGAGCAATCGAGCGCCAAAGGCTTTTGCGCAAGGCTTGCTCCGTCGCTATGGTAACGCTGACGTTGTCGGCGTGGAAGGCCCGCCTCTTTTCAAGGGGTGGGGCTTGGAGTTGCCTTTGAGTTCTAGTGTTGCGGAAAATGCTCCGACGACCGCTCCCAATAAATGTTAAATAAATATAAACGTTAATATAAATATAAGTACAAATATAAGTATAACATATAAATATAGTAGACATCCATAGGTGACAAAGCACCATTGCTCTGTTCAGAGAAAAGGCCTTAATGAGACCAATGAGGATTTAATGAGTGTTTCAACAATGACCCCTCCAAGACCCACTTGGAGGACTGCAAAATTAAAATGATTTGCCAAATATTGACAATTTTATTTACTTAAAACATTTAATTAGCCACCGATTGGCAGCTACCAATCAAGATACTTGCAAACATTTAAAACAATATCACACTTCTCATTATTTTTCATTTGCACAAAAAAAAAAGGGGGGGGGGGTCCTCAAGAAAAATATTTTACTGGTATTAATATTGAACGGGTTTAACGTTATTACATGATTCAATAAATAAGTATTCTACAAATGCATCAATTTTAATTTTTAACATACCGGTAGTAAATATTGATAAATATTTATTTATTTATTTATTTATTTATTTATTTATTTATTTATTTATTTATTTATTTATTTATTTATTTATTTATTTATTTATTTATTTATTTATTTATTTGTGAGATTTATATACTGCCTCACAGTGCAAGCACTCTCTAAGCAGTTTACACCAGTAAGCAATGCATATATATTGCCTCCAACAATCTCATTTTATCCACCTCAGAAGGATGGAAGGCTGAGTCAACCTTGAGCCCGTGAGATTTGAACCGCTGACCTGTGGACCTGGTGACCTGGATCACAGTCAGCTAAAGTGGCCTGCAGTATTGCCTCTAACCGCTGCGCCACCTCGGCTCAGTTAAATATAAAGTATGTACTTTAAATATAAAGTATGCAAACAAAAGCTCTTTTAGAATGCTCCATAGTTTTCAAAAGCGAGAAGGGATCCCGAGAGTAAAACATCTAAGAAACACAGATTTAATGGAATGCCCTACATCATGGCAGGTTCATTCAACATGCTAAAGCTGGATGGGAGAGCTGATTCTCAGCTCGATCAGATGTATATTTATTTACAGGACTTATATGGCTGCTTATCTCACACAATCATTGTAGGTGGCTACACCCTTCCTGCCAAGTGCCAGACCAAGCAGCCTCCCAGCTCAACCTCTCCATCATAGCTCAATGCCTGGGAGAAGAGTCAGGTCTTCACAGTCCACCTAAAGGCTAGAAGGGCAGCTATTCCTTGGGTCTCAGTTTGGTTGCCTTTTCCAAACCATTTTGTTAAAAATACTTTATTATGATTTTTTTAAAGAACATAAAACAGAAGTAGCTCGAAGTAGAACACCTATCAAAATATGATATCCATGTATCAAGTCCAGAGAGTTTTGCACACCAGTCAATTATCTCAATCTATTTTGGCTGTGCTGTGTTCTTTCCTTCCCCCAGAAGTGTTAAGATAAGGGTTACTGATAGATGGTATCCGTTTCCTCTTCAAATTTTTGGACCCACATGATGAAATCACAAGGATGAGGCACTAATCAACTACATCCACAGTTTATTTTTTTTATTTATTTATTTAGTTTGTCAAACATGTACGAGGTAACAGGTGTAAGTATAAACATGGACATGAGTACATGAAATGAGTACAAATAAATGGGGACAGTAGGACAGGGACGGTAGGCACGCTGGTGCGCTTATGCACGCCCCCTTACAGACATCTTAGGAATGGTGTGAGGTCCACGGTAGACAGTTTAAGGTTAAAGCTATGTGAGCAAAAGGTTTTCAGGAATGAGAATGTTAACACTGTTAGCAGGCAAAAAAGGAACATTAGATTTCCTTCCTTCCTTCCTTCCTTCCTTCCTTCCTTCCTTCCTTCCTTCCTTCCTTCCTTCCTTCCTTCCTTCCTTCCTTCCTTCCTTCCTATAAAGTACTAGGGAAAAAGAAACTGAAACATGCATCCCACCCTATTTTATCTAAATGTAGGCTTCCCATTAGAGAGTAGAGTTCTTGCTGGAAATCTTTACTGTTACCGTACTTTACCTTCCAGAATAGAATAGAATAGAATAGAATAGAATAGAATAGAATAGAATAGAATAGAATAGAATAGAATAGAATAGAATAGAATAGAATAGAATAGAATTCTTTATTGGCCAAGTATGATTGGACACACAAGGAATTTGTATTTGGTGCATGTGCTCTCAGTGTACATAAAAGAAAAGATACATTTGTCAAGAATCAGGAGGTACAACACTTAATGATTGTCATAGGGTACAAATAAATCTTAATAAATCTTACTAAGAATCAGAGTTCTAAGAGACTTTCCTTGGGGTTCATTACTTCCATTTTGGGTTGCTGAATCAGAAGCCTGATATTTGATAAATCCCACTTATCCCCAAATAAATTGATAGAAGCCATGACATGTAAAATTTACTATGCACGTCTTCTCTCTGTCTTTTGGAGCGGCATGTTGATGTCTTCAGCCAGCTTTGACCATCCATTATAGATTGCCAGGAGTGGTGCTTATATCTTAGCAATTATATATTATGGGTTGTCCATCAGCCAGGAAGTGTCCTCAAAATAGTCCTTCTGCATGCATCAATGAGGATAATACATTTTAACAAGCCAGAAGTGCATAGTTACAGCAGGGCACCATTAACTACTAAGACATATTACCATATTAAAGATTGAGACAGACGTATGTCAACAGTTGTGTGACTACGGTTGTAGCCTATGAATTTGAAGATCAAGCAGAAGAAGTTGAAACATGTACACATCCGATTGTACTTTTACATTTTCAAATAGCAAAATTAAGGGGGGGAAACAGGTCCGATAGGAACAGACAACCAAAGCATCCGGAAAATGATTCCCCCCCCCCCCCGCTATCCCATCTTCTGAAATGGTTCATATGGTATTGAACATCAAATAACAGAAGTACATTTTATTTATTTATTTATTTATTTATTTATTTATTTATTTATTTATTTATTTATCAACAAGTGCAAGGAAACAGAACACATGAAAAAATGGCACAAATAAATGGATATAAAGAAGCAAAACATAGCCATAAATACATAAAATGAGTACATACAAATGGGTACAGTAGGACAGAGACGGTAGGCACGTTGGTGCGCTTATGTACGGCCCCTTAGGGACCGCTTAAGAAACGTGTAAGGTCCACGGTAGACAGTTTAAGGTAAAAGGTATGCGGGTTACAGAAACTAACAACAGGATCAGGTAGAGTGTTCCAGACATTTACTACTCTATTGCAGAAGTCGTATTTTCTGCAATCAAGATTAGAGCGGAATGCATTTAGTTTGTATTAGTTTGTATTTTCATGAAGTTTTTTTTTAAAGCAAAATAAATGTGAAAGAAGTCTTAACGTACCTAGAAATAACTAAAGTTATTACAATATAAAATGTAAAGAATCGTTGGAAATTTTGGGTGTGTGTTTTGTGTAATGGTATAATGTCTTTGCTTTCCCACTGTTCATATGTCCCCTCCAAATAATTTTTTAAAAGATAAAAGTTACAGTTACTGTATATAAATATTGCTGACATACAACGGGCATTATTGCTGGTGCTCTATGTATGTATGTATGCAATGTTAATGATTTTTATTTTAGACATGTATTGCATTACTACTGGCGGAAAATGGATTGATCTGACATTTCTAATGTTCTTTTTTTAGGTTTGTCAAATGTTGAAAGTTCATCTACTGTTTCTGGCTTAGGGCAATATTCTCTCTCTCTCTCTCTCTCTCTCTCTCTCTCTCTCTCTCTCTCTCTCTCTCTCTCTCTCTCTCTCTCTCTCTCTCTCTGTGTGTGTGTGTGTATGTGTGTGTGTTGTGTTTAAATGCTATATGTCAGTAGAATTAATATTTTCTCCTTCCTTGGGCACTTTCTGAACTGCAACAATTGGTTTTAAATCTTATGTTCCTGTCACTAGAGACCACGAGGTGGCATACTAACATCAGAGAAATTTATGCCAAGTGTCTACTTCATCAGAAACTGCATATGTAACAAGAAAAATGTTTTACACATCCGGAGATGATAGATGGGTGGATATAAGATAAATAGATGTAGATGTATAGATAATCGGGTAAAAAAACACAAATTTTGGTGATGACTAAGAGTCAGCTTTTGCCAAGAAATAAATTATGAAAACACCAACCTGTGTGCCATATTCAACCCAAAATTGATTTTTTTTTTAAATGAGCTTCCTTAGTCCTATCAATCAACCGGTTTATTTATGTATTATTTATTACACAAATTTGTACTCCTACTTTCATAATATCATATTTCATAAATAACTATGCATGAGAAAAGTCAATACAATAGGAACTTTTAAAAGGGGAGGCCTAACAAATATCCGGGAGGCATATAATACATGATATTTGATTAACTCATGGAAAGCTAGGGACATGGCTCATTTCCAAAGATTGATTATTCCACTGGCATCTACCAATTTTTGCCAGCACTGCTGTTTTCCTCTTTTTGAAATCCCCTCAAATTAAATCAAGTTTGGCCTTGAATTTCCATCTCCAAGCCACGATGAATACATTTAACGACAAACCTTATACAGTTAGTCCTTGACCTATGACCACAATTGATGCCAAAATTTCTGTTGTTAAGTGAGACATTTGTAAAGTGAGTTTTACCCCGTTTTATGACCTTTCTTGCCACAGTTGTTAAGTGAATCACTGCAGTTATTAAATTAGTAACATGGTTGTTAAGTGAATCTGGCTTCCCCATTGACTTTGCTTGTCAGAAGGTCGCAAAAGGGGATCTCATAATCCCAGGATATTGCAACGATCATAAATACGAGTTAGATGCCAAGCAGCTGAATTTTGATCACATCACTATGGGGAGGCCACAAAGGTCGTAAGTGTGAAAAAATGGTCACAAGCCACATTTTTCAGTGCTGTTGTAACTTCAAAAGGTCACTAAATGAACTGTTGTAAGTCGAAAAATATCTGTACAGAGCAGAGGTGGGTTTTGTTCTGTCCCCACGAAGCACACAACCACACAAGCAGTTTAATGCAACACTTTTACTAATAAACCTTTTATCAGTAAAGAATGCACACACCAAGTTACAAACAGTCTTTGTTGGCAAACAACCAGCTACTAATTAACTTCATTAATAGCTGGTATTAGTTCAAAGGGGTCGCAAACAATGACGAGTAAATTAAGTCCAGTTATCTTACGGAGTTTTCAAGAGTTGGCAAAGTTCCTAGAAATTCGTCCTTGATAATCCAAGCCAACGCAGAGAATGCCAAAACAAGAGTCAGGGAACAAGCTGTGATCAGACAGGTCTCTTTTTCGAACGTTATTCTCTGCAGCTTGTTAGCTGCAACTGATGACCTTAAATAGACTAAGAGAGTGGCCAATTAGCCCCAAGTCTTACTCCCGAGTAGACCTCCTCCCAAGTAAACCTTCCTGCCTCTTGGCAGCCCTGTGTGCTCTTGCATTCAGGAAAGGAATAGCCCCTCCTTTCTCAGCACTGCCAAGAGGTACTGAAGGTTCCAAAGGCCCAGGCTGCACAAGCTGCGGGCGGGCCACAACAGGTTCCTCCCAGTTCGCACCGGTTCTATAGAACCGGTAGCAAACCATTGGTGATGTCATGGTGATGTCACGGAACCAGTTCTGTCGGTGCTGATCCGTGGACGCCGCAATCTTTTTTTTGGAATTTTTATTTTATTTTATTTTTTAAAAAAATTTCTTCTGCGCATGCACAGAAGCTAAGTTTCCAGCACTGTGCATAAACCGCCATCTTGTTTTTTGGCTTTTTTGGAGGGGGAATTTTTTGAGAATTTTTGCCACTGCGCCCACGAGACACGGCCATGCGGTGCGGGAGAAAGCGAACAGGCAGCGAGGTAACTTAGAACCCACCCTTGGTACAGAGTAAGGAGGAAGTGCTATTGAATGTAGCATTTGCCTTTGAGTAAACAAGGAGATTTCTCCAGTTTGCCTTATACTGGGAGCATCAACAGCATAATCAAATAGGAGAGTGCTGAAAAATGCAAAGGATGCCAAAGATTTAGAGTCCAAAACATGTGGCATCAATTATTCAACATAGCCCAGATTCTATTAGGCAATTTGCAAGTTCACCAAATGTACTGAACCATCCTTTAGTTTTCATACTGTTATAAACTAAACATTATGCTAAGCCAGAGGCCATGTTTGCACAACACACTGAACCCCGGGAAAGAGTTCACCCGTTCTTTCCAAACCACCTTTCGCTGACTATTACAGCCTGACTCACCATTTTGCAGCAGGTGTTTGCTTCTAGGGCTTCGACAGTGTGTTTAAATTTCATTTTATTGCTTGAGAGGTCAGCTGATGCTTTGGCTAAATTAAACCTTGGTTTAATTCTCCACTGTGACCATTTGAAAATCTGCGCCGACTGGGGAAAGTGGCTGTATCCATTTTACCAGGGAGAAAGTCTCTGCAAATTTACATGGGTCTACTCTAAACAGAGGTGACTGGGATTCCTCTGGTAGAAACTATTATACAATTCAGTTTCTTTATTCATTAGAGCGAGGCACGAGGATTTACTCAGGAGGTAAGGACAGGAGGAGCCATTTAAACTTTACCCCTGTGTTGTTTGCTTATTGTGTGCTGACATTTCTTTCCACATTCGTGCTGGCAGGAACTGGAGGATACTGAAGAATTAAACATTTTGAGGACATTCTCTTATAATTGTTACAGTGATGAGTCACAGAGCAAATTAACTTCATAATCACTAATCTAGTCATTTCCCTACTGGAGTTTTGGGACTCTGCAGTCCCACACACACACAATTTCCTCAAGCAGAGTCCTCTATCATGCTTACCCACAATTGAGGGTTTTTTTGCCTAAACCAGTGGTTCTCAATCTATGGTCCTCTGGAGAGCTGCGATACCATCACAGGGGGTCCCACAAAGGTTTGAAAAAAAAATGTTATGATTTAAATCTTAAGTCTTGGGGGTCCATGACCATGGTCCATGGCCACAAAAGGAATTTAATGGGGGTCAATGGTGAAGAAAAGGTTGAGAATTACTGGTCTAAACAATTGGGTTCACGCACGCTAAGACGTAAACCATGATAAAGGGTCTGGAAAATAAAACATACGAAGAGCGGTTGCAGGAACTGAGCTTGGCCAGTCTGGCGAAGAGAAGGACCAGGGGTGACATGATAGCAGTGTTCCAATACTTGAGGGGATGCCACAGAGAGGAGGGGGTCAGGCTGTTCTCTATGGCACCAGAAAGCCAAACAAGGAATAACGGATGGAAGCTGACCAAGGAGAGATTCAACCTGGAAGTGAGGAGAAACTTTCTGACGGTGAGAGCGATCAACCAGTGGAACAACTTGCCAGCAGAGGTTGTGAGAGCCCCAACACTTGCGACCTTCAAGGGGAGACTGGACTGCCATCTGTCTCAAATGGTGTAGGAACTCCTGCTTGAGCAGGGGGTTGGACTAGATGACCTACAAGGTCCCTTCCAACTCTAATAATAAAATCTAAAATAAAATGTACAAAGCACAGTGGGAGAGTTCAGAGAACATGCTACATGAACCCAAACAGAGGTTGCGATAGTTTAATGCAACAAGGAGAGAAGCAACCTAGAACTAAGGAGAAATTTCCTGACAGAATTAATCAGTAGAACAACTCGCCTCCAGAAGTTGTAAATGCTCCAACACTGGAAGTTTTAAAGAAGAGATTGGACAACCATCTGAAATGGTATAGGGCAGGGGTAGGCAAAGTTGGCTCTTCTATGACTCGTGGACTTCAACTCCCAGAATTCCTGAGCTAGCATGATTGGCTCAGAAATTCTGGGAGTTGAAGTCCATGAGTCATAGAAGAGCCAACTTTGCCTACCCCTGGTATAGGGTTTCCTGCCTGAGCAGGGGGTTGGACTAGAAGAGCTCCAAGGTTCCTTGTTATTCTATCTATGTGAAGGAACTATCAAGAGGTCACAAGAGAAAAATGTAACTCTCTCCCTTATCTATTCTTGCCCATTGCTTCTCCATCCCTTTAGCAAGGAAATCTGCCAGCAGGTAAAATGATCTGACTAACAAACAGATTCCATGTCACAGGTGCAGAGTTTTGAATTCTGCATAATGCTTAAGTCTCGTTCAGCAACTTTCTCCTTTTAATCTTTCCATTTCTAAAACTAGAAAGACAGTGACGGCTGAAGCGGACCTAATGGGATCACTGAAGATGGGCCATGTCTATTCACGGTGAAATTGGTATTAGGAGAGAGGGGCGGGGGGGGGGGGGGAAATGTCCAAATAAGTTTTCTGGATCACAGCTCATTCCATCTTAAGAGATGGCCTGTTTAAAAAAAGAATCCGGGTTGCCTAGCTCATCTCTGCATTTTGAAATACATGTACGTACCTTCGTGCTCTCTGAGCTTGGTTGTTTTCTTGCAGACATTTCATTACCTGAATTAGGTAAAATCATCCACATTATTTTTTATAATTTTTTTTGTCTTTTAATGACCCCGTAATCCCTTGCATCGGGGTGGAGTCAGGGCAACTGAATGGAGCTGAGTGTTTATTGGCCGGATGCCCTTCCTGTTGCTAATGCAGAGTTCGCAGCTGATATTTACTCATTGTGTCCCAGAGAGAGAAATATCTGCCGCTACCTAGGATTGAACTCACAGCCTTCTGATTGTGAGGCGAGAGCTGCACCTCTAGGCCACTGCACCACTCAGAGTACCAAGGATCCCTCATTTCAATCCTGAGCTACAAATATATTCTCCTTTATTAGACAGAATAATCGAAGCTGGATTCATTAGACATACCCCAAACTGTATTGTGGAAGTTTTGTCTACCAAGAGGGTGTGATGTAGCCTAATCAAAAAGATTAGTTGTGTTTTGCACCCAGGGAATTTTTACTCATGGGCTACTTACCAATATGTATATTTAGGTCTCTCCCCAAAATATTATAAACAATTACAAGACGTAAGACATTCCACATTAAAAAAATAATATACTGTACTTTACTAGCATGAAATAAATACATAGTAATTGATGGGGACTATAAATATTTTATTCATGTTGTCGTTTTGCCAGGTTTGGCCATATCATAAACACTAGCTTGGTTTCCAGTATTCATTCCACCAGTTTGACAGCACATGATTCAAGCAGTATGAACACACCAATTAATTTTGTTTTCTTTTCCCATCCTCCCCCACCCCCAAATTTAGAAAACTCACTTTGTCCGATTGCCGATTAACATTTTACTGCCAATTTCACGTTTCACAGACTGGAGGGTTTTAACTTATTAAAAATGAGAGTCAGAACAGCTAATACTGTATAAGGGGGAAAAAAACCCGGTTGTTTACATATGTCTGAATACAAAGAAAGGACTCTGTTGACGCTTACAAAGATATTGTTAGAAAGGAGGGCAATGTTTAAGTTACATTTCTTTAAAAAAAGGTTATGTCCCTGTAGAAAATAATTCAAAAAATTCTATGAAGGCAATGACTGCATTATAAGTTACTTCATTTTTTAAAAAATCTGTAAGACAACATAGTCAAATATATCTTAACACAATTATAGAAACACCACATGACAAACTATAATATATATATATATTATATTATATCATATATATATATTTATGTATAGCGAATACATTCAGATGTGTTGTTCTGTTCAGTGTGATTTTGGTAGAATTGGCTGTTTTTTTGTTCTCTCCTTCTTGACTGACTAAATGAAGCACCTTTTGAAAAGGTTTGCTTTGTGAAATCACTGAGCTTCTTTATTTTTATTTTGTTTGTTTTCTTCCAGGAAGGTTGTGCTGGCGAGATATGGTAAGAGAAGCAAAGCGATCTGTCAGAGCTCAAGAGATCTATTTTGGGCAAGGAGAGAATATTGTAGCTACATCTGTAGTCAAGAGTCTAGCATGTTACCAGCTATTTCTCAGAGATGGCTTCAAATCCGGTCGATCAGTCGTAGGCAGCACACCAGATCTTTTATAGCGGGGTTTGAGAGTTGAGATCAGTGCACAGGTAGAAGAGTGTAGGGGGGCTAAGGGGAGATCAGTGTCCCCTGCCAATTCCAGAAATCCTTCTTTGGTCACCGTCAAGCTAAGACCATCAAAAGACAATGGGGAACGTGCCTATTTTCTAGCACAATTTTGTGGAAATGAATTGTATGACATCATGACGTCCCAGTGGTGAGAATGCAAATGTAAGGCAGATATTCTAGGCATCTGTAAACTATTCTAAAAGGTTTCGGAGGGAGAAGGAAGAAACACTCTTTCACTTTTTTTTTTTGAAATGCAGAAAGGAGGTACTTCTGCATTCTTCTTTCACAAAACGTGACAAGTTGGCTAGCATGAAGCTGAGGCTGTGTGCATCTCCACTCGCCAGACACATCTGAGAAGGATTCCCATTGCCGTTGGCCTTCTTATTTATTTGTTTTCGGTCAAGGTGCAGCAAGCAAAGCCATCACGCTATCTAGGACCTGTAGTGGCTACACTGTAGGAACCAAACTTGCAGGCGATGGTGAAAGAAACTGAGTTGCAAGCCGAGGCTGGACTAGATGAAGGTTAGGACCAGGGTGGGAGTAGGAGTGGAAAAAAAGAAGAAGAAGAAAAAGGAAACTTTGCTGGAAGGAACTGGCACATTAGGAGTTCCAGATGGCAGATATTAAATGCCGGCTTAGCCAGCCAATAAGCATGTCCGACAGCAAAACTGTATAAACGGTTTGCGTTCACATAACTTGTTGGATTTCACCATCTCGCAGAACATCTCGTCGCCTGGGAGAGCGTGCATTTTCGGGGAAAAAAAGGAGACAGCAGGAAGAGAGAAATTAGATTAGCATTTCCACTGGAAAAAAAACTGGAATGTACAGTATAAGAGTAGAAAAACTATTCTGATGGACGTCCCAAAGGTGCTTTTTTCTTCCAGGAGGCAGCTGGACTTTCTTGTTTTTCCTTTGAAGACGTTTCGCTTCTCATCCAGGAAGCTTCTTCAGTTCTGACAGGATGGTGGGGAATGGAAGGATTTATGTTCCTTGCAGATAGCTGGTTATTTGCATCCTTTTAGAGCAGTGGTTCCCAACCTTCCTAATGCTGCGACCCCCACCCTGCCCCCACGCCCCCACTGTGACCCACCTCGCGGCCCAGAGGTGGGTTCCTGCCGGTACGCTCTTACCTGTTGGTCGCCGCAGAGCCGAAGAAGCTGGTGGCGTTCGCGGCACGGGGCTTCCCCCGCCCGCTTTCCCCCGCCCACCTGGACGCCGCAATTTGCGTTCTTTTGCCCTCTGCGCAAGCAGAACGCTTTGCGCATGCGCAGAGGGCAAAAGAACGCAAATGGCGGCGTCCAGGCGGGTGGGGGAAAGCGGGCGGGGGAAGCCCTGTGCCGCGAACGCCACCGGCTTCTTCGGCTCTGCGGCGACCAACAGGTAAGAGCGTACTGGCAGGAACCCACCTCTGCCACCGCCATTTGGGTTATTTTACCTTCTGCACATGCACAAAGCATGCTGCGCATGCGCAGACGGTAAAATAACCCAAATGGCGGCAGCAGGGTGGAGCGCGGTGGGGGCACGGGTTGTGGGGCGCGATATGGCCAGGCTTGTGGCAGTGGGGAGGGAGCTGAGGATGCCGGGGCGACCCCTGGGAAATGGTCGTTCGACCCCCAAAGGGGTCCCGACCCCCAGGTTGGGAACTGCTGTTTTAGAGGGTCATTGAAGCACTTGGAGGATGCAAATGTCCAGCTGTCTGCAAGGAATATAAATCCTTCCATTCCCCACTATCCTGTCAGAGCTGAAGAAGCTTCTTGGATGAGAAGCGAAACGTCTTCAAAGAAAAAAACCAGAAAGCCCAGTTGCCTCCTGAAAAAAAAAAGCACCTTTGGGACAACTATGAATACCTGGATGACTGAAAATCTCTACAGACTTTTATTCTGATGGATGAGTGAAAAGGAACACAATGTCCCATTATTCTAAAGTCCAGCTTTAAAAGACATCCATCTCCAGGACAGGTAATCCATGACTTGCGATCACAATTGAGCCCCAAATTTTGGTGGCTAAGCAAGGGAGTTGTTAAGTGAATTTTGCCCCACTTTATGTCCTTTCTTGCTACGGTTGCTAAGTGAATTATTGCCTTTGTTAAGGTAGAGACACGGTTGTTAGGTCAATCTGGCTTCCCCCTTGACTTGGCGTGTCAGTAGGTCGCAAGAGGGGATCACATGACCTCGGGGACACAGCAACTGTCATTTAATTTAATTTAATTTAATTTATTGTATTTCTATGCCGCCCAACTCCCGAAGGACTCTGGGCAGCTTACAACAGGATATAGAAAATACATTTAAAAACATCATAAAAGATTAAAAAACAGTTAAAAATCACATACATACATATCATTCAAAGCCGGACCTCGTAAATCAGCGGCCCCAAGCCTGCCGGAAAAGCCAGGTCTTCAATGCTTTCCAGAAGGCCAATAGAGTGGGGGCAGTCCAGATCTCAGGGGGTAGTTGGTTCCAGAGAGCCGGAGCAGCCACAGAGAAGGTCCTAAATACATGCCAATTGCCAAGTGGCTGGATTTTGATCACATGACCACGGGGATGTGGTAATGGTTGTAAGGGTGAAAAACAGTCATAAGTCACTTCTTTCAGTGCCATTGTCATTTTAAATGGGCACTAAGTGAATAGTCATAAGTTCAGGACTACCTGTACACAAAACCACCCTCCCACCCATGATCAGACCTTGTATTTATTCTGAGGTGGTTCTAGCACAGGGGTGTCAAACTCAAGGGTCAGGGGCTGCATCCGGCCTGCAGGGTGCTTAGATCTGGCCCGCGGGGCTGCTCTAGAAACAGCAATGGACCAACCTGCGGTGCCACTTGTTGCGTCCCCTCAAGATGCCGGTTTACCTTAGGACTGTTCCTGATTGGCCAGAGCGGGCACTGTTTGGAAGCGGGAGTTTAAAGGCTTCCTATTGGTTGGAGCATCTGACAGCCGGCTATAAAAGAGCTGTCAGACGAGGCTGAAGCGCAGGTTGATTTCTACTGAGTTGTTGCTGGTTGCTTTTAGCTGATGTTCTGTTAGCCTTAATAAAGGCTTGTTGGCTCTTGATTCGTCTCGCCTCAGTTATTATGTCCTCACCCTGTGTGGACATTTTACCTCTCCCAGGGAAAACAGAGCTCGGGAGGGCCGTGGGCAGCCCTCGCGAGCTCTGTTTTCGCTGGCGGAGGGTTGCAGGATGCCGTCACAGCCGAAAAGAGAGCTCGGGAGCCCATTTTCGCTGGCAGAGTGCTCGGGCCACCACAGGCGCCCCCGACACGAGTGACATCAAGCTAGCCACACCCACCCTGGCCCCTCCAAGGTCAAACACAACCCTGATGGGCCCTCAATGAAATCGAGTTTGACACCCCTGATCTAGCATAAGGAAATCATGGAATAGGAAGGGAGTGTAGCATCTCAGCTCCCCCTTCCCCCTCCCCCCCAAAAAAATATTTGAGAGAACCACCCAAGCTACCAGCAAACAATCATTTTTTAAGATGATAGAAGGAATATGATTAACCGTTTGGGGAGCAAACATAGGAACAGTGTTTAGTGTAAATTCAACAATGCAACGTTCCTTTTTTTGCTCCCTTATCAACTTCTTTACTCCAGCCTTGTCTAATTTTTCGATCAAGTCTCTAGCACACCCTTCAGAGGCCAAGGGCAACCAGCGGTCTCTGAAAAAACATTGTGCCTCCCTCAAACAGAAAAAAAATGTGAGAGGAGAAACTGACATTTCACTGAATAATGCCAAAAGCTGACATAGTGCAAATGAGTTTCTCCTGTTTTCAAAACATCTGATGGGATTCCACCACTTAAGAAGTGAGAATACAGGTAGTTCTCAACTTAAAACCGTCCATTTGGAACTGTTCCAAGTTACAACAGCACTGAAAGAAGTGACTTACGACTGTTTTTTCACCCATACGACCGTTGCCGCATGCCCTTGGTCATATGGTCAAAGTTTGGATGCTTGGCAACTGGTTCGTATTTATGACGGTTGCAGAGTCCCGGGGGGGGGGCGATGTGATCCGCTTTGGTGACGAGCAAAGTCAATGGGGAAGCCAGATTCACTTAACGACAGTGTTACTAACTTAACAACTGCAACGATTCACTTAGCAACGGTGGCAAGAAAAGATCGCAAAATGGAACACAATTCACCTCACAAATGTTTCACTTAGCAACGGAAAATTTGGGCTCGATTGTGGCCGTAAGTCGAGGACCACCTGTACATGATCAAAGCTGCCCAAATGAATTCAATTTGGCCTACACAGTCTTATGATCAGAGTTGTCAGGCTTCCAGAGGGCAACAGAAGGTCTAGTTCAGGGGTTGAACCAGTGGTTGGTTTCAATTTTTTTTACTGCCGGTTCTGTGGGCGTGGCTTGGTGGGCGTGGCAGAGGAAGGATACTGTAAAATCTCCATTCCCTCCCCACTCCAGGGGAAGGATATTGTAAAATCCCCATTTCCTCCCGATCAGCTGGGACTCGGGAGGCAGAGAATAGATGGGGGCAGGGCCAGTCAGAGGTGGTATTTACCGGTTCTCCGAACTACTCAAAATTTCCGCTACCAGTTCTCCAGAATTGGTCAGAACCTGCTGAAACCCACCTCTGGGTTGAACTAGATCTTCTGCACACAAAGCAGACGCTGGGCCTACTGAGCTATGGGTCCCTCCCATGTAATAATTATATTGCAGCATTACAAAACTACAAAGCCACAGCAGCAGGTTCAAACATAATCACTCTATCCACCCACCCCAGCAGTGAAGCTGGGGTAAAAAATAAATCTTAGGCTCCTCGTAACTGCTGCAGCGTGATTCTCATCATTCAAACAGGCTAGCCACTCAAGCCTGCAACAAGAGACTATATTTAAGAATGAACAATTGACGTTTAATGTGTGGCTCTGGATATGCAAATCCTTCCTGTCCTTCACAAGTTTTAATGGCAGCAGCAGCTCAGGGCTAGATTCTGATATCAAAAGAAGTGACATTGATAGCTCTACCTGCTCGTTTTCACATCACTAATTCTTCTCAATCCATGCCTCCGACCCCAATTTAATCCCAGTAAGCTTCATTATATATTCCATAAATACCAAATTTCAGCCACAAAAGCAATTAAAATTGCCTTCCTCTCCGATGCACAGAAGGAAAAAAAGGAGGGGGAACATCTGGTTGAAGAAAAGGATGAGATTCTGGGGAATGGAGCCAGGCAGATCTAGTCAAGGTCTGACCGGAAAGCCAATTCTTACAGCCTCTGTTCATTTTCTTCTCAATCTGCTCTTCATTTTGAGATGAAACACCTGATTCTCACTGAACCACAGCATTCTTTTTTTCCTCCTCTGCTGCTCACCACCAAACCCCACAAATTCAAAATGGAATGGGACAACTCGGCGTGGCCAACTCACCGTAGCCAACCCGTCATGGCCAACTCGGCGCGGTCAACTCATTGTGGGACAATTCAACAATTCAATTTGAGTATTTAAAATTATTTTAATTTTTGTCATTCACCTTTTATTTTGTCCCTCCTTTGGCATCCTTTCTTTAAAGGTTTTATTCCGCCATTCCTTCGATATGAGTGTAACTCTTGTCCTGCGGCGAGTTGGCTGATGCAAGTTGGCCATGGCAAGTTTATTAAAGTTTGTTGCAAAATCAAAACCAGAAGCACACACAGATGACTGATTCAGCTGGATTCAATAACTTCTTATAAACATGATAACAGATGAATTTACAATACCATTTAGCAGATTATTTCTTCAAGTAAACACAAGCAGGAGAGTTAAGTTTCATTTCAGCAAGAGTTCAGAGTGGAAGAGTACAGAGTGGAGACTGGAGCCACACCCAGCCTTAAGCTTAAGTATTCAGTTTCAATTCTCTGCACAGACTCAGAAGTGGTTAGCTCCTATTGGCTGATTCAGTTGCTATGCCTATTCATTGGCTGACCTTGTTACCATTGGCTCTCCCAGTTCATGAATATTCTAACAGAGTTGGCCCTGGTGTGTTGGCCATGCCGAGTTAGACCCCGTTCAAAATGTTACCTCTTATGGCTACTCCTATTCTTACATTCCAATACCTGTAGCCACATGCCCAGCAGACAATATTTCATTTACTACCAATCCATGAAAATACATACCATTGTGACATCTGTCGCTAGCGATGCACGAGCCACTCATCAGATAAAATCCTTCTTTACATCTGGAACAGTTTCTCCCAGAGCTATCACAACTTAAGCAGTTATCTTCACACCTGACAATAAAAGATAACTATTTGATAACTAGTGATACATATATAAATTTAATTTAAGGAGGGGTATGATTCGCACATTGCTTTAATTGTGGTTTGTTCAGTAAGCCACTATTGGCTATGTTCATGCAACAAATTAAAGCACAAATAATAGTTAGGTTTGTGCATACTAAGCCAAACATAAGCCACATTATATAGTTCTGAGCCATGTTAATTATTTTTTGCCTAGCATATTGAACCCAATCTTTGTGGTTTATTCAAAAAAGGAAGGTTATACAAGCAATATGTTACAAATTCCTAGAAGAACAATGAACAAAGACAATGATCTCTATTTCATAATTCCACCTACTATGTCTATAGCAATAACTTTTACACTTACCGTATTTTTCAGAGTATAAGACGCACTTTCCCCTCCCCTAAGACAGGGTGAAAATTTGGGTGCGTCTTATACACCGAATGTAGCCCCACCCCCCCACCCTTTGGCCTCTGCCTCCCAGCAATTTACCTCCTTGCAGCAAACAGCAAACAGCCTGTTTCATTTTCAGCTTCAGCACAGACTGATTAGCACAAGCAGTTGATTGTCAGTTGGATCGGCCTCCTGACCATCAGCTGTTTCAGGCTGCAGGGAGACAGAGGCAGATTTTTTTCCCCTTGTGCTAATCAGGCTGTACTGAAACTGAAAGTGAAACTGAAACAGGCTGTTTGCTGTTTGCTGCAAGGAGGCAAAGTGCTGGGAGGCAGAGGTAGAGGCAGATTTTTCCCCTTGTTTTCCTCCCCAAAAAAGGTAGGTGCGTCTTATACTCTGAAAAATACAATAAAACGCCAGGCCCAGATGGTATACCTTCAGAATTTTATAAAAAATTCCAACAACAATTAGAAAAATTAATGTTAGAGGTTTATAATGGGGCTATGGAAGAAGCTAAAATTCCAGAGTCTTGGAAAGAGGCGTATATAACGTTAATCCCGAAAGAAGAAGCAGATAAATTACAAATCCAAAACTACAGACCCATTTCATTATTAAATACAGATTATAAGATATTAGCCTCTATTATGGCAGAAAGACTTAAACCAATACTAAATAAACTAATACACTCTGACCAGAACGGATTTTTGCCAAATAGACAAATCAGCCACAATACAAGAATTATACTGGATGTCCTTGAGTATTACGATATACATATAGGAAAACAGCTGGCATTAATCTTTATTGACACCCAGAAAGCTTTTGACAACCTGGATTGGCGGTTTTTCATAACCCAGCTTGAGATGATGAATTTTGGTGTTAAATTTTTAAATTTGATTAAGGCAATCTACAAGGAACAATCAGCCAAAGTACTTGTGAATAATGATCTGACGGACAAAGTAAATATTCAGAAAGGAGTTCGCCAAGGGTGCCCCCTATCTCCTCTACTATTTATTCTGGCCTTAGAAATTCTTTTGAGGTGTGTAAGACAAAATCATAATATAAAAGGTTTAAAAATTAAAAAGGAGGACTATAAGGTGCAGGCCTTTGCAGACGATATGACTTATATCCTGGAAGATCCCATAAAATCAGGTCCAATATTAATTGAAGAAATAGAAAAGTTTGGTAAAGTGGCAGGATTAAAAATCAATAAAGAAAAAACAAAAATAATAACTAAAAACTTAACTGAAAAACAAAATAGGACTTTAGAAACAATACTGGGAATTAAAATAGTTAAAAAAGTCAAATATCTAGGGCTATGGCTTACTGCCAAATGTAGCACAATCAAAGAAGACAACTATACAAAATTGAATCAAAAAATACAAAAAGAGTTGCAGAATTGGGCTAAATTACAACTATCGTTATTAGGTAAAATTGCCGTTATCAAAATGAACGTTTTACCCAAGCTATTATTTCTATTCCAAATTGCACCCATAAAACTTAAAAAGAACTTTTTCACGGAATTAAATAACATCGTCCGCAAATTCATTTGGTCAAAGAAAAAGGCCAGAATTAAACTCCAGACGTTACATGACCGTAGGATTAATGGTGGCTTTGGACTCCCGGACTGGGAAAGCTATTACAAGGCGGCTGCATTAAGCTGGATCAAAGAATGGGTTTTATTACGTAACAGAAGGATCTTAACTCTGGAAGGTTTTAATCTTCAAGTAGGCTGGCATGCATTCCTGTGGGGAGGGAAACATAAGGCACATGCATACTTTCAGAGGCATTATATACGGGGCCCCTTACTAGAAACCTGGCTTAATATAAAAAATGATTACTATAAAAAAATTCCTAAATGGCTATCAACATCTGAAGCCATTATACATCCAAATTTTATAAACAAGAATAAAACTATTATCTATCAACAGCTTTTAGATGAACAAAATAATCTTAGGTCAAGACAAGAACTTAGTATAAAGGGCATAGATTTAGAATGGTGGCACTATCTTCAGATTCAAACCCGATATAAGAAAGATCTCTCCCAATTCGGCTTCCAAAACAGTAATGAATTAGACAAAATATTTATGGGGCCAGATGAAAAAATGATCTCCAAATTTTATAATCTGCAGTTGAAAACTAAATTAAAAGAGAACGAAACTAAAGGCTATATGATCGCTTGGGCTCAAAATTTGGGATATGAAATAAATTTGAATGAATGGAAGGTTATTTGGAAAATCAATTATAAATTGACACTAGCTGCATCTTATAAAGAGAATATCTATAAAATGGTATACCGTTGGCACCTCTCCCCAGATCGCCTGGCAAAGATGTTTCCATCGCTATCACCTAAATGTTGGAAGTGTAAAAAGGAAGCAGGGAGCTACTACCACATGTGGTGGTCGTGCCCCAAGGTTCAAGTGTTTTGGAAAAAGATTAGATCTTGGTTGGAACAGATTCTAAATGTGAAAATGGAATTAAAACCAGAAATGTTCTTATTGGGGATCTTCCGGAGCAAATTTACAAAAGAAGAAAGATATTTAATATTACAAATAACAACCGCAGCTAGACTACTATATGCCCAAAATTGGAAATCTGATATTATTCCCTCCTCAAATATGATAATTCGGAAAATTTTAGAATGCTCAGAAATGAGCAAGTTAACGATGGACATCCATCAAAAAGACAACTCTGATTTCTATGAAATATGGGCAAAATGGTATTCCTGGTTACAATCAAATAAAAATTTAAAACTATGGACATAGAAGAAGACTTGATCCGAAAAATCTTTCCTTACCATCTCCTTTATAACAATAAAAATGATTATCGATGCACATAATCCGAGGATATAAATATGAAAAATAATGTAAATATGTATAAATACGTTTTAGATTAGTTTGAACTAAAGAGTAAAAGGGATAAAGGTTAAAAGCAACCAATGTAGTAAGATTGCAAAACTGGATTTAGTTACATAAAGATATAGCTGTTAAATTGAAATGCTGTTTTTTTTTTCTTTTGTGTATTAGTGTTTGTATTTTTTTTTCTCCTTCTTTTCCCTTTTCCCCCCTTTCTTAATGTTTTCTTTTTTCTTTTTTCTTTGATGTTGTGTGTTATTATGTATTTTCTTTTTAAAGCTTAAAAACCAAATAAAGATTATCTTTAAAAAAAAAAAGAAAAATACAGTATATACTGTCCCATAGTGTTTTACAGAACTCTCTAGGCAATTTAGAATGTCAGCCTATTGCCCCCAACAATCTGAGTCCTCATTTTACCGACTTCGGAAGGTTGGAAGGCTGAGTCAACCTTGAGCTGGTCAGAATCAAACTCCTGCATGTGGGCAGAGTTTGCCTGCAATATTGCATTCTAACCACTGTGCCACTCTATCTACATACACTAGTAAAAAGTGGAAGCTGCTTTAAAGCAAACCAGTTCTTTCTTTCCTAACGTGATGCCTTACCTGTCTGCCTTGCAGGAGAAACCGGATAGGAATGACAACAAGATAAGCTAATTTTACTTTATTGTAAAGTGACATTGACAGAAACTTGCAAGTATAAATGTACAATACCCCACCCCACCCCACCCATCTATATACAGCCTGAGATACTAGGGAGGGTCTCTTTTGAGCCTCTTTCTCCACCCATTATGCAGCCGTGGACTCTGCTATCTCTTATCTGACCATTTCTTTGGCAGCGTTGTGTCCTGTCGGCCACCTGTCCCTCTAGCAGCCGAATCAGGCGGCGGCGTGGGAGTCAGGGTCAGCATCAGGGCAACCTGGGAGCTCCGAAGGGGAAGAGGGAATGGAGCTGGCAGAGAGAGAGAGAGAGAGACAGAGGTGGAGCCTGCGCCGTCCGTCAGCCCTCAGATGGAGAGTCAACAGCCCCCAGGTCTGGAGGTGGCTGATGAGGAAGAGGAGGAACATCTGGGTCCAGTGCCTGACACGGAGATGCACAGAAGGCAGAGGAGAGGAGAGCAGTGAAAATCTGTGGGCCGATCCTTGGGACGGAAGAGCCACCACTGCTAGCGAAGCCCCACCCTAGCTTTGGGGATAAAAGGCAGGGGGCATAGATGAATAGATGTGGCAGACAACTATTCATCTCCCTGCCGGACAGACCTGTTAGCCTGCATTGAGAGAGAAACTTTTTTGGGGAGGGCTGCCGGCACTCCTAATAAAGGAATCTTTGAGCTAACTTCAGAGGGTCTGTGGTGTTTGGGTCAGAACAGGCAGCCTCTCTTTGCCTAGTCTCCCAAGGTCCTTCCCAAGTACCACTACCCTACCAAACAGTTGGGGTTCCAACATCAAAAATTTTCAAGCCAGGTGCTGATTAAGCTTCTCAGGTTTTTTTCCTAGGAGTATCAGAGAAGAGCCATCTGGCTGAAAATGAGAATTTTCAGACACGAAACCTGAGTTCTGGCCCCCGAGCGTTATCCTTTGTAGGGGAAAACATTTCACAAAAGATCCCTTAGCAGCAAAGCGCCTCCTTCCACCTGCGCCTTTTGTTCTGGGAGCAGATGTTGCAGGAAGTTAAGGAGGGCCAATATCCAACTGATGAGCACGCGGGGAGCTGGCAAGAAGGAAATCAGATTCCAAATTTGCAGAAGGAACTCTAAAAGGCCTTCTTGTGGAAAGATCTGAGAAGTTGAAAGGTCTGGGTTGTCTTTTTTCCTCCCTCCGAAAAATCTCACAACATCAGAGCAATTTTAGACAGTCAAGATTCATGTTTGCAGCGTGTCAGAGCAGATTGCTCAGCAAGGGTTCCAACTCATTCCCAGACCGCTTTTCTAAAAGCCTCCATAACAGGCTGCCAAAGCAGATAATTACCTTCGGCAGACTCTGAACGGTAATCCTAGCCTCTCGTCGTGATAATAGCCTTCTCCGCATGTCGCGACACACCTCCACTCGTGGACCTTCTTGGCACACTGGAGACATTCTTCTTGGCTCGGCCCTAAGGATCATGGGAAAAACATGGCTCCCCAGTCAGGAAAGTTGTAGGTGCAAAATGAGGGGAGGGGAGAAGGAATTTTAGTTATTTATTAAATTTAAATGCCACCCATCTCACTCTGCAAAGCGATTCTGGGTAGGAGCTGCTAGATTCTTGAGAACTCTGCAGAATTCGAATATAGAATTATTGAGTTGGAAGGGACCTCGGAGGTCTTCTAGTCCAAACAAGAGACCCTATACCAGTGATGGCGAACCTTTTTTTCTTCAGGTGCCGAAAGTGCATGCGTGTGTGCTATCGCACATGCGCGAGTGCCAACACCCATAATTCACTGCCTGGGAAGGGCAAAAACAGCCTCCCCCGCCCCCCCAGAGGCCGGAAATGGCCCATTTCCCAACTTCTGGTGGGCCTGGTAGGCCCATTTTTCGCCCTCCCTAGGCTCCAGAGGCTTTCCTGGAGCATGGGGAGGGCAAAAACGCCATCCCCCGTCTCCCCGGAGGCCCTCCAGAAGCCGAAAACGCCCTCCCAGAGCTTCCGTGCAAGCCAAAAATCAGCTGGCCGGCACGCACATGCGCACTGGAGCTGAGCTAGGCAATGGCTCGCGTGCCGGCAGATATGGCTCCGCGTGCCACCTGTGGCACGCGTGCCATAGGTTCGCCATCACTGCCCTATACCATTTCAGACAAATGTTTGTATAGTCTCTTATTAAAATCCTCCAGTGATGCGAGTGCCCATGATTTCTGAAGGCAAGCTGTTCCACTGGTTGATTGTTAGGAAGTTTCTCCTTAATTCCGGGTTGCTTCTTTCCTTGATTAGTTTCCATCCATTGTTTCTTGTCCTGCCCTCTGGTGCTTTGGAAAATAAATTGATCCCATTCCCTTGGTTGATTGCGCTCACCGTTAGGAAATTTCTCCTTGGTTCTAGGTTGCTTTGATGTGATTCTCTCATTCGATACGCTTTGATATGATTCTCTGTCCCATTGGTGACCAAGAAATATCAATTTGTGAGACAATTTGCGTTCTTTAAAAAGACGGCGCGTCAATGAGCAGCCTAGGCATTTTTGGTGACACCAAGTAGAAAGACCTAGGTCACATATATAGACAGGGCCAAGAATAATTTTGGAGAATAGTGTTTGAGTGGGAGGGGAGAAGAGGGAGTCAAACTATTCTCCAAAGCACCTGAAGGTAGAACAAGAAGTAATGGGTGGAAACTAAACAAGGAGAGAAGTAACTTAGAAGTAAGGAGAAATTTCCTGACAGTGAGAACAATTAATCAGTGGAACAGCTTGCCTCCAGAAGTTGTGAATTCTCCAACACTGCAAGTTTTTAAGAAGGTGTTGGATAACCATTGGTCTGAAGTGGTATAGGGTTTCCTGCCTAAGCAGGGGGTTGGACTAGAAGACCTCCAAGGTCCCTTCCAACTCTGTTGTTGTTGTTGTTGTTGTTGTTGTTGTTGTTGTTGTTGTTGTTGTTATATTGTTGTTGTTGTTATTATTATTATTATTATTATTATTATTATTATTATTATTATTATTATTATTATTATTATTATTATTATTATTATTATCATTATTATTATTATTATTATTATTAATAATAATAATAATAATAATAAAGTTTTCCTGTGGGAACCAAGGACATTCTCACAGGTGGCTGGCCAGAGGAGGAGCAAGTAACCAAGCGACCAGCCAGCACCCTGATTGGACAGCGTGACCAGTGACTTGGGGGGAAAGGGGAAACCTTTACTTTTAATCAGGTGAAAGCCACAGGAAATTTCAGTTGGCTTTCCCCAGTTGTGCCAATATGAAGCATCCAATAAACTGTTCTTTGAGGAACCTGCCTGCCTCGGAAGTCTGTTTTCTATGGGTTCATTATTTGGAATGCTGACATCAAGCTGACAATTTCATTGAGATAACGCTCACAACATATACTTTAAGCATCACAAAATGCATAGTTAGAAAGAATCCAGATTTTCCTTACAAGTCAGAGGTAAGAAGGAAACAATTGTTCTTCCTTGAGGGTTGATAGGACATGAAAAACAGCCTCAGGCTGTTGGATACAAAATTCAGTTTAAGAGATATAAGCTGGATTAATACATGCTGAGGCAAGGGTTGCTTAACTGTAGTTTGTTGAATAAATCACTACTGGCTGGGTTAATTCATCATGCGACGTTATCAACCATGGCTGCAGTTGTTTTCACATCTCAGAAAGTATAGTGTGATGTGCAAACCATGTCAGATGTTGTTCTATACATTAAATAAATGTTTCTTATCCTTTAATTTTACAATTCTCTCTTGTTCTTGCAGTCTAATATAAATCCTGGTATGGACCAAGTGATGATAACAGAATAACAGAGTTGGAAGGGATCTTGGAGGTCTTCTAGTCCAACTCCCTGCTGAAGTAGGAGACCCTATATCAGGGATGGCGAACCTTTTTTCCCTCGGGTGCCGAAAACGCACATGTGCGCGCTATCAAGCGCGCACACATGCCCACACCCATAATTCAATGCCCCCCATCCCCCTGTGCATGTGTGTGTGCCCCCCCCACACTGCCCCGCTCCCCTGCTTCCCAACAAACGGTAGGCCCGTTTGTTGCCCTTCCCAGGCTCCAAAGCTTCCCTGGAGCCTGGGGATGGCGAAAATGCCTTCCCCCCAGAGGCCCTCCAGAGGATGAAAACGCCCTCCCAGAGCCTCCGCACCAGCCAAAAATCAGCTGGCTGGCGCAGAGGCACACTGGAGCTGAGCTAGGGCAATGGCTCATGTGCTAGCATATATAGCTCCGCGTGCCACCTGTGGCACGCGTGCCATAGGTTCGCCATCACGGCCCTATATCATTCCAGACAAATGGCTGTCCAGTCTCTTCTTAAAAATCTCCAGTGGTGGAGCACCCATAACCTCTGGAGGCAACCATTCCACTGGTTAATTGTTCTCACTGTTAGGAAATTTCTCCTTAGTTCTAGGTTGGCTCTCTCCTTGATTAGCTTCCATCTGTGGTTTCTTCTCTTGCCTTCTGGTGCTTTGGAAAATAGGTTGACCTCTTCTTTGTCACAACCCGTCAAATCAACTTGAACATTCTGAATTCCTAGCAAATGGATCTGCCACCAAGAATGATTAGTGAAGGCTACATTTTCATGACACGCTCAGAATTCATATTGTTTGTTTGTTTGTTTGTTTGTTTGTTTGTTGCATTTGTATGGCGTCCACTCCACAGAGACTCTGGGCGGCTCACAACAATAAAAATTCACATGCAACAACAAATATTAAAAATAACATTAAAACAGTAGATATTAAAACATTTAAAAACATTAAAAACCACAATTTAAAAACCCATACAATAAATCATTCATGGGGCCAAGAGTTATCGGTGTTGTATTAAAATCATTGGCCCCAGGCCTGTCGACAAAGCCATGCTTTTACTGCTTTTCTGAAGGCTGGCAGGGTGGGAATAATGCGGATCTCGGGGGGTAGTGTATTCCAGAGAGCCGGTGCTGCCACAGAGAAGGCCCTCGTTCATGGGCCCGCCAGCCGACATTGTTTGGCTGACGGGACCACCAGCAGACCAACTCTGTGGGCTCTAATCGGTCTTAGGGAGGTATGTTGGAGAAGGCGGTCTCGGAGGTAAACTGGTCCTAAGCCATGTAGGGCTTTAAAGGTAATCACCAACACCTTGAATTGCGCTCGGAGACCTATAGGCAGCCAGTGCAGTTTGCGAAGGATAGGTGTCACATGGGTGTATCTAGGGACACTCATCACCCAGAATGGTTTGGGGGTTTTGAGTGGAAAAAAACCTATATAATTGTTTCTTATTTCTCCTCTTCCTCACCCGCTAGTTATTGATTTAGATAAAGAGGTCATCTAGAGATCTTAGTGATTGTTAATTTACCTGTACACGTCCTGCAGTCCGACTGGCAGCCCTCACATTGCAGAAGTTCCTTTTTCAAATACAGGCCCTGCTGGCATACTGAAACGCAGTTGTTGTCTATGAGGCTGTAGAGGAAAGCAGCGGAAAACATTGATAGCAAAAACAAATAAATAAATAAATATACATGTTTTAATCCTAGAGCTTAAATCGCCGAAAATCCTTAGGAGAAAGAGTAGCGAAAGATTAGGAGGAGCTGCTAATCCAACAAGCTCTTTCACTAATCAGGCTACAGTCTGTTCAAAGCATCTTTGAGATTTATCTTCTCATCAGATTTTAAGGTCCACTTCCTGGATTTGCACGATGCCTGTATAGGGAACCGCAAGCTAACTAAATGATTCATGAAACAAAAACTCACACGCAGGTCAGAGATGCCGGAGGAACGGAACCGTGCAGGTCCAGTAGGGTTGTCAGGCGGCCATTGTACTTGCGTGACTACATCACAATGATCAACTCAGTGATTGGTTGATTTGGAAACCCAGGGGGGAGGGGTGTTACGTACGGAGGTACGTTCCCAAATTTGCATACAGCTCGCGGATTGGCTACGACGCGAGCGGGAGACTTTGAATGGCTGTCAGTAGCCGGCCGCCTCCATGCAAGTCCTTAAACGCGGCTTGCTTGGAGCCGGCTGGCATTCTGCATTCGCTTCAGCTGAGGTTCAATAAAAGTGCTGAACTGTTACGGCGACTCTGATTCTTTGTTATGCAAATCTAACACAAACAACACCCCAATCCAACATAAAACTAACCAAGTTTTGTGTGTTGTCTAAACGTAATTACTAGGTTGGTAAGTGATCTGGTTAAGCATATGGTATAAACATAGGTAGCCTCTGATCCTCCTTCTCTAACCCATGGGAACTAGAAGCTTAACTGAGAAGAAAGGAAAGATTTAACTATCCCTTCTTCTTTGCTTATAGTAAAAAAAAAGAAGGTAAAAGTTTCCCATGTCCAATTATTTCTGACTCTAGGCCAAGGGAGCCAGTGTTGTTGGAAGATACTTCCGTGAGCATGTGGCCAGCATGACTATACTGTACACCAAGGGGGGTGGAAAGCTGTTACCTTCTGTTCTGACCCAGCTCCTCAAACATGACAGATCCTCTGTATTTAAATCAATGATTCCTTTATTAGGAGCGCCAGCAACCCCGGCAAAAAGTTTCTCTCTCAATGCAGGCTAACAAGTCTGGCTGGTCGGGAGATGAATAGTTGTCTGTCACATCTATTCATTTCCGCCCCCTGCCTTTTACCCCCCGAGCTAGGGTGGGGCTTCGCTAGCAGTGGTGGCTCTTCTGTCCCAAGGACCAGCCCATAGATTTCCACTGCTCTCCTCTCCTCTGCCTTCTGTGCATCTGCGCGTCAGGCACTGGATCCAGATGTTCCTCCTCTTCCTCATCAGCCATCTCCAGACCTGGGAACTGTTGACTCTCCATCTGAGGGCTGACAGACGGCACAGACTCCGCTTCTGTCTCTTTCTCTGATAGCTCCATTCCCTCTTCTCCCTCGGAGCTCTCATGTTGCCTTGATGCTGGCCCTGACTCCCACGCCTCCTTCTCATCAGATTCGGTTGCTGGAGGGGCCGGCAGCCAACAGGCCACAACACCTTCCCACCAAAGTGGTACCTATTTATCTACTTGCATTTGCATGCTTTTGAACTGTTAGGTGGGCAGGAGCTGGAGCAAGTAATAAGAACTCACCCCATAATGTGGCGCTGTCTTAAACCCAGTTTTTCAGCTTTCCAGCTGACAAGCTCAGAGTCTTTAATTAGCTGAGCCATCGTATCCCTTTCTTTGCTTATAAACCCAACCATCCAGGGGTGAAATCCGGCAGGTTCTGACAGGTTCTGGAGAACCGGTAGAGGAAATTTTGAGTAGTTCGGAGAACTGGAAAATACCACCTTTGACTGGCCCCAGAGTGGGGTGGGAATGGAGATTTTGCAGTATCCTTCCCCTAGAGTGGGGTTGGGAATGGAGATTTTGCAGTATCCTTCCCCCAGGAGTGGGGAAGGAATGGAGATTTTGCAGTATCCTTCCCCTGCCACGCCCACTAAGCCACACCACGCCTACCAAGCCACGCCCACAGAACCATTAGTAAAAAAAATGGATTTCACCACTGCAACCATCCACTCTGTAAGCACTTACACTATCTGAAACTACAAGCTGACTATAGTTTACAACCCAAGACCAACAGGCTGGTCTGCACTCGTGAATGAGCTGAACCTTAATCTTAACTGGGTCCTCCATCAAGGTCATTGCTTTCCATTTGGTTTATGAAGATGTTCTTACCTAGACTGCCTGTCCTTACTTTAAGAACTTTCTCGGCTGATGTTCTCTGCTCCCAATGTGCCAAGAGTGGGGTTTTCTGCTTCCTAGCCAGTATAGCTCATTTCAAGGATGCCAGATTAGGAAACGTTGCCTAAAAAGAACCGTGATGGCGCAGTGGTTAGAATGCTGTATTGCATGCTAATTCTGCCCACTGCCAGCAGCTCGATCCTGACCGGCTCAAGGTTGACTCAGCCTTCCATCCTTCCGAGGTGGGTGAAATGAGGACCCAGATTGTTGGGGGAAATTTGCTGACTCTGTAAACCGCTTAGAGAGGGCTGTAAAAGCACTTGAAGTGGTATATAAGTCTAAGTGCTATTGCTATTAAGCAAAGCTGAAAAAAAATGCCTTATATGTCCATGTGACACATCCATGGTATGTGTGACCCAGAGCTGACCCTCATGATAAATTGACTTTCTTTTTTTAAAGACCACAGGAGCATTGCTGGCAAAACCTTGCTAAGCTTAAAAGGGTGAGCAAAACAATAAAAGGGAACACTGTGTAGATTGCAGCCAAGGGAAGCCACTTTTACTGACCCCGTGCACTGGATCATCTTTTCAAAACTTATATATATAATTTTTGACTTTTGCCCAAGTGCCATTATTGAAGCAGTCACATCAGTCCAATTACTATCTTCTAAATGAATCCTGCAAAGAATCTTTGTGCCTCCTGCTGAACAAATGGTTCAGATCAACCTTCCGGCATCTCACTTTTTAGTCTGTGTGCTTCATTTCTTTCCTTGGGAAAACGTCTGGCCCATCTTCTTCATTTCATTTGGGGTTGCCCTGCATTATTTGTTTCTGAAGGCAGCACAAAAATCAGTTGGAGCTTTATTGCTGGGACTCTAAGGGGGAATCATCAAGGAGCAACAGCTTGTGCTAAAGTTACAACAGTCCCTTGCTAAATTCTAGAACACAGAACAACAGAGTTGGAAGGGACCTTGGAGGTCATCTAATCCAACCCCCTGCTTAGGCAGGAATCCCTACACCGTTTCAGACAAATGGCTGTCCAGTCTCTTCTTAAAAACTTCCAGTGTTGGAGCACCCACAACTTCTTCTTCTTCTTTTCAATTTTTTTTTATTTTTTCCTCCACCACTTTTACAATTCAATAGGCATATACCTTAAAATATTGCAATAAAATACACAATTTTGCATTTGTACTCCATCATTCAAAAAACAATATCTTATACATACACTTATATCCTCAATCATCAGTCTGTTCTGCTTTTTTTTTCATTGCACGCCCCTCTCTCTATCTCCATCTTCTCCTCCTACTTTCTTACTCCTTCACTCCTCCTCAACTCTCACTACTCCTTCTCTCCCTCCCCTTCTACTTCCTCTTAAACCCTCTTAGTCTTCCCCTCTTTTATCCTCTTATGTTTAGCAGACTGATGATACAATCTCAAATTTAAATTCGTCCTATCTCTTCTAAGAAAAAAGAAAGAAAAATTCCGTTATTATTATTATTATTATTATTATTATTATTATTATTATTATTATTATTATTATTATTATTATTATTATTATTATTATTATTATTATTGTTATTATTATTATTATATCATTTCTTTATATATCACATATATTATATATGAGAACAATCAACCAGTGGAACAGAAGTTGCCTTCAGAAGTTGTGGGAGCTTCATCATTGGAGACTTTCAAGAAGAGATTGGACTGCCATTTGTCAGAAATGGTGTAGGGCAGTGATGGCTAACCTTTTTGCCGTCGCGTGCCAAAAGTGTGGTTAGCGTGGGGGGTCGCCCGCACGCGTGCCCGCACTCATAATTCAATGCGCACGCCCCACGTATGTGTGCACGCCCCACCACGCTCCCCACGCTTTTGGCATGCGATGGCATGGTGGACCTGTTTTTTGCTCTCCCCAGGCTCCAGAGGCTTTCTAGGAGCCTGGGTAGGGTGAAAACTGCCTTCCCCACCCCCACCCCCCTGGAAGCCAGAAACGGTTCATTTCCGAACTTCCGGTGGACCCGGAAGGCCCGGTTTTCACCCTCCCCAGCCTCCAGAGGCTTTCCTGGAGGCTAGGGAGGGCAAAAACGGCCTCCACCTCCCCAGAGGACCTCCGGAGACCAGAAACATCCTCCCAGAGCCTCCGCACGAGCCCTTTACTTACCTCAAAACAGGCCGCTGGCGACTCCTGGGAGGGGAGAGGGCGTGGCCAGCCGAAAATCAGCTGGCCAGTGCTCACATGCGCGCTGGAGCTGATCTACAGCAATGGCTCCTGTGCCAGCAGATATGGCTCCACGTGCCACCTGTGGCACACGTGCCATAGGTTTGCCATCACAGGTATAGGGTCTCCTGCTTGGGCGTGGGATTGGACTAGATGATCTACAAGGTCCCTTCCAACTCTGTTAATCTGTTAAAAATCTGTTTAAAAAAATCTCCAGCATTTATTTATTTTATTTATTTATTTATTTGTGAGATTTATATACCGCCTCACAGTGCAAGCACTCTCTAAGCGGTTTACACCAGTAAGCAACGTATATTTATATTGCCCCCAACAATCTGGGTCCTCATTTTACCTACCTCGGAAGGATGGAAGGCTGAGTCAACCATGAGCCGGTGAGATTTGAACCGCTGACCTGCGGATCAGTGTCAGCTAAAGTGGCCTGCAGTACCTGCCTCTAACCGCTGCGCCACCTCGGCTCCAAGCATTGACGCCCAAGAAGAGTCAAGAACCCATTGGCCGAAAACAACAGAAGAAAAGGTCCAGGACTGAAAGCTTGGGAGTGACATACAAATGGCTTGACCTCCATGTTCTGAAATGGGCAGATCTTCTACCTGTATGTGACTTCTTTCTTCTCAGCAGTGGAGAACTGATCTATCAACGTCAAGTATGTTAAGCTTGAGTTGCTTACTGGAAGTGGAGCTGAGCGTGGAGAGCTTAAATTGATTGCCATCCCTGGTCTGCTGACTACCTACTTAGGCTCCAATCCTGCAGAGTTTCCAAGACCAGACAAGGTCACTCAATTGCCACCAGCTGCTGAGAAAATCTCCCTTGTAGGAAATGGATATTTTGCAATTAGCTAAATGGCCGTTTGCTGAGAATGCACATAATAGGGTTTTTTTTTTTCAAACCTCTAAATGTACACACCGATCCAAAAAAGATAATCTACTCCTACAATAAGCAGTGCGTATCCTGCCTCCGTCCATCCATCAGCCATCTCTCTCTCTCTTCCCCTATAAGCCACCTTGAGCAATATCGATGTCCTCTTGTCTAAAGAGAGAGCATAAATATATAGGAGCTGTCTGCCAAATTTCTTCTGCATTAATTTTCACTTACTAAAATGTGTTCCGGGATGTCACTTTATATAGTGCAAAATCACACTTCCCTTATTTTATAGATGTTTGTTACTGGATGCTGGGAATTGTCTACAAAAGTTTAAAACCATTTCCAAGTTTCTTGCTCAGAGAATTTCAGAAAGAAAGAAAGAAAGAAAGAAAGAAAGAAAGAAAGAAAGAAAGAAAGAAAGGAAGGAAGGAAGGAAGGAAGGAAGGAAGGAAGGAAGGAAGGAAGGAAGGAAGGAAGGAAGGAAGGAAGGAAGGAAGGAAGGAAGAAAGAAAGAAAGAAAGAAAGAAAGAAAGAAAGAAAGAAAGAAAGAAAGAAAGAAAGAAAGAAAGAAGCCTAAGAGAATTAAAAGGTCTCTTTATTAAAAGTGCCCTTCTTAGAAGTAAAGGTCCTGGCCAGTCCCAAAGTGAGCAAACTCAGTTTGGTTAGAAGATTAGCCTGTACAGGGCTTATTGCAAAGCCAGGAGGATCAAAGAGTGGGCATTTCTGACGAAGTGAGAATAAATCTCACAGAGGTGATGTTTGATCTTTTCCCCGGAATTCAAACATTAGAAATGAAACCGTAGTTTAAAGTTCTAATTAAAATATTTATTTCGGTACAAAAACGATAAAAACTCATTTGTTTACATCTCTGCTATAAAATGCGACTTCCCTCATCGGAAGCCAGAAGAAGGAGGAAAGAATGGAGTTTGGAATGCACACATGCGTACAAGAACATATCAATCATGTGCTCAGGAATAAACCATTATATTAGATAGGGATGCATCTCCCTGCATATACATGTAACAGGCAATAAATCACACCGTGACAATTTCAAATGATGGAAACACAAAAACTGGAAATCACATCACCTACTCTTTGTGATGTTTACAGGAGATCCAGCAAGGAGGTCAACAATCCATTAACAATTTTTGGCATCTCCCTTTCCTTGTTCAATCAGTTGAAACTGCAGTACTAGTTTCTAGCAAGGGGTTGACTTCTGAAATCTTTGCATTGTTTCTTCACCAGCTACTACTCACCTGAACCCATCTTTGCAGACAGAACATTTGTCCATCTCGCCAAAGCATTTCTTGCAGTTTTGATGACACTTCTGGCAACGTCTTTGACCTTTGCAGGGTAGGGAGAAGAGGCCAGGGTGAAAAGAAATTCCCGCGATTATGAATGCATAATTGCAGATGTAACATTTATGACTTAACAGAGTATTTAACGGCAAGTTCAACCATCTGGCACTGAACAATAAGGGTACTTTTTTTAAAAAAAATAGGCGGGATGACAGAAATAATTCATTTCAACTTAAATATATATCACTTCTTAGACCTTCTCATTTTGGAGAAATTCTAAACTTTGGCAAGCATATCTTAAATATTCAAAACCCAGGTCAATTAATTTAAAGTGCTGGTTTTTAAAACCGCTGATGCTTTTTTCAGATTTTATTGCGAAGCGTCAGAAACATTCCTCATCCCATTTCAGATTGGCAGGAGATTAAATCAATGTTTAATTTGATTAATAAGGTTAAGCAGCACTTTCTATCTGAATCCAGCATGTTTCTCCCCAGCAAGCAAGGACATGGATGGTGGCTCTGTAACTCTTTAAAGCAGCTGCATCTTTTCTCAGAAATATACTTTAAAAAGCTGCATATAGATATTAGATGCGCAATCCCTGTAAGCCATCATTTTGAAGCCAAATCCGTAGTATTTATTTATTATTTATTTATTTATTTATTTATTTATTTATTTATTTATTTATTTATTTATTTATTTATTTATTTATTTATTCGAAGTTCTTCTATGCCGCCCTACTCACTCAGGACTCAGGGCGGCGTACAACATTTTAGGGAACATCAAATAAATGTTAAAAACAGTTAAAAACAATTTTAAAACAACAAACATATCATATATACATGGGGGAGACGTCAGATGGAAGGTCGTCTCAACATCACCCCGCCTGCAGGAAGAGCCATGTCTTAATGGCTTTTCGGAAGGCCAGCAGGGTGGGAATGATTCGGATACTACTCAATCCCATTGATTAAATTAGTTTAGTTGCATCGTTTGGAAGTCTTCACTTGCAATTAGAAATATCATTTATTTAAATGCTAGGTTCAGTAATGTAATCCTGCAGCGTGTCAATCAACCAACCATAGCTATCCTTGATCAGTCCCCAGATCTCCTATTTTAATCAGTGAGGAACAACTGTGGGAGGGAAAATTGTCCACATTAACCCAACAGGTTAGCTAAAACACACTTCTGCAACAATGTGCGTATTTCTCCAAACACTGTCAAAGTGCTTTGCCTGTCCAAATTGTGTACATTAGAGAAAATTGCTTCCAAGAGCACTAAATAAATAAAAACTGCTAGAAGGGGGAGAAGAAGAAAGGAAACCGACGCAAACATGAAGCAAAATTAACTTTCAGCTAGGAAAAGGGAAACATGTCACAAAATCCCAGAAAGCACCCTTTTCCAGCTATGCGTTTTATTAAAAGGCATCATCTGAGGAAATAAGGGACGGCTCAATTTATCAAATGCATGGAATAGCTAGACGGGTGTAAGATTTACATTGGGGTGAGCCAGGGCATGGGGTGGAAGGAGAGGAAGACAGATTGATAATGTAGATACTTATTTATATCCCCCCTTTATCATTTTTATATATAATTCAAGGTGGTGAAGATATTTAATTCTCCTCCTTCCTCCTCTTATTTTCCCTGCAACAATAACTCTGAGGGGGGGAGTCGGACTGAGAGAGAGAGGGACTGGCCCAAAGTCACCCTGCCGTGACTAAAGTGGGACTTTTTCGTGCATAAGGAGGGACTAGAACTCACAAGTCTGCTGGTGATTGGCCTAAGCCAGCTTTCATGCCTAAGGCGGGGCTAGAACTCACTGTCTCCTGATGATTGGCCCAAAGTCATCCAACTGGCCTAAGGCAGGACTAGAACTCAGTCTCCAAGTTTCTATCCTGTGCTTTAACCAGTAGACCAAACTGGCTCTCAATGCAGGTTACATGTGCATAACCAACCTGTCTTCCCCTCTGCCTGTCCGTCCATCCATCCATCCACTCACCCACTCACCCCCACCCACCCATCCACCCACCCATCCCTCCGTCCATCCTACCAGCCTACCATCCATCCATCCATCCATCCATCCATCCATCCATCCATCCATCCATCCATCCATCCATCCATCCATCCATCCATCCATCATGTATCTTTTTTTTAAAAAATGTTACTTGGCAAAGATGCTACCAGACTCCTAATGTTTTGTCTTCACAGACTGACATGGTTCCCCTCCTACAATGTAACAAAACCAAAACTGATTGATTTTGCCCTCCCTAATCAGTATAACAGTCAATTAGTGGAACTACCGATTGAGTGCAAACATTAAAGGTTTTAGAAGCTATTTCATTTTCAAGGAAGGATGAAAACAAAACTGGTTCTTAAAGCCAAAGTTGCTACAAAGACTACAAGCTTCTGTTTAATGCGCTGGAAAGTCTTATGCTTTTCCTTCAGTTTTATGAGAGCTTCGGGGTATCTTTGGCAATCTGAAAAATGTGAAATCAATTAAAAGACAAATTATTTGATTTAAAACTATTACGGTTCTTAGTTAATGTGTTTTTATATCGCTGCTAATGATGGTAACTCTAGAACTGTTTTGAAGAGACCAACTAAAGTATACTAAGATGATTACAATTAAAAATACATAAAAATAATTGGGACAGAGGGACAGAGGGAGGGAGGGAGGAAGGGGAGGGAGGAAGGAAGGGGTAGAGGGAGGGAGGGAGGGGAGGAGGGAAGGGAGGGAGGGAGGAAGGAAGAGAGGAAGGAAGGAAGAAGGGGTAGAGGGAGGGAGGGGAGGGAGGGAGGAAGGGACAGAGGGAGGGAGGAAGGGACAGAGGAAGGAAGGAAGAAGGGGTAGAGGGAGGGAGGGAGGGAGGAAGAGGAGGGAGGGAGGAAGGGACAGAGGGAGGGAGGAAGGGACAGAGGAAGGAAGGAAGGAGGGGTAGAGGGAGGGAGGGAGGAAGGGGAGGGAGGGAGGAAGGGAGGGAGGGAGGGAGGGAGAGAGGAAGGAAGGAAGGAGGGGTAGAGGGAGGGAGGGAGGGAGGAAGGAAGGAAGGGAGGGAGGGAGGGAGGGAGAGAGGAAGGAAGGAAGGAGGGGTAGAGGGAGGGAGGGAGGGAGGAAGGGGAGGGAGGGAGGAAGGGAGGGAGGGAGGTAGAGAGGAAGGAAGGAAGGAGGGGTAGAGGGAGGGAAGAAGGAAGGAAGGAAGGGAGGGAGGGCGGGAGGGAGGTAAACAGAGACAGTACAGGGGTCATTCATGCCATCTTCATGAAAAGGAACATAAAAATGTTATAATAGGAGTGAAACCATTGTGGATTGTACTGTAGATGTCCCCTCAGAGAAGGGGGGGGAGCATTTCCACCCATCAGTGAGTGCTGGCATTGACTGCCCTTTCTTACCGTCTTCAGAGTAAAACCCAGCTGGACACAGCATCACACACGTGTTTGTCTCTTGGTGGTGATAATAACCGCGCTTGCAGGCTGTGCATAAGTTCTGGCTTCTGCCCAAACATACTTCGCATCCCCTGTGACATCTGCTGCACTTACGTTGCAGACTGTCCCCAAAGTAGCCAGGAGGACAGGAGTTCACGCACTTCCTGGAAAAAGTCGACAAATGTTCCAGATTAGACCAAAGGCAAAGACCCACGATGGCAAGAGCTGCCAAACGAAGAAGAGTAGCAAAGTAGCTGGCATAGATTCTTTCTGTGACATCTTCCATCATAAACATTAATGCCCTTTCTTGGGTGGATCTTGGACCAAAGATCCCCAACCTGATGTCCTCCAGAGGTTGTTGGATTACCTCCATGTTTGGCTCCATGGGCTGGAAATTATGTGAGTTGTAGTTTGACCTGCCTGGTGGACATCAAGTTGGGGAAATCGGCCTTAGAAGGATGGAGTTAGAAAGGAGAAGTCGGAGACCTTAGGGTAGCTTTTTCTATCAATCTGCTTCCTCCACAGTCAGGGAGGAGGAGGAGGAAGCTACCGGTATTACAAAAAAGGGGTAAGGAATTGTCTGGTGGTCATGTTACCTATGAAAAATCTGAGGTTAATAGCCACAGTGTACCTGGAGGAAGGTGGGGGACGAGTGACATACAACATGTTATTAGTTTAGAAATCTTGTGTGTGGAACTAACTGCCCAAAATGCATTAAACCCTCTCTGTGACCTGCCCCTCACCAGGGACCCCCATCTTTTTCTGGCTTTTTCCTGCTGATTACCTGCCAGTTTTAACACTTCCAAGGCTGTAGTGGAAACAGTTCAGGCACTGATCGGCATTGGGACCATCGCATCCTTGGTCGCCACATTCCCTATGACACAGACCTTAGGGAGACAGACAGATCTGTTGAAAGAAGAGATATAAAACTCTTCCTAGTTCAACCTACACAATGGCATCCAGCACTTGGTCTATCAATGTACCACATCTCTGGAAATCCAGTCTTCATGCTACCTTGCCACAAAGCACTGTTGCTTGATTCATTCGCTTTACCCTACCCAACGATAGCGGCAGATGGGCTATATGCTAATGCCAGTAAAGGAGAACAGCCGTGGTAGTGCAGTGGTTAGAAGGCAGTACTGCAGGCTACTTCTGCTGACTGCCAGCTGACTGCAGTTCGGCAGTTCGAATCTCACCAGGCTCAAGGTTGACTCCGCCTTCCATCCTTCCGAGGTTGGTAAAATGAGGATGCAGATTATTGGGGGCAATAGGCTGACTCTGTAAACCGCTTACAGAGAGCTGTAAAACACTGTGAAGCAGTATATAAGTGCTATTGCTATTGCTATATTTGCAGCTCAGGGTTCAAATGAGCTGTCCTTGGGGCTCTCTTCGAGCTTGGATTTTTACTTCCAATCGTTTCATTACCAAACTAGGTAACATCATCAGTGCTAGAAGGGAATGGAGTTTGCACTGATGATGTTACCTAGTTTGAGTCGTGAAAGGTCTGCAAGAAAATGACCAAGCTCAGAGACCACTAAGGACCTCCTTCATATGCTAATGTTTCATCATAGCTACAGCCTTTGCTTAACTAAATTGACAACATGCTAAGCTTTTTATTGACTTGGGACTTGCAAAATAACATCAATAAAAGACCACAAAGTTATCTGAACCCCTGTTAAGGTTTGGTTAATATCCTGTGTTCTAATAGCATGATTGTATGGTAACTATTAGGTTCTGTGTGCAACATGTCTAACTCCTAATGTAGACAAGTTTTCCTGTGCGCCAACAGTGTAGACAATTGAGGATTAATGAATAAGGGTTATTTGTTTTTGCTTTTTGGCTATGGGGTCTATTCCTGCCCTTTTAAAAATCTGTTGCCGCTTCAGCTCCCTAGCCATTTCTTCTGCATCTCAAAGCTTTTCTCCTTTTTGAGGCAACAAGACTGTTTGTGTCCTCCAGAGCCTATCTATCCTGCATTCTCTCTACTCACCTGCTGTTCTAGATGGAAAGAAAGATCCATATCAATCTTCCTGTATGGAAGTTAGAGTGAGCACTTATCTGTGTGTGAAATGGGGAAAGCAGGAATCTTATCTTTGGTAAGCAATAAAATGTATCTTGGGCGGATCCAAGTGGCTTCCTCTGTTTGATGCTTGGCATCATTGTTGCCATTGGCATCATCAACTCTGGATAAACCGGTGTCTTATGTTTTTATAGAATCTATTTATCTAAATATATCCACCGCAAAGACCTGAGGAAAGATCTTTTTTGCAGTAATAAGGTAGCTCCGTGAAATGTTACTGCTTGCATTCCCACTGATTGTTCAGCCCATCAGTCTCTAAAATAAGTTAATCAAGATCTTTCTGATAGGACTTGGTGGGACGTCATTAGGAAATACTAAAATACTACAGTAAATTGGGAATAATTAAATCATTTTTTAAAAAATCTCAGAAAAAAAATGAACAAACCACTTCTCTGTTATTGCTAAGAAAACGATTTGGATATGTCCATGAGCAATGTTCCCTCTGACATTAGAAAATGCCACGCGGCAGTTGGAAACTGCTGCACGGTGTTTTCTTATCACGTGTGTGGCCGCGCTTCAATGTTCCTTCTGACATTAAAAAACGCTGCGCGCCAGTTGGAAACTGCTGCATGGTGTTTTCTTATCACGTGCGCAGCCGCACAGCTGCGCAGCTTAGAGGGAACATTGTCCATGAGGTTCTGCAGACAGAAGAGGACAACTCGCTGTGGCCAACTTGCCCCAGCCAACATGCCTTGGCCAACTTATCGCGGTACAACTCACCGCAGGATAATTCAACAATTCAATTTAATTATTTAAAATAATTTTCATTTTTGTCATTCACATTTCATTTTGTCTCTTCTTTGGCATCCTTTCTTTAATGATTCTATTCCATCATTTCTTGATATTAGTGTAACTCTTGTCTTGCAGCAAGTTGCCCCATAGTGAATTGGCCTTGACAAGTTGTCCTGTGGCGAGTTGGCTGCGATGAGATGGCCGTGGCAAGTTGGCCACAGCAAGTTGTCCTAGACCCTCTGCAGACTTGCGCTAAACCTGAAGAATTAGCTTTTGAGAATCTTCTTAGCAAGTTTATGGTCTAGGGCAGGGGTTGGCAACCCGCAGCTCTGGAGCTGCATGTGGCTCTTTCATCCCTCTGCTGCGGCTCCCTGTCGCCAGTCGGCTCCACAATTGATAGGGCTTTTGGTTAGGACAGGTAGAGGGAAAAAAAGGACACCGTACTAGGAGGAGACTCTATGGTGAGGGAACTGGACTTCCGGTCAGCAGAGAAAAAAGGACGCCGCGGTAGGAGACTCTATGGTGGAGGAACCAGACTTCCGGGCGGCTCCAGAATTGAACGGGTGGTTTCTGGTTAGGACCTTTGTGGCTCTTTTGAGTATTTAAGGCTGCTGACCCCTGGTCTAGGACTACTTCCACATCTGAACTGCATGTCTGCCTCAGACAATTTCAGTGAGTTTTTCTCTTCAGGAGAAGAGCTCAATTCTACAGGGACATCTATGCCTTAGGAAGGTCAGAAGACAGTTGGACAGACTAACCATTCCATTGAAAAACCAAGCATCTGCCTCTGATAACCATTATGTATAAAGGTTAGCAAGACGATCTTGTTTCTTAGAAACTACCGTCTCCAAGTTTCCCCTTGGAACAACATGAAAAGTGCCATTGCATTTTGGCGGGTTTCCTGCCCTCTCTTTTGGGATTGGGATACTGTCAACATACTAGCAGGCTTGTGTGTTCAGTGCTAGATTGGGCACAACTCACACAGAGACAGTGGCTAAATTTTCAGAAGACCCTTAATTACTTTGGCCCCGTCATATGGATCTATCCTATAATGACATTTTACATTAAACACAATTTTATTTCCCAACAGTTGTAGTTTGATCAAAGCTTGCCAGAAAGAAAAAAAGGAAAATAGTGTGCTTTGTATAAAAATGAAGGACATTGTTGTTGTTGTTGTTGTTTTAATTGCTGTCTCTACTCTTCTGAACAAGGCAGCCACCAGGAGACACAAGATGTATTGCGGGCTGCGCAGTTCCATTCTCGGATGATTGGAAATCAACTTCAGATGTTCCTATAATTCGAAAAGTCCTTCCCATTCTTTTCCAAGCCTAACAAGGCGAACTCCCACAATGCCAGAATCTTCCTACTTCCTTGTTGTTTAAATTAAAACCAAGATTCTTGGAAATCTGAAAGGGATCTCGTTTTATCCGAATTTGCATTTGTGGTCCCAAGGAAGAAAGGGAATGCCCTGGTGCTGGTTTTCATTATTTTGTAAGAGAAACAACTTCTTGGAAATTCATAGAAGAACATTTCCAAGCTTAGCTTTGTGGGTGATTGAGCAATCCTGAAATAAACCTTCTCCGTGTTCCTAGACTGCAAAGTGCCTGTTTTTCAAAGAAAAGAAACAACGGACGGCTCCTTGTGCACAGAGTAGAGTAGAGTAGAGTAGAGTAGAGTAGAGTAGAGTAGAGTAGAGTAGAGTAGAGTAGAGTAGAGTAGAGTAGAGTAGAGTAGAGTAGAGTAGAGTAGAGTAGAGTAGAGTAGAGTAGAATAGGAGGAGGAGGAGGAGGAGGAGGAGGAGGAGGAGGAGGAGGAGAAGGAGAAGGAGAAGGAGAAGGAGAAGGAGAAGGAGAAGGAGAAGAGAAAGAAGGAGAAGAATGAGAGAAGTAGAAGCAAAAGGAATAGAATAGAATAGAACAGAATAGAATAGAATAGAATAGAACAGAACAGAACAGAACAGAACAGAATAGAATAGAATAGAATAGAATAAGTTGGAAGGGATCTGCGACCCTACTTGGAGAAGGAGGCACTTCTCACAATCACTCATGCCCTTATCACCTCACGGCTGGATTACTGCAATGCGCTCTACATGGGGCTACCCTTGAAGAGTGTCCGGCGACTGCAATTGGTGCAAAATGCAGCTGCGCGAGCTGTGGTGGGTGTACCCAGATGCACCCACGTAACACTGATCCTCCGCGAGCTGCATTGGCTGCCCATTAGTCTCCGGATCCAATTTAAGGTGTTGGTCGTTACCTTTAAAGTCCTACATGGCTCAGGGCCAGGTTATCTTCGGGACCGCATCCCTACGACCGGTTAGGTCCCACAGAGTCGGCCTCCTCCAGGTCCCATCGACCAAGCAATGCCGGTTGGCGGGGCCGAGGGGGAGAGCCTTCTCTGTGGGAGCCCCCTCCCTTTGGAACCAACTCCCTCCAGAGATCAGGACTATCCCCACCCTGCTGGCCTTCCGTAAAGCAATAAAAACTTGGCTCTTCCAGCACGCGGGGTATGAGTGAAAGTTCTTTTAAAAGATTGATAGTATTTTAACATGTTTTTAAAATTGTTTTTTATTGATTATATTTCTATACCTGTTGTTAGCCGCCCAGAGTCCCCCGGGAGTTGGGCGGCATAGAAATTTTAATAAATAAATAAAATAAAATAAATAAATCTTGGAGGTCTTTTAGTCCAGTCCCCTGCTCAAGCAGGAGAACCTACTGTATACTATTTCAGATAAGTGACTGTCTAGTCCCGTGATGGCGAACCTATGGCACGTGTGCCCAACGTGGCACACGAAGCCATGTAGCCCAGCATGTGTGGCCTTGCCTGTTTGTCTTCTGGGTTTCTAGCGTGCATGTGCACATGATCAGCTGTCCTTTGCACACACGGCAGTGCCAAAAACAGGTGTGCGCATGTGCACCGACCAGCTGATTGTCGGGTGCACATGCGCGCTAGAACCCGGAAGTTCAGCTTTTCCTGCAGTGCGGCCCCGACAAGCACAAGCGCGTGCGATGTTTCCGCGTGACCTTTTCGGCACTCAGTGCCAAAAAGGTTCGCCATCACTGGTCTAATCTCTTCTTCAAAACCTCCAGTGATGGACAGCCCACGATTTCTGAAGGAAAGCTGTTCCACTGGTTAATTGTCCTCACTGTTCGGAAGTTTCTCCTTAATTCCAGGTTGCTTCTCTCTTTGATTAGTTCCCAGTCATTGTTTCTTGTCCTGCCCTCAGGTGCTTTGTAGAATAATTTGACCCCCTCTTCTTTGTGGCAGCCCCTCAAATACTGAGATACTGCTATCATGTCGCCCCTAATTCTTCTTTTCTGTAGACTAGCCAAACCCAAATCCTGCAGACGTTTTTCATATGTTTTAGTTTCCAGGTCTTTGATCATCTTCGTTGCTCTTCTCTGAAGCAGAGCTAAAAAAAAGAAATAAACAGTTTAGGGCATTTTACCTGTATATTCATCTTCCTCCTCTGGGATCTCCATCTGATTTTGGAAGAAAGCGACTTTTGAAGGCTCCATTTCCAAAGATGGCGGGTCCAGCATTGTTGACCTAAAGTTCTGAGTGCTGATATTAGAGGAAGGATGCTCAGACGTTCCGTATAAAATGAGGCTCCATTCTTTTAACTTCCCTAGGAAAGATTAAAAGTTGACATTACTTTCCTCAATGAGCTGTAATTTTAGTTAAGAGGTTCTCCATGTTAGTGAATGAATAACCCATTAAAAGAGGTGCAAAATGGTATAGGGTCAGAATAAAAGAATAACAGAGTTGAAAGGGACCTTGGAGGTCTTCCAGTCCAACCCCCTGCTCCGACAGGAAACTCTATACCAGGGGTGAAATGCTACCAGTTTGGCCCAGTTCGGGCGTACCGGTAGCGGCAGCCGACGATGGTTTGGAGAACCAGTAGCGGCGGTAGCGCAAGGCTCCGCCCACCTGCCTAGATGACACCATTTTCTTGTTTTTAACCCTCTGCCCATGCACAGAGTGTGAAAAAACATGTGCGACAGTGGGGCACGCGCACAAAGCACGCGCTTCCGAACCGGTAGGGAAGGTAAGTAGATTTCACCGCTGTGCTATACCATTTCAGACAAACGGTTGTCCAATCTCTTCTTAAAAATTCCCAGTGTCGGAGCACCCACAATTTCTGGAGGCAAGTTGTTCCACTGGTTAATTGTTCTCACTGTCAGGAAATTTCTTCTTAATTCTGGTTCTCTCCTTGATGAGTTTCCATCCATTAGTCCTTATCCTGCCCTCCGATACTTTGGAAAATACGTTGACCCCCTTTTTTCTGTGACAGCCTTTCAATGCAAATGTTTCAATGTCTGCATAAGGATTAGTCAACAAGTTGTCTGATATTTCTTGAAGTCCGTCTTTAGAGCTTTCCTGGAACACTGGGGATGCTTCAATACAGATAGTCCTGGGCTAACAACCATTCTTTTAGTGACTGTTTCGAAGTTACAACAGCACTGAAAAAAAATGATTTACAACCAAAGGACCTACGTATTCTGTATTTCAGAAAAAGGCCTGTTTGGAGAGCAGTTCTCCGCAGCAATTATACATGGGCAGATGGTTAGGAAATCTGTGACACTAACAGCTGTTGAACGAATCGCTGTATGGAAAGAAAGCAAGTCAGTTGGAAGGTGGCAGTGGTGGGTTCCTACCAGTGCGGTCCACTCTATAGCACCGGTAGCAGCCCGCTGGTGACGTCACAGTACCAGTGCGGTCGGTTGCCGGTGCCTGGGCGCCGCCATTTTTTTTTTTAAAAAAAATCTTCTGCGCATGCCCAGAAGCCAAGCTTCTGGCACTGCGCATGCGCTGCCCTCCTACCCCACAGTGAGTCCAAGCAGGGGAGGACGGCTGAGGGAGCGCGTGAGATGCTGAACGAATGGGCGGCAGGAACTATTTCCGTTCCCCTCCCTTCAGCAGTCCGAGAAGCCACGAACGTGCGGTGATGATCCTAGGCATTTTTGCACGTTTGAGGCTTCTCGAGCTGCTGAGGGGAGGGGGAATGGGCGACAGGAGTCTAGGATCATCGAATGGGGAGAAGCATTCAGACTGGACGGAGCCTCCTAGAAGAACCGCTGCCGCGGTCTTGCTGCTCCCGCTGCGGGGGGCTGCATTGTGGGTGGGCAATGCCCCCTGCTTCTCCGGCTGCTGCCAAGCTCCAGAGGGCCACGCCCACCCGGTCACATGGCTGGCAATTCATACCCACAAAATAAGCCATGCCCACAGAGTGGTAGCAAAAAAATTATGAACCCGCCCCTGGAAGGTAGGTATCTCCATCGTCACCATAAAAATGCATGGGTCCTTACAAGTGAGCTGCCTGCATCAGAGCTGTGGTATTTGGCATTCCGGGAGATATAACCCCATGGGCTCGGTAAGATATCAGATTGGGAAAGACTGAGAAATTTATGCTCTTCAAAAGCCTCCGGGGCTCTGTCCAACTTTTGCCCCTTTCTTCAATCTACTTCACCTTGTTGGTTTGTACTTCTAGCTATCTGAATGAATCTACTCCACTGGCAGAGTTATGACTCTTCTGGATTCCAACTCCTTTGGTGCCACCGCAAAGCCGTGGCATGGTCTGCGTGAGGTTAAGGGCAATTACACCTTTTGATTTCCACTGCCAAGGCCTGGAAGACCAGAAACAATTAAAAAGAAAGAAATAAATCCTACATTTCGACATAGCCTCTTTTTTTTGCATCTGCATGTCAGCACAAATTAGTTTGATGCTTTCTAATGGAATTTGTATTGGAGATTTCTGTTGCTTTTTAGCCTCTTGTAAAGACCAGGGGAGGAGGGGGGGTGGGACAGACACCGCTTCTGAACATAATTTGTGGTTCTGTTAGGGAAAGAGACCGGAGACCAAAAATTCAGGCAGAAAGAAGACTCCAAGGAGCAATGAGGCCTTCTTCTCAAACACCAATTCATCACCGGTCATTAATGTCACTCTCAGAAAGACTGCAAGCTATAATAAAGGACAGTGGCACAGAGAGCAGACATATATCATTTGCTTTGATAAATACAATGTCTGTCCAGTACACAAATGCATTTTTAAAATGTGCCAGAAAAGAACCTTCTTTTCTTTGTTGAGTTCCAAGAAGTCAACCAATTTGAGGATAGCAGAGGAAAGGTTTCTAGGGTGAAGGCCTTGTCACTATTGACAACGAATCTTGCAAACCAGGGAACAAGCAAGCATTCCTCTTTGCTTCTTGATAATTGCCTCTTCTGGACACTAATTTAGAGCCAAGAATCTATTGAGCATCATGAGAGAGAGAAAAAGGTAAAGGCTTCCCCTGTTCAGTCATGTCATGCCGGTTGGTGGGCCCACGGGGGAGAGCCTTCTCTGTGGGAGCCCCGTCCCTCTGGAACCAACTCCCACCAGAGATCCGGACTATCCCCACTCTACTGGCCTTCCGTAAAGCCGTAAAAACATGGCTCTTCCGGCAGGCAGGGTGAAAAAGAAGATCAGATTCCCCCATGAATGAATGTTTTTTAAAATAATGTTCTGTTTTTAAACCATTATGTTTATTTATTTATTTATTTATTTGGTATTCTTATATGCTGCCCAACTCCCGGAGGACTCAGGGCGGCGTACAACAGAGAAAAATACAGAATAACCAATTCATAAATAATATTTTAAAACAATATAAAAGTTAAAAGACTCAATATTTAAAATCAACCCAACAGGCATTCAACAACCATACATACTTGGGGGTGAGCTCGAGTGGATTAAGCTCTACCCCCAGCCTGCAAGAAGAGCCATGTCTTAACGGCTTTCCGGAAGGCCAGCAGGGTGCGGATAGTTCGGGTCTCTGGGGGAAGTTGGTTCCAGAGCACGGGGCCAGCCACAGAGAAGGCTCTCCCCCTAGGGCCCACCAGCCGGCAGTGTTTGGCCGACGGGACCTGGAGGAGGCCGACTCTGTGGGCCCTAACCGGTGGAAGGGAAGTGTGAGGCAGAATGCGGTCCCGGAGGTAGCCTGGTCCTAAGCCATGAAGGGCTTTAAAGATGGTGATCAACACCTTGAATTGGACCCGGAGATGTTTTTATAGCATTGTTCTTACCCATGTTGTACGCCGCCCTGAGTCCCATGGGATTGGGCGGCTTATAAGAACGCTTATTAAATTAAATTAAATTAAATGTCTGACTTGACAGGGCTGTGCTCATCTCCTTTTCTAAGAGCCGAGGTGGCGCAGTGGTTAAAGTGCAGCACTGCAGGCTACTTCAGCTGACTGCTAGTTCAGCAGTTCAGCTGTTCAAATTTCACCGGCTCAAGGTTGACTCAGCCTTCCATCCTTCTGAGGTCCGTAAAATGAGGACTCAGATTGTTGGAGGCAATATGCTGAACTCTGTAAACCGCTTAGAGAGGGCTGTAAAGCACTATGAAGCGGTATATAAGTCTAAGTGCTATTGCTATTGCTATTCTTAGCTGAGGGACCACTGTTGTCCAAAGACACTATCCGTGGTCATGTGGCCAGCATGGCTGTAGGCCAAGATGCACAGAACACTGTTACCTTCCCACAGAGGTGGGACCGATTTATCTACTCGCATTTGCATGCTTTTGAACTCCTAGGTGGCAAGTAATGCCTAGGAGGCAAGTAATGGGAGCTCACCCCATCGCATGGCGCTCAGGTCTCGAACCCGGTCTATCAGCTTTCCAGCTAACAAGCTTAGCATCTTTAACCACTGAGCCATCACATTGCCCCATGATGACTGAGAACTTCTCATGAGAATGAAAATCCATTCATGAGATTTCTCTCTTCTCTCCTTTTCTTGTAATGAGAATTCTCACTCACTTATCCATCAAATGACTCATTGAACCAGTTCAACAAAGATATAGTTAGGCATTTCTGGTTGAGAATCTCCATGGAAACTCTCTATTTGTTATAGCAGAGGTCTTCAAACTTGGCAACTTTAAGACTTGTGGGCTTCATAGCTGGCTGGAGAATTCTGGGAGTTGAAGTCCACAAGTCTTAAAGTTGCCAAGTTTGAAGACTTCTGTGTTATAGAGTAGTGGTCCTTCCTGGAATCTGGGCACCATGGAGTTGGTGCTTCACCTCCTCTTGTCTTCCCTCCCCCTCAAAAAAAAAACCCCTCAAGTGCTAGTCAACATAGAACCAAGAAGAAATGGATTTCTTAGGAATCAGCTTGTTAACTAACGTTTGGAAGCAATCAGCAGAAATCTTGGTATATATTAAGCATGGAAGACACTCAGAATTATGACTTGGCAGCAGGAACTGCAATGTGGTTGGTTTAGTTTCAGCTTAACTGAGCATGACTCTAGCCATGGCAGAGCACAAACCACAATTTATGGCCAGGAGTGCCATGTAAGCATAGTCAATTGTAGCTCAGTTAGTCAGCTGTGATTGCACAAGTTATGGCTTGGCACAAAGTGTGAATCCAGCCACTGTAAAGAAGCTGCAAATACTCTTACACGCTTACCTTGTACGTCTGGGTTGCGAACATGGTAGGGTTTATCCTGGATCTCCAGTGTCCATTCTCCAGCTGCCCTTTCACCCCAGGAATGGACAGTCATGAATTCCCAGTGTTTGAAGCCTTCATTAGACTCATCATGCTGTCTGTTAATGAGATACCAGCATCAAGAATTCATTCTCAAGCCGATCGATCAAACCGCAGAATTGGGAGGGGGGGTGTTATTTGCTTAGAGCAGCCAAGTCCATCATTTCGTTGTAGGTGGAGTCAGCATTTCAAGGAGATGGGGCTGGTTTCATGGTTTAGGGGGAAGGTTGGAGTTTACTTTGTGCTTTAAAAGAAAGGTTATGCACTTTACTATTTTTTTCCCCTGGAAACAGTAAGAACTCTGAGCCCGTTTCTTGCATTTGTTAATAAAATTCATCAGGAGAAAAGAGAAGGGAAGGGGAGGAAAGGAAAGGAAAGGGGAGGAAAGGAAAGGGAAACAAGGGAAGGGAAGGAAAGGGAAGGAAAGGGAAGGGAAACAAGGGAAAGGAAAGGAAAGGAAAAGGAAAGGAAAGGAAAAGAAAGGAAAGGAAAAGGAAAGGAAAGGAAAAGAAAGGAAAGGAAAGGTGAGGGGAGGGAAGGAAAACAAGGGAAAGGAAAGGAAGGGGGAGGGGAGGGAAACAAGGAAAGGGGTGGAAAGGAAAGGGGAGGGGAGGGAAGGAAAGGGAAACAAGGGGAGGGGAGGGAAGGGAAGGAAAGGGAAACAAGGGAAAGGAAAGGAAGGGGGAGGAAAGGGGAGGGGAGGGGAAGGGAGGAAAGGGGAGAAAAGGAAAGGGGAGGAAAGGGGAGGGAAACAAGGAAAGGGGAGGAAAGGAAAGGAAAGGAAAGGGGAGGGAAGGGGAGGGAAGGGGAGGAAAACAAGGGAAAAGAAAGGAAAGGAAGGGGGAGGGGAGGGAAACAAGGAAAGGAAAGGGGAGGGGAGGGGAGGGAAGGAAAGGAAAAGGGAGGAAAGGGGAGGGAAGGGAAGGAAAGGGAAACAAGGGAAAGGAAAGGAAGGGGGAGGGGAGGGGTTGGGAGGGGAGGAAAGGGGAGAAAAGGAAAGGGGAGGAAAGGAAAGGGAAACAAGGAAATGGGAGGAAAGGAAAGGAAAGGAAAGGGGAGGGGAGGGAAGGAAAGGGGAGGAAAGGGGAGGGAAGGAAAGGGAAACAAGGGAAAGGAAAGGAAGGGGGATGAAAGGGGAGGGAGGGGAGGAAAGGGGAGGGGAGGAAAGGGGAGAAAAGGAAAGGGAAACAAGGAAAGGAGAGGAAAGGGGAGGAAAGGAAAGGGGAGGAAAGGAAAGGGAAACAAGGGAAGGGGAGGAAAGGGAAGGGAAGGGAAGGAAAAGAAAGGAAAGGGAAACAAGGGAAGGGAAAGGAAAGGGGTGGAAAGGGGTGGAAAGGGGAGGAAAAGGGAGGAAAGGGGAGGAGAGGGAAGGGAAGGGAAACAAGGAAAGGGGAGGGGAGGGATGGGAGAGGCAGGTCAGGGCTGCATTCAGCTGGCCAGCTCTTGGGCCTTCCTAACACTAAGAAATAGCTATCATCTCTACCTTTAACACAATTGTCCTAGTGAAACTGTATCTGGTTAGGCGTATGTGCTGTACACAAGAAGCTTAATCATAATGAAAGATCCATTCAACCATATTTCAATGAATCATCTCCCCATTTCTTTATTTTCCAACAGTATCTAATTATGCCCGAAACTACATCTGAAGCTTAAGGGCCATTAAACTTATAAAGTCAAGCTGGAAGTAAATTTTGGATTTCTATCTCATAAGGATATTCCTTATCCATGTGAGTTTCAACGTCTGACTTGAATCACATTTTAGCAACGAAATAATTAGTTACCCCCTGTTATGACAGGTTATATTTATGGGTAAAATACATCAAAACAACACCAGTTTGCAAGTATTTTGCTTTTAAAATCTTCATAGAAGATAATTCAGAGGGGAAAAAATCAACGGGTTGGAAGAAACCAAAAACAAATCAACGTGTAAACTTCCCAGGATTTGGGAGATTGGACAGTAAATAAAATAAAATATAAATGAAATCATGCTCTGATAACTGGTTCAAAAAATATCTGTATCCACCAACTATACAGGGAAGGGAAACAAGGAAAGGGGAGGAAAGGGATGGGATGGGAGAGGTATCATATTTATCATATAACCAACTGCAACCCTTCAAAGACCTCTTTTGTATTCTGATTCTGAAACCAAGAAATAGTTTGAAATAATTTTCTATTTTGAGACCTACACTAGAAATGCATTTGCCAAGGTTTTGTCTCCATGGTTCAAAATTTAATTAATTTTAACAAAGCATAAAATACAACAGTATTAAAGAGAAGATAAAGATAAAATAGGGGAGGAAAAGGGGAAAATATGAGCAGAGATGGTGCAGCAGTTAGAGTGCAGTACTGCAGGCTACTTTAGCTGACTGTGATCAGCAGTTCAGCGGTTCAAATCTCACCGGCTCAAGGTTGACTCAGCCTTCCATCCTTCCGAGGTAGGTAAAATGAGGACCCAGATTGTTGGGGGCAATATAAATATACATTGCTTACTGGTGTAAACCGCTTAGAGAGCGCTTGCACTGTGAGGCGGTATACAAGTCTCACAAATAAATAAATAAATAAATAAATAAATAAATAAATAAATAAATAAATGAATGAATGAATGAATGAATGAATGAATGAATGAATGAATGAATGAATAAATAATAAATAAATAAATAAATAAATAAATAAATAAATAAATAAATAAATAAATAAATAAATAAATAAATAAAAGAGAAAAGAGAAAAGTCTAGGATAGAAGGGGAAAAGGGGGAGGAACCATCGACTTCCGACTCCTTTTGATGCAGTAGAATAAGGTAATAACATAAAACCTCAACTTTTTTATTTTTATATAATAGTATACTGTAATATCTCCAAAGGAAAACAACACAAAAATCCAAATTACAAAGTTGGGAGTGTTAAATTTTAAAGCAGCAATTCATATCCAGAATGTGAAGTTTAAAACGACCGATTTGGCACCCTGCCGTCTCATCCAGCCTGAATGACAAGCACGCGTTGCCACAGAATATAGACTGACAAATCCTTGCCATCAAAATTTGCAACCGACAAAGTGAGCCGGAAAAAGAGACATGCGTTTCAATTTCAATGCACACGTGTGTGCTACCAGCTTTTCTCCGCTGGTTCTTGCCAAGGCGCTGCCCCAAATGCGTTAACTTCGCTTCGCTTCAGCTACGCGGCTGCCCAATGATTTGTATCCAAAGGGCACTTCTGCTTTGTAGATCAGCCAACCCTGACTTGGCCGGGCAAACGGTACCCGCCTTTTTATAAAGGATGATTAAGACCTCTTGTTCATGTTCACGGCAAATGAAATCGCATCTTTCATTTCTCTGATGAAAGAGAACTGAAGGAGGAAGAATCTTACTCTCTGTTCAAATCTCACCAGCTCAAGGTTGACTCAGCTTCCATCCCTCTGAGGTAGGTAAAATGAGGACCCAGATTGTTGGGGGCAACATGCTGAACCGCTTAGAGAGGGCTGTAAAGCACTATGAAGCGGTATATAAGTCTAAGTGCTATTGCTACTATCTATAACCCGTTCCCCCCCCCCCCACCCTCCACTGGATCTCTGATTTTCAAATCACCTGGTTGGAATATGAAAAAGAAACAGTACATATGAAAGGGCGGTTACAAAGATATAATTATGCAAAAGGCTCATGGGTTGAAGGAGACCAGTAATCAGAAGTTCCATAAAATGTGTTGGGGCGATTGGCAAGCTACAAGCGTGCTTTTCAGCAGGCTAGGTCCCTGTGCATTGCTAAGCTGTAAGGTGGCTTGTTTCTTTCTGGTTTAGCATGAAAGGAGCTACGGTGGCGCAGTGGTTAGAGTGCAGTACTGCAGGCTACTTCAGCTGACTGCTAGCTGAAGTTCGGAAGTTCAGATCTCACTGGCTCAAGTTTGACTCAGCCTTCCATCCTTCCGAGGTGGGTAAAATGAGGAGCCAGATTGTTGGGGGAGCAATAGGATGACACGGTAAAACCACTTAGAGAGGGCTGTAAAATGGTATATAAATCTAAGTGCTATTCCTTCCTGCCTGCCTGCCTGCCTGCCTGCCTGCACAGTGGTTACAATGCAGTATTGCAGGCTAACTCTGCTCACATTGCCAGGAGTTTTGATTCCTGACTAGTTCAAGGTTCTCATAATATGCTGCACCCCAACGTATCGACCATACTGTGGTTTTATTTAATAGAGCCCTGGTAGCACAGTGGTTAGAATGCAATATTGCATGCTAATTCTGCCGACTGCCAGCAGTTCGATCCTGGCCGGTTCAAGGTTGACTCAGCCTTCCATCCTTCCAAGGTCGGTAAAATGAGGACCCAGATTGTTGGGGGCAATAGGCTGACTCTGTAAACCGCTTAGAGAGGGCTGTAAAGCACTGTAAAGCGGTACATAAGTCTAAGTGATATTGCTATTGCTAAGGGTGAACCAATGCATTACATCGCCTGTCACCCAAGTCCTCTCATCTCTCTGGGATTTCAAAGAAGAAAAGGCTGAGATACAGCTAGAATCCATCCAGGAAAACTACTAGATCAGGTTGGAACGTTAGAGGAAAAAGAAAAGATGGAAGATAAAGTCACTCACTTAAAGCCTTTCTCTCCCTATATCTAAGTTTGAGTCTTCAGTAAGGCCGCTTGTTATCAGTCGATGGCCAACCCAGGTCAAAAAGCAGATGCAGATTACAGAATGATAGTCTCGGAAGGGACCTAGGAGGTTTTCTAGTCCAACCCCGTGCATTACTTCTAAGAAACCCTCAAAGTCTGATCCAACTGAGGTCTAACCTGGAACAAAGGTGCCTGTTACTTAGGGCAGCATTCACAGGACACATGTCCTCCTTCCAGATTATTTTCATCAATAAGCTCATTGCCTTACTGGATCAAAGCCACGTTTTTCAATTCTCCATCTTGCTCCCTTGTCTGGCTCTTTGGACAACCCCACTGGTTGCCTCGTGGGAAGATTAAAAACTTGCCTATCCCTCCCCATCAGTTTCTTGGGGAAACAGCAGGAGCTATTCAAGAATCCCAATTGTGTTGGGATCCCAATTGTGTTGTGGCCAAGATTCAGTGGCACTCACCTCCTCGCCAGCAACTGGGTCTTGGTTCCTGAAGGAGAAGTCAGATATATTTGTAGATCTCCTCGCCGAGGATGCACAATGGAAATCCGTACGACAACGTGCTCCAAATAGACCACATGATGCTCTGTGTTGTCAGCACAGGCACTGGTTAGAGTCATAGTCCGGATTGTTTTATTGGCAGGGATGAACCTGTATGATTGGAAATAACAAAAATAAAGAAATGAAGATAAGCCTACCATCATTTATTTATTTGTTTGTTTGTTTGTTTATGTCAAGTACGTGTTAGTAATATACACAGATATAACATTGTTTGCATACATAAGATTGGTACTGATAAGAGAGAACATTAGGACAGGGACAGTAGGCACGCTGGTGCACTTATGCACGCCCCTTACTGACCTCTTAGGAATCGGGTGAGGTCAACAGTGAAGAGTCTAAGGGTAAAGTTTTGGGGGTTTGGTGACGAAACCACAGAGTCAGGTAGTGAGTTCCAGGCATTAACCACTCTGTTGCTAATGTCATATTTATCTCTCAAAAGCGTCAGAATCCAAATGAGAAAAGGCATGCAAAAGAACAATTCTCAAGATTAACTCATTTCCTTTAGATTCAGATAAATATAAGGCAGTGGTGAAATCCAATTTTTTTACTACCTGTTCTGTGGGCGTGGCTTGGTGGGGCGTGGCAGGGGAAGGATACTGCAAAATCCCCATTCCCTCCCCATTCCTGGGGGAAGGATATTGCAAAATCTCCATTCCCACCCCACTCTGGGGCCAGCCAGAGGTGGTATTTGCCAGTTCTCTGAACCTCTCAAAATTTCCGCTACCGGTCCTCCAGAACCTGTCAGAACCTGCTGGATTTCACCCCTGATATAAGGTGTAATCCATCCCAATCATTTCCAAGTGAGCCCAAGGGAACCAAATACCCCAATCCTGTTTGTGGCTCCTGAGCGTCATCGTCAAGTCACTGCGGAACAAATTGAGCCAAATTAAACCCAGGGCATGATTTAACGCAGGGCAGCTTCCAACCTCAGTCCTACAACTGTTTTTCATCATTTCCCTTTAGAAGAAAGGGACAATGAAGAAGATTCTGGGTTCTCTTTCAAGTGAAGGGTTCTGTGCTTTAAGGGGGGGGCATTGATTCTGCTGTATTGCCACCAGCAATAAATCAACTCCTCACTTAGAATCCAAAACATATTGCTAATGTCTAATTTACAGGGAGAGGTTTGCTCATCAGTTCCAGACTCGCTCTGTGGATATGCTTTTGAGCATCTGGTGAAGGATTCTCTGGAGGATTATGTTACTGGTCTTTTATTTTGGCTTACTCATAAAGGGAGAGTCTATGAAAACCATGAGCGGTGATGTCACTTCTTGGAGAGAAAAGGTCTTTGTAAGTGAACTTCAAAACATTACTTGCATGCAGCACGGTTTCATGATTTCTAAAGGCTGTTCGGCTCAGTTGTCCTCAACGTGCAGTTGAGGCAGTCCCCCGGCGCCAATGCCAAACAGAGAATTAAAGGGCAAAGAATTCAAGGTTTTCTAGGAAATCCGATCCTTATGCCACCAGGCTTGAAATTTTGGGCTTGGACAACCTTGAACTATGCCGCCTACGGTCTGACCTAAGCGTAGTACACAAAGTTGTCCGCTACAACGTCCTATCTGTCAACGACTACTTCAGCTTCAACCGCAATAATACAATCGATACAAACTCAAGGTAAACCGCTCCAAACTCGATTGCAGAAAATACGACTTCAGCAACAGAGTGGTCAACCTCTGGAATGCTCTACCTAACTCAGTTGTTACAGCCTCTAACCCTCACAGCTTCAACCTTAAACTGCCTACCATGGACCTCACCCCATTCCTAAGAGGTCTGTAAGGGGTGTGCATAAGCGCACCAGCGTGCCTACCGTCCCTGTCCTACTGTCCCCATTTATTCATACCCATTTCATGTGCTCATGTCCATGTTTATACTTACACCTGTTATCTCGTACATGTTTGACGAACTAAATAAAATAAAAATAAAATAAAATATTTGTGTTTAGATATCAGGCTACGTGTTGACTTGCGTTGATCAGTTTGTTGGAGACGAGGGAAGGTTTGTCTTTTCAGACATGCCAAACAAATAACGGCTTAGCTCCTGTGATTGGATGTGCTAAGCTTAACTAGGGTTTATTCATGAATACTGTTTGCATATTAAGCCAGCCTTCACCAAATGGACCTGGATCAGATACAGGTAGTCCTTGACTTACGGCCACAATTGAGCCCCACATTTGCAAATGGTGTTGGAGTGTGGCAACAAACCACATGGGGTCATTCATATAGAGCAGTGATGGCAAACCTTTTTTTCCTCGGGTGCCGAAAGTGCATGCGCATGTGCTATCACACACACGTGAGTGCCCGCACCCATAATTCAATGCCTGGGGAAGGTGAAAATGGCCTCCTCTGCCCCCCCGGAGGCCCTCTGGAGGCCAGAAATGGCCCATTTCCCAACTTCCGGTGGGCCCAGTAGGCTTCCCTGGAGCCTGGGGAGGGCGAAAGTGCCCTTTCCCGCCCCCCGGAGGCCCTCTGGAAGCCGAAAACACACTCCCAGAGCCTCCGTGTGAGCGAAAATCAGCTGGCCGGCATGCACATGTGCATTGGAACTAAGCTAGGGCAACAGCTCATGTGCCAGCAGATATGGCTCCGTGTGCCACCTGTGCCACACATGCCATAGGTTCGCCATCACTGATATAGAGAATAAAAAATTAAGAAAATTAAGAATAACAGCATGGCAACTATTATTTCTGAGATTCCCATCTTGAGTTCTTTTACTTTCAGCTCAATCATTAGAGTAATCTTGATGCCTTAGGAATGTCAAGGGATTTATCATCAAAAGCCAAGCCCAAACCCAGACATCATTGTTGCCACCGGATGCTAGCAGAAATGGGGAAAACAATATCCTTTTCATCAATGCTCCTGATTGTTTGGAAGACTTTCTTCAGTTCCTTAGATGGAACTGACCAACTGCTAGGGGAGAGCAACCAAGCAGCAGCTCAGATCGTAAATCGCAGGGAACATCATGAAAGCCAGGTGAAGGATGGCCTGGACAGACTTCCTTGATCAAAGGAAAGCCAATTCTTTGCTCAGCCTGCAGTCCAAAAAACTGATTTCTTCCTGGCTTCCTACCAAGTTGCTACATAAGCTGGCAGGAGGAGACCCTTCTGTGCTGCTCGGTTCTAGCTGAGCAGCTCCCATGGTCCAAATAAAGACAGAATTGAATGCTAGTAAAATGAACAGCTGAGCAAAGGAGAAGCAGTCAGTAAGTTAGAGGGCAAAGTGTCTATGGCAGTGTTTCTCAACCTTGGCAGTTTGAAGATGTGCGGACTTCAACTCCCAGAATTCCCCAGCCAGCGTTGCTGGCTGTGGAATTCTGGGAGTTGAAGTCCGCACATCTTCAAACTGCCAAGGTTGAGAAACACTGATCTATGGAGATTCTCAGTCATCCAGGTCACGGTTGTCCCAGATGTTTCGCTTCTCATCCAAGAAGCTTCTTCAGCTCTGAAGAAGCTTCTTGGATGGGAAGCGAAACGTCTTCGAAGAAAAACAAGAAAGTCCAGCTGCCTCTTGAAAAAACATCTTTGGGATTAGAGGGCAAAGAATGAATTTAAGAGGAAAGCTCATATAAACCATTGATCCAGTTACTTTCGTAGTGTCTAAATTGAGCCTTATGCCACCTTATTTTCCCATGCCTCTATAGAAGATCTCTACCCATCTGAGTCCAATCATCGAAAGAAGATGGCCAAGTAATCAAGGTAGCCAGCACCCCCCCCCCAAATGCCTAAAGGGCATGGATGGACTGAATCGGCAACTCTGGCAACTGCACAACTGCACAAATTGGAAGCGTTGGAGGAAGGGAAACAATTGTGGAGGGGAAAGTTGATGACGAAGAGAACTAATATTGTCTCCTGATGAACTGACGATGTTCGTCCATCGTATTCGAAGAGAACCTTAACCTCTATCATAGACCTGAGTCGCCTGTGTGCAGGTCCGCAGCTACAGCTCCCAGTTTATCTACACCTGCTGCTTTGTCGCTCGCCCATCACCACAGGACTTTTCACAGGACTTGGGGGGGATGTCAAGACTTGCGCGTGAATTGGATTAAAGTGAGGGAGAGGTGCGCATAGTCAGCTTCACTCTCTCTTCCCAGATTCCATCTTGCTCCAGTAGCAGGACAAGAGTCGAGACAGTTGGAAATGGGCTGGGCGCAGTGGTTGACCAGGGCGTTCTGATGAACTATGAAACCAAGGGCAGGTGTGGCACGTTACAAAGGTCCAGGGGTTGAAATCTGGATATGTTTCTTCCAATGTCTCCAAAGCATCACATGTCAAATCAGAGGTCAAATGTACATGCTGAAGTCATTTATTTAATAATTACGTGGCACAGCATGTGTGTGTATGTGCATATAGTATGTGCTCTGGGGATACAAATGACTATCAAATATTCAGATAGTGAGTATGTATTTTATTTTAGTTTCTTTCCGGCTTTCTATTCCCATGTTAATGTATACCCTGCGTCATGCAAAGCAAGCAATTCTTGTCCCTTTATAAATAAGGAATTGTTATCGAGTGTTTACTATCCATTCAGTTTTTCCCCTTTTCCAAGAGGTCATGGTCCTTTCTTACTTGTACATTCACAATACCTCTAGCATGAAGCAGAGTAGGCTACTTAAAGAGTGAGATCGATTCAAAGTTTCATGGCCACAAAGGCATACAGTAACTATTTCACTGCACTGATTCTAAAACAGGCAGTGGAAATCATTTATGCAGTCCTAATGCAAAACCGAAACCCTGTTTAGCTACATCTATTAACTCAATATTTTCCTTTGTAATGCATCCTCACCCCAGAACAGAAGGAGAAGAACTGTTGGTACGTGCATGGAATTACGAGCAAAGGCCAAAGTGAATTAACTTTCAGCCATCTCTGGGGTTTCAGAAAAAGTTTTGCACAGGTCGGTAATTAGAACTTCTTGCCATCAGAAAAGCCACACAAAATTAAATCAGGGGAAAAGAAACTTTTAGAACAGTGTTTCCCAACCTTGGCAACTTGAAGAT
>JALIGW010000012.1:8043260-8130760 GCA_023053685.1 Diadophis punctatus similis
GCGGGGAGTGTTATTCTAATCAGAAGCCTCCAAGGAATTCAAGACTTCTGATCCTGAGATTTAGGGTGAAATACAAATGAGTCAAGCCACGGTAACTGCTGGGGAATAAAAAGGGTAGTTTGTTTGACCAGCTTGACTTCTCTCATCGGAAATGCCCTTGTCTCTATGATGTTCTTTATGCACAGAGCATAAAGTGTTCCAATATCTCAGGGGCTGCCACAAAGTAGAGGGAGTCAAGCTATAGGTTTCTTCTGTCACCTAGTCTGCAACTGTGTTCCCATAACAAGGGGGTGTTAGAACAATTGCTTTAAGACTCTAAAAACAATTGCTTTGAGACGCTAGAAAGAGTGCAGAGAAGAGCAACAAAGATGATTAGGAGACTGGAGGCTAAAACATATGAAGAACGGTTGCAGGAACTGGGTATGTCTAGTTTAATGAAAAGAAGGACCAGGGGAGACATGATAGCAGTGTTCCAATAACTCAGGGGTTGCCACAAAGAAGAGGGAGTCAAGCTATTCTCCAAAGCACCTGAGGGCAGAACAAGAAGCAATGGGTGGAAACTAATAAAGGAGAGAAGCAACCTAGAACTAAGGAGAAATTTCCTGACAGTTAGAACAATTAATCAGTGGAACAGCTTGCCTCCAGGAGTTGTGAATGCTCCAACACTGGAAGTTTTTAAGAAAATGTTGGATAACCATTTGTCTGAAATGGTGTAGGGTTTCCTGGCTAAGCAGGGGGTTGGACTAGAAGACCTCCAAGGTCCCTTCCAACTCTGTTATTCTGTTCTGTTCATAGCTGCAGCAGTAAAAACTTTTGCGATTTCTTCGGCTGGCTTTAAAACCAAAGGGGTGCACTTAGAGACCCCTCAAAAGCTTTCATTACAGCCTTCTGTAACTAGAAGTTCCCACCTAATGGTAATTTCTAAAGTCACAGAGAGAAATCTTATTAAATACACAGAGAGTAGTCAGACTAATGACATGTTTTACATTTAGTGTAATTTTATTTAAATGTAGGTTCGGAGTTAATTATGGGCCATTTCTGTTTTTGTCCCGACCGCAAAGTTTTTGGAATCGAGTATCCCTGCTTTAAAGAGTCAAAACAAACAAGAAGCAACATATTCTCTGTTGTGGTGCCTGCCTTCTGGAATAAGGTCGTCGTCCCCCCGCCCCAAATCCAGATGTCTCCTACCCTGTTGACATTCTAGAAATTCTAAATGATCTGGTTGTTCTCCCAGACTTTGGGGTAGGTTGGATGGAAGCCCGATGTTAGATATGTTTGCCATATGTCACATGTGTTTGGATATAGTAATCTAGATTTGCCATGTTGATTATTTCCCTTATGTTCCTCTTTTTTGTGTTGTATTTGTGTGTGTTTTTTATAATGTGAGCCCACCCTGAAGTCAAGGGTGCTGAAGTTAAAGTAAATATATATATGCATATCAGTGGTGGGTTCCTACCAGTGCGGTCCACTCTATAGCACCGGTAGCGGCCCGCTGGTGATGTCACAGTACCGGTGCGGTCGGTTGCTGGTGTCTGGGCGCCGCCATTTTTTTGTGCATGCCCAGAAACCTGACAATTAAGTCTTTCCCTATCCCTTCACTTGAAAATAATAAGAAGCTCACATTTGACACTTTTCCTTCGCTTTTGCCTAAAGCTTCCCAAAGTGGGCATTTTCTGAAAGCTTAACCTTGTATACTGTTAATTTTATACAGTTTTATACTGTTATTCTTTAGACGAAAACATTGAGGACTGTTAAAAGATACTGTTCTTTTAACAGTCCTCAATATTTTCATCTAAGGAATCCATGACTGAAACAAAAAATGCTGTATGAGACTTGCTTGTCTTTTAACTATAGCATTTTCTGCATATAAAGGTTGCTGTGTTGCCATGGTGTAACACGCACTTTGTATGCAAAGTTTTCATGTAAGGTATAAAATAGCAAAAATAGTAGTAACATCTCTCTGAAAAACTAATATATGACCGGCAAGCCACGCCCACCCAGTCACATGGCTGGCAAGCCACACCCACAAAATAAGCTACGCCCACAGAGTGGTAGTAAAAAAATCAGGAACCCGCCCCTGATGCATATACAGTATATATGCAAAGACATGCTAGAGTTCAAAGAAAGAAGAATTAATCAATCGTGTTGGAACTCTGGATGGCCCAGAATTCCTTTCAAATCTATTTCAGCAAAATCATCTACAACTGACCAGGAAGATAATTGTTTGGGAGGCACTCTGCTAAAATTGCATTCTATAAATTAGCATCTTTCTAATTTGTGCTCATAAGATTAGAAGCAAATTGGCACTTCTTTACAGGCAATGTTTTTCCTCCTTCCATTAGTTTTTCTACTGCCATTCCTTTTACTATTCTTCCTGATGATCATGTACAGTATGTACAGAAATGGAGCAGTCTTCTTGCAGAAGCTGTGTTTTCTCTATTTTGGAAGTTTGTAAGAAGAGGTTGACGCAGTGGCGCAGCGGCTAAGATGCTGAGCTTGTCGATCAGAAAGGTTGGCAGTTTGGCGGTTTGAATCCCTAGCGCCGCGTAACGGAGTGAGCTCCCGTTACTTGTCCCAGTTTCTGCCAACCTAGCAGTTCGAAAGCATGTAAAAAAAATGCAAGTAGAAAAATAGGAACCACCTTTGGTGGGAAGGTAACAGCATTCCGTGCGTTTAGTCATGCCGGCCACATGACCACAGAGACACCTTTGGACAGCGCTGGCTCTTTGGCTTTGAAACAGAGATGAGCACTGCCCCTTAAAGTCGGGAACGACTAGTACATATGTGCAAGGGGAACCTTTACTTTTACCTTTAAGAAGAGGTTAGATAACCACTTTTCATGGATAGTTTAATTCTCTTTGAAGGGGATTTACCTAGAAGATTTCCAAGGTTCCTTCCAACCTACGATACTATGTTCTAAGAGCAATGAAGTATTAATCCTTAGGATTGCTTCCAACTCTACAATTTTGTAATTCTATGTCTCTAAACCACTGAAAGATGTTTACATTGGTTGTAAACATGAATGTTTTTGAAGAAATGGGGGGAAATCTCCTCAAATTGTTTCACAATAAATCCTGCTTTGGGTTTATTGTTCCAACTTCTAAAGACGTAAGAAACCAAACTGATTCCTCTTATTAGTAGCCAGCCTTGTTATTACAAAACCCTGGGAAATTACAATACTTATTTCATTGCCTCAGTAGTGCTTAAAAAGAGTTACAAACTACTTTTAATATAACAAAGAGCTCTAAAAAACTCAATTGTGTTCTACTGTGAAGGTTATGTTTATTCAAATCTGGTCGCTATTCAAATAGATATATTACTATTTCCCCAATAAACAACTTTCATCTATACAAAGAGGGTTACTGATGCGCTTGGTGGATCTAGGACTGTGATGGCGAACCTCTGGCACACGTGCCACAGATGGCATGCAGAGCCCTCTCTGTGGGCATGCCAGCTGTCGCCCCAGCCCAGCTCCACGTGCGCATGTACCTCCCGCCAGCAAGCTGGTCTTCGGGTGTCTGCCATGCATGCACAGGGCGCATGAGGGAGATACGCATGTGCATGTGTGGGGCACATGTGCGGGGGCTAATCGCATTGCATTTTGGGGATTCGCGCATGTACACGCACCCCCCCGCACTCCATTTTGGGCCTGAAAGACTTCCTACACCAACCTGGAAGCCAAAACGGGGCACGGGGTGCCGCATGAGGGCCTCCACACTCCTCGTTTTGGGCCTGGAAAGCCTTCTGCACCAACCTAGAAGCCAAAAATGGGTGAGGGGGGGGCGGGGGGATGCACGTGCATCTGCGGGGGATGCACACGAATATGTAGAGGGGCGCATGCATGGGGGTCGCTCGCATTGCATTTTGGGGTTTCACACACACACGTGCTTTAGGTACTCAACACCAGAAAGGTTAGCCATCACTGATCTAGGATCTGAAAAAATAATGTTGCTCCGGGCTGAACATTTGAATACGGATGCATTTTTTTTTTTAAAAAAAGATTGCATATGTATTACATACGGAGTTAGATATACAGGTAGTCCTTGACTTAAAACCACAATTCAGCCCAAAACTTATGTTGCTAAGGGAAATGTTTGTTAAGTGAGGTTTTTCCCCATTTATGACCTTTCTTGCCACAGTTGTTAGCTGAATCACTGCAGTTGTTACGTTAGTAACGTGGTTATTAAGTGAATCTGGCTTCCCCACTGACCTTGCTTGTCAGAAAGTCTCAAAGGGGGAATCCCATGACCCGGGAACACCGCAACCATCATAAATATGAGTCAGTTGCCAAGGGTCTGAATTTTGATCACGTGACCATGGGGATGATGTCGCAGCAGTTGTCAATGTGAAAAAAAACGGCCATAAATCACTTTTTCAGTGCTGTGGTAACTTTGGACGGTCATTAAATCAGCTGTTGTAAGTCGACGGCTACCTGCGTGTGTGAGTAGTAACTACGTCGTCCAAGTTTTATTCTGATTCTCTTCTTTGACTCTGGGGAGGGGAAGGGTCCTGTTTTAGATTTAACTTTGGTTTTAAAAAATCATTTCTTTTTGCTTTCTTTCTTCAGTGGAAAAAGCAATCCACCCATCCATCAAAGCAAAGCAAAAAGAGATTTATTTATTTGTTTGTCTGTCTGTCTGTCTGTCTGTCTGTCTGTCTGTCTGTCTGTCTGTCTGTCTATCTATCTATCATCTATCTATCTATCTAATCTGTCTATCTATCTAATCTGTCTGTCTATCATCTATCATTCATTCATTCATTCATTCATTCATTCATTTATCATCTATCTATCTTTCATCTATCTAGCTATCTAGCTATCATCTATCTATCTATCATCTATCTATCTATCATCTATCTATCTATCATCTATCTACCTATCATCTATCTATCTATCTATCTATCTATCTATCTATCTATCTATCTATCTATCTATCTATCTATCTATCTATCTATCTATCTATCTATCTATCTATCTAATCTGTCTATCTAATCTGTCTGTCTATCATCTATCTATCATTCATTCATTCATTCATTCATTTAACATCTATCTATCTATCTATCTATCTATCTATCTATCTATCTATCTATCTATCTATCTATCTATCTATCTATCTATCTAATCTTTCTATCTATCTAATCTGTCTGTCTATCATCTATCTATCATTCATTCATTCATTTATCATCTATCTATCTTTCATCTATCTATCTATCTATCTATCTATCTATCTATCTATCTATCTATCTATCTATCTATCTATCTAACTAACTAACTAACTAACTAACTAACTAACTAACTAACTAACTAACTAACTATCAACAAGTGCAAGGAAACAGGACACATGAAAAAATGGCACAAATAAATGGATATAAAGAAGCAAAACATAGCCATAAACACATAAAACGAGTACATACAGATCATGCCTGCCCCCCCAGTGAGTCACCATTATGCGCTGTGTGGTTAGAATTCCCTTCTACAAACCCCCCCCCCCAAAGTAGTTTAATAAGTCTGTCGCAGGAGGGGAGAATTGGATCAGGGCAGCTGTGCTGAAATAGCTGGCTGGGAAGTCTTTTTGCCTAAAGAAAAAAAAATATCCCTGTGTGTTCCTGGCCTCAGGGAAGCCCAAACAGCCCCCCACCACCACATACACAAACTCCAGGAGGGCTATTAGGAGCTTCGGAAATAACAGTGGGATTCCTTCATTGGTCCTTCAATGTTTTCTTTTATGGTGTAAAGAATACGGTCCTGTGTTGTGTAGATTAATCAAACTGTTTTTCAACTTCATTTCCTTTCCCGGTCTCCTGTGATTTCCTTAGGAAACGCACAGCTACGTGCTTTCACGCTTTCTACCGCCTCCTCCCTTCAAATCAACTATGGCATTACATTTATCATTTCGGAAGATTTATAGACCACCTTTCCCTCAGGAGATAAAGGTAGCCTTCCTTCCTTCCCTGGATATTTTTTCAGAACCACCTGTGAGATTTTGGTTTTGTTGAGACAGAGCGAGGACTCAGAATCAGCCGAGAAACTTCTGGGGTTAGATTCAAACACGGGGTTCCCTTTGCCTCTATATAGTCTCAACCTCCGTCCAGATTTTTTTTGTTGTTGTTGTTGCTAAGCAAGGCACTTGTTAAGTATCTTGGGCCTATTTTTACGACCTTTGTCATCATGTTGTGAAGCGGATCACTGCAACTCTTAGGCGTATCATACAGTGGGTAAATGAATCTGGCTTTCCCCCATTGGCTTTACTTGTCAGAAGGCAGCTGGGAAGATCCGAAATGGTGATCACATGACTATGGGACAGGGGCGGGTTCCTCTTACCTGCCTACCGGTGCGCTACGCGCGCATCATCATGTTTTGCGCATGCACACGCTCGCTATGTGCGTGCATCCCCTCATGCGATTTTGCTTCTGCACATGTGCAGGAAGCAAAAAATCAGTGAAATCTTCTGAGGGGATGCGCGCACGCGTGCGATTTTGGCGATTTTTTGCTTACGTGCATGCGCAAAATAAAAAAAAACCACCAAAATCTCTCTCACATGCGCGTCCCCTTACGAGATTTTGCTTCCGCACATGCGCAGGAAGCAAAAAAATTACCAAAAATTCAAAAAAAGAGATGGTGCCGCGCGACGGACCGGCGAACATGGTGCCAGAGCCATAGCGCGCAAATTGTGCAATCAGCAGCCCGCTACCGGAATGACAGAGTGGACCGCACCAGTAGGAACTCACCCCTGCTATGGGATGTTGAAGTGTGGTAAGGACATGCTGGTTGCCAAGCACCATCACGTGACTGTGGGAATGCTGTGACAAGGATTATTGTACCTCACTTTTATCAGTACCTCTGTAACTCCAAACTGCTAGTGAAATGAACAGCTGAGCAAAGGAGAAACATTCAGTAAGTTAGAGGGCAAAGTGTCTATGGCAGTGTTTCTCAACCTTGGCAGTTTGAAGATGTGCGGACTTCAACTCCCAGAATTCCACAGCCAGCAACGCTGGCTGTGGAATTCTGGGAGTTGAAGTCCGCACATCTTCAAACTGCCAAGGTTGAGAAACACTGATCTATGGAGATTCTCAATCATCCAGGTCACGGTTGTCCCAGATGTTTCGCTTCTCATCCAAGAAGCTTCTTTAGCTCTGAAGAAGCTTCTTGGATGAGAAGCGAAATGTCTTCGAAGAAAAACAAGGAAGTCCAGTTGCCTCTTGAAAAAACATCTTTGGGATTAGAGGGCAAAGAATGAATTTAAGAGGAAAGCTCATATAAACCATTGATCCAGTTACCTTCATAGAGTCTAAATTGAGCCTTATGCCATCTTATTTTCCCATGACTCTATAGAAGATCTCTACCCATCTGAGTCCAATCATCGAAAGAAGATGGCCAAGTAATCAAGGTAGCCAGCACCCTCCCACCACCCAAATGCCTAAAGGGCATGGATGGACTGAATCAGCAACTCTGGTAACTGCACAGCTGCACAAATTGGAAGCGTTGGAGAAAGGGAAACAATTGTGTAGGGGAAAGTTGATGACGAAGAGAACTAATACTGTCTCCTGATGAACTATGAAACCAAGGGAAGGTGTGGCACGTTACAAAGGTCCAGGGGTTGAAATCTGGGCATGTTTCTTCCAATGTCTCCAAAACATCACATGTCAAATCAGAGGTCAAATGTAAACGCTGAAATCATTTATTTAATCCAACCCGCTGCCCAAAGAGGAGACCCTATACCGTTCCAGACAAATGGCTGTCCAATCTTTTCTTAAAAACCTCCAGTGATGGAGTATCCACAACTCTGGGAGACAAACTACAAACTAACACACTGATTAACTATTCTCACTGTCAGGAAGTCCCAAAGGTGCTTTTTCAAGAGGCAACTGGACTTTTTGGTTTTTCTTTGAAGACGTTTCGCTCCTCATCCAAGAAGTTTCTTCAGCCGTGACCTGGATGATTGAGAATCTTCATAGTGACTGTCAGGAAATTCCTCCTTAGTTCCAGGTTGGATCTTCCTCTGAGGAGGTTCCTCCTCATTGCTTCTCATCCTGCTCTCAGGTGTTGTGGGGATTAAATAGACTCCCTCTTTCCTGTGGCAACCCTTCAGACTTATATGCCGCATCACAGTGCTTTATAGCCCTCTCTAAGTGGTTTACAGAGTCAGCATATTGCCCCCAACAATCTGGGTCCTCATTTTATCAACCTCGGAAGGAGGGAAGGCTGAGTCAACTTTGAGCTGGTCAGGATCGAGAATAGAACTGCTGGCAGTCAGCAAAATTATCCTGCAATACTGCATTCTAACCACTAGGAAGGAAGGAAGGAAGGAAGGAAGGAAGGAAGGAAGGAAGGAAGGAAGGAAGGAAGGAAGGAAGGAAGGAAGGAAGGACACTTAAGACTTAAATATCACTTTACAGTGCTTTACAGCCCTCTATAAGCGGTTTACAGAGTCATCCTATTTCCCCCAACAATTTTGGGTCCTCATTTTATCCACCTCGGAAGGCTGGAAGGCTGAGTCAACCTTGAGCCTGGTGAGATTCGAACTGCCAAATTGCAGGCAGCCAGCAGTCAGCAGAAGTAGCCTGCAGTACCGCACTCTAACCACTGCGCCACCCAAGCTCATGTTATCTTGGCTCCCCTAAGCCTTCTCCTTGTCGGCTAGACATGCCGAATTCCTACAGATTCCCTTTCAATCGTGGAATGAACATTTTCCTTCCCTTTTTGCTAAAGGAAACCAAACTCCATCCAGCCCAGAAATCTCACCTCGCCGTCCAGCTCCATTTGTTTTCCAGTCAGGAGCCAACAGATGAACCGGTCGGGATGTTTTCACAAGCAGGTGCTGCACATCTCGCCATGTCAGCAAAGGGCTAAAAACACACACAAGGAAAGACAGAGAAATATATATATATTCATTTTGCTGATAATGAAAATGAAGGGAGACTAGTACAGATCTATTTCAAGCTATTTAGCTCTCATCAGCTAGCCATACCCTTACTGGGATTTGAACCTGGGCAGCCTGCCTGTAAGGCAGTATCTTTAACCTCTAAGCCACAGGCTCTCCTCCTATATCAGCTTGTACCAGGGAAGGGTTATATGGTTTTTTTCCTGTCGAATCACCCTGGTATACCCAAATATGGGAGGGAATGCTACCTATATATATATATATAGGTAGCATTCACGTCATGTCTTGCAGATTCTAGATCTGCAAAGGATTCAGCCCAAGAGAAGCACCAGGGCAGAAATATTATTCAATTTCAGTCCATAGCTATCTAAAAGCTTCTGGTCAATGAGCTGAGAAACAACTTTCCTGCAGCTAGGCTGGAGTCCTGATTACAGGGGAATAAAAACAGTCCTGAGACAGCAGAACGGCCGGCATCACAGGTAGAGTGCATTCTCCCATCCTAAATCTCCCTCTTATATAAAAATGCTCTAGTGGGTTTTTTTTTAAAGAAATCTGACAAAAGCGCAACTCGACAGACTAGTTTTCTATTTGTAGAGAAGTCGGTAGAAACAGACACGCATAAAAGCTTTGGCTGCCCACTGCAGATGAAGCACATACAAAATGCTGCATTGTTTCTTTGAGCAGGAATGCTGATTTGTGGCAAATAAACATCATGCAACCGGCCACTGAAGAGCATTACATTGCAGCCACGTTCACGATAGGCTCAGGGGTAACTCCGAGAGGAGTTCAAGAATCTGTTCATTCATCACTTCTGGAAGGTAGTTGCAAACTCATAATTTCAAGAAAGGTTGGTACAAAATATCTAAAAAGTCTCTCTCTCTCTCTCTCTCTCTCTCTCTCTCTCTCTCTCCCTCCCTCCCTCCCTCCCTCTCTCCCCCCCCCTCCATCTCTAACTCAAGCTGTCTGCTCTAATACATATTCAGACCTCAGGGACCACTAAATTCATAATTTTAAATCCTGCGGACCATTAATATAATTTTTTAAAAAAGATAAATAGTATTTAGTGCGATATAAAAAATGCAAATATATTTTCTGCGGACCACCAAAATTTTCTCGTGGACCACTCTTCGGTATATGAACAGGAAGATAGGCCACAGGTCAATAAAATAAGCAAGCAAACAATAAGCCAAGCACTGGATTACAAAACCGATCATTTTCGGCCAACTAATGGCTAAACATGATGGGTGCTAATTTGGACCTCAGCAAACTCTTCAAAGTGACAAAAAATAAACTATGAGTTCAGAAGGTGTCGAGTAAGTGGACATAAAAGCCAAAATCTACTTGGTTGGATAGGATGGGTATACTCCAGGTTCCTTCCTTCCTTCCTTCCTTCCTTCCTTCCTTCCTCCCTCCCTCCCTCCCTCTCTCCCTTCCATCCTTCCTCCCTCCCTCCCTCCCTCCCTCTGTCCCTCCATTATTACCCCCTCTGTTTTTCCTTCCCCCCTCCCTCCTCCCTCCCTCCCTTCTTCCATTATTACCTTCTCCCTTCCTCTGTTCTTCCTTCCCTCCTCCCTCCTCCCGTCTCTCCGTTATTACCCCCTCTGTTTTTCCTTCCTTCCTCCCCCTCCCTCATCTCTCACTTCCTTCCTGTTACCTTCTCCCTCCCTCTGTTCTTCCTCCCTCCCTCCCTTCCTGTCCTTCCTTCCTTCCTCCCTCCCTCCTTCCGTCCCTGTTATTACCCCCTCTCTGTCCTTCCTTCCTTCCTCCCCCTCCCTCATCTCTCACTTCCTTCCTGTTACCTTCTCCCTCCCTCTGTTCTTCCTCCCTCCCTCCCTTCCTGTCCTTCCTTCCTTCCTCCCTCCCTCCTTGTTATTACCCCTCTATGTCTGTCTGTCTTTCCTTCCTCCCCCTCCCTCCCTTCCTCCGTTATTACCTTCTCCCTTCCTCTGTCCTTCCTTCCTTCCTTCCCTCCCTCCCTCCCTCCCTCCCTCTTAACAATCTCTAAATGCTGCCATTGTTGGAATCTAGGGAGCTCACTTTTTCCATAGCTACCCATGCCCTGTGGAACACCCTTCCCCCTGAGATCTGACAAGCCCCCAGCTTCTTTACTTCTGGAAAATCTTGAAACATCTGGCTCTTCACACAGGCATTTGGGTAATGTTAGCCTGGAGCTTGGTCAGATGTTACTTTGATATGGTGCAGAGTTTGCCCCAGGGTGCCATAGCTTTTTATTGTGATTCTTTGGAGTTCTTTGCTGGTTTTATTATTTCATGAGCCACACAGGGTTGTGGTTGGAATATGGGAATATGAGTCTTTAAAACTAATAAATAAAATAATACCTGGGGGGGGGAAGCAGTTTTGGCTACTACATTTCCTTAAGATGCTTTTGCTTTGCAGGCATTTCTTAAAACGTCTTGTATGCACCTATATATTATGTACATAAATACATATATAGGGGTTTTAAATAATCAGAGCAATTAAGAATAAAATGTCAGTTGATTGTCTCTCTGGCAAAAAAGAGAGGAAACATTGAACATGTAACATTGCTATACCGTGTTTGTGATTGAGTATTTAATGGAGCATTTTATATCAAAGGTCTAAATAACTCCAACATGTGTAGACCTACGGGTCCCCCTATCTTATTTGCAAGCGATCCGGGAGTCCCCTGTGCATCCTAGGCGCACGTCAAGTTTTGAAAATTTCCATCTTAAAACCCAAGGTGCCAATGCTTGTGCTTATACTTGTGAGACAATTCCATCTCTTCCATCATAATAACAAAACAACAAAAAAATTCCCATCTTCGATATAATAACGCGAAACAAACAAATAAACGAACCCATTTCTGCCAGTGTGAGTCACAGCAATTAACAATGCATTAGCACTGAAAGCCAAAGTCACAGCATGGAAGTATTAAAAGAAATCGGCAGAGATAGCTTGCAGATCATTCGCTTCCCCCTTCATCTTTAAAATAAAACAAGGTGAAAAAGTTTGAGGCTAAACAAAAGCAGCCAACTTTAATATAATCGTGGAAACTCATTTTCCATGGAAAGTGAGAGAGACAAGGCAGCCTCACCCAGGTTTCCAGGGGTTCCTCAGCAGCTTATCCATGCTTCATGAGTTTCTCAGCCAAGAAAATAAGCAGCAGGTAGACAAACATGTTGAGTTATAGTTCAATATGTTCCATTATGACTGCTTAATGTCCCACAGCAGGGAAGGCATGCACCAAAACATCGAGAAGCATTTAAAATTGCCCCAAATCTCTAGGGGTGTCATCAGCCTCATCCAAAATCTCATGCAAAGACTCAAGCTTTTAGAAACTCATGGGGTTTTGCCCGTTTTTATTTTAAGAAACGGCTTCTATTTAATTTGGATAGCCAAGGTGCATGTCAGCCCTGCAGGAAGGTGGAGGAAGCCGAGGTGGCGCAGTGGTTAAATGCAGCTACTGCAGGCTACTCCAGCTGACTGCTAGTTCAGCAGTTCAGCTGTTCAAATCTCACCAGGCTCAAGGTTGACTCAGCCTTCCATCCTTCTGAGGTGGGTAAAATGAGGACCCAGATTGTTTGGGGCAATATGCTGAACTCTGTAAACCGCTTAGAGAGGGCTGTAAAGCACTATGAAGCAGTATATAAGTCTAAGTGCTATTGCTATTGCTACCTTCTTCAGCCTAGTGTTTTCCAAATGTAGTGGACTTCAATTTCCAGAAATCTGAGAATTGTAGTCCCAGTACATCCAGAAGATCTCAAGTTGGAGAAAAATCATCACTACTATCTTGAAAGCAAGACTCTTCTGTCTTCCTCTTATGACTTCAAAGGCAAATTCACAGAGAAGGCTATGAGCAAATATGAGTATCTGCTGTCATCCAGATGACAGAGTGCATTTCTTTGAATATCAGAGGCTATGGGAGCAACCAAAGAAAGAAATTGGTTGGCCTTTGCAGGAAGCAACACACTCAAATGAAAAAACAACACCACCACAGAATGGCAGAGAACATGTTCTAAAATGTTTATAGGAGAGCAGCTCTACAGGCCTCTCTATCACCCAGAATGCTTTCATCAGTTGCATACAAAACTGGATTAAGCATAACGTTTCTTCAACTTTTCTCTCTTTAAGAAATAATGTCTACCCAAGAGACATTCCCCATTTGCCCATTTTACCCATTAGACATCTACCCATTTGCTAGACTAATTCTTGAATACAGCTCACCTGTCTGGAACCTGCACTGCATATCGGACATTAATACAATCGAGAGAGTCCAAAAATATATCACGAGAAGAGTCCTCCACTCCTCTGCTCACAATAAAATACCTTATTCCACCAGACTTGAAATATTGGGATTAGACAATCTACAACTACGTCGCCTCTGATCTGATCTAAATGTAGTTCATAAAATCATATATCAAAAAGTATTTCCTGTCAATGATTATTTCAGCTTCAACCGCAACAACACACGAGCACACAATAGATTCAAACTCAATGTAAACCGCTCCAAACTCAACTGCAGAAAATACGACTTCAGCAACAGAGTGATCAATGCCTGGAACGCTCTACCTGACTCTGTGGTTTCTTCCCCAAACCCCCAAAATTTTAACCTTAGACTGTCTACAGTAGACCTCTCCCCATTCCTAAGAGGCGTGCATAAGCACACCATTGTGCCTACCGTCCCTGTCCTACTGTCCTATTGCCTAATTTATCTGTACCCACCTTGCTAATGTTTATGTTTATACCAATACCTGCTATCTTGTACATGTGTGACAAACAAATAAATAAATAAAAATAAAGAGGGTGAATTGAATCCTTACTTGGCTTCCAAAGCTAGAGCAATGATTCCGGCTACCATGGGGGCAGAAACGGAAGTCCCCGTGTGGCCATCTGTGCAATGTTTCTTCAGATCTGTGGTCACCTAAGAAGAAAGCTAATGTAACTATCAGCTGAGCTGAAAAGGGAATCACATTGCATAGCCCAGATTTTGTGCAACCATAAATGGTCAGGATCAAGAAGATACCAACGAGCTCTTTGGCTTCCAATAGTAGGTCTTTTCATTCATTCATTCTTTTTTTTTTAAATGAGGCAAATAAGATAATCTGAGCTGCTCTAACCTCTTCCAAACAAGAGGTTTAGTAGGACTGGGTCTCCACAGAGCAAAAATGTTGAGAAAAAAATCAGAGCTACCGTATATTCTGGCGTATAAGACGACTTTTTACCCCTTTAAAATCTTCTCAAAAGTCGGGGGTCGTCTTATACGCCGGGTACGAAGGCGCAGCATGTGCAAAGTCTCCCTGGTCACTATGGCTGCATCGGGGAGCCCGCGTCCTTGTCAACGATGAAGATGCTGCGCGCGCAGGAGGGGCCGCGGAGCAGAGGCGCCTGGCGAGCAAGGCGAGTGGCAGCATCGGCGGCAGGCTCCTGCCCGTGTCTCCCGCCCGCCCGCCCGCCTCTCATTCTTTTAAATGCTAAGGCAAGAGGCGGGCGGACAGGCGGGAGACACGGGCAGGAACCTGCCGCCGATGCCGCCACTCGTCTCGCTCGCCAGGCGCCTCTGCTCCGTGGTATCTCCCGCGCGCGCAGCGTCTCCATCATTGACAAGGACGCGGGCTCCCCGGTGCAGCCACAGCGACCGGGGAGACTTTGCACATGCTGCGCCTTGCGCGAAGGACACAGCGGAGCAGCAATAGCGGCGGCGGCAGCGCGCTCTCTCCTTCCCTCCCATGCGTGTTAACCCTGGCGGCGGCGCGGTCAAGGACTCAGCCGGGTGGCTGGAGCCCCGCGGGAGATGGCAACAGAGGCTCCTTCTTCCTCCTGCAGGGAGAAAGAAAGAAAGGAAGGAAGGAAGGAAGGAAGGAAGGAAGGAAGACAGACAGACAGACAGACAGACAGACAGACAGACAGACAGACAGACAGACAGACAGACAGAAAGAAAGAAAAAGAAGAGGGAGGGAGGGAGGAAGGAAGGAAGGAAGGGAGGGAGGGATGAAGGAGAGGAAGAAGAGGAATATTAGATGAGAGGGTGGGAGGAAGGAAGAGAAAAAAGTGAGGGTGGGAGGAAGGAAGGAAGAGAAAAAAGAGGGAAAAAAGGAAGAAAGAAAGAAGAAAGAAAAAGAAAGAAAGAAAGATGTTAGGAATGAAGAAAGACAGAAAGAAAAAGAAAGATGGTAGGAGGGGTAGTCTTATACGGAGAGTATATCCCAAACTCTATATTTTAATTGGAAAAGTTGGGGGTCGTCTTATACGCCCAGTCGCCTTATACACCGGAATATACGGTAGTTCTTTCCCCTGTGTTCTAACTGTCAACAAGGAGAACTGTCTAACTTGGACCTGATTAATGAAAGAAAGAAAGAAAGAAAGAAAGAAAGAAAGAAAGAAAGAAAGAAAGAAAGAAAGAAAGAAAGAAAGAAAGAAAGAAAGAAAGAAAGAATTATCCTTAAGCAGTTATGGAGTCTAGAAAGCTTGGTGATTCCGCATTCTTGTGTAAAATATTTTCAATGAATTTTGGCTTCCCACAACAAAGGCAATGCTACTAGTGTTGTTATGCAATTTAACTCATCTCTGTATTGCTTCTATAGTCATTCACTGGCTTGAAGATCTACCCAACTTTTTCTGTTACTGGACAGTCCACGTAATGTCACATAAACAATGCAAAGTTTCATTCGTTACAAGCAGGAGACCTCAACGCTTTGCCAAACAGAAGCCAAGCAAAGTCCTGCTTCAAAGTTCAACCCTGTTTACTTACAATCTGCCGCTCGTAGAAGGCCCCACTGCTATACGTTGTGGCAAGGGTAGAGGCGCACTCCTCCAAATACCATGGCTTGTTACCATTCTCGGTGGTGCTGCTGACAGAGACGGTGTAGATGCTGTTGGTGTATCCATCGCAGGAACAATGGTCCCCTTCTCGGCCACCATTTCCAGAAGCCCAGACAAAAATAGAACCCCGCCCTCTCCGGCCCTAGGCGTTGGGGAAGAAAAAGGGTTGGAAAGAGAATTGACACTTTACTTAAATTGCTCTACCTTTTATGAACAACATTCATTGAATTTAACCTCCGGAAAGAAGCATTTGCCCAGTTTTATTCTCAGGAAATAACTTGTGTAAATTCCCACTATCACCATGGTCAGTGATGAAACCCAATTTTTTTACTACCAGTTCTGTGGGTGTGGCTTGGTGAGCGTGGCAGGGGAAGGATACTGCAAAATCTCCATTCCCTCCCCACTCCTGGGGGAAGGATATTGCAAATTCTCCATTCCCACCCTACTCTGGGGCCAGCCTACTACTCAAAATTTCTGCTACTGGTTCTCCGAATTACTCAAAATTTCTGCTACCGGTTCTCCAGAACCTGTCAGAACCTGCTGGATTTCACCCGTGACTATGGTGGAACAAATACATATGACCGAACATAAAGCATTTTGCAAAGGGACTTTTACCTGTCAAAGGGAATGTTTGGAGACACTACAGGAAGTCCTCGAGTTATGGCCACAATTGAGCCCAAGTGCTAAGTGAAACATTTGTAGAGTTGCAGAAAAGTCCCATTTTACGACTTTTCTTGCCACAGTTGTTAAATGAATCATCACATTTGTTAAGTTAGCCACATGGCTGTTAAGTGACTCTGGATTCCCCGTTGATTTTGCTCGTCAGAAGGTCGCAAAAGCGGATCACATGATCCGGGGACACTGCAACCATCATAAATATGAACCACTTCCCAAGCATCTGAATTTTGATCACGTGACCATGGGGATGCTGCAACGGTCGTTAAGTGTGAGAAACGGTCGTAAGTCACATTTTTCAATGCCGTTGTAACTTTGAACGGTCACTAAATGAACTGTTGTAAGTCGAAGACTACCTCATCTCAAGCCTTCATCCCATAAGCATTAGTGCAAATTTCTTTTGATAGGGGCAGCATGGTATAGGTTTGTGTGTATAAAGAAATGAAGATTTTGGAGGGCTGAGAAGTTGTAGGTGAAATTGAATCCTCCACCCAACCCTTCACTGGAGTTATCCTGGTCTCATCCTAAAGACATTCCGCATTTCAAATTCAGGGCAAATAATACAACTTTAGGTGCACCAGAACAGACTGCAGAAAACCCATAGATGTTTGTTCCCGGTAGTCATTCATTTGAAGGTTAGTGTCAAATCGCAAAGCATCCCTGGCCTGCTCTTGAGTTGCCATAGGCAAAGGGGGACGGGAAACCGAAGAAGCAGCATGGCAGCCAAAACAGAAGCACATTCCAGACATATCTTTCTCAAGGCTGTCTCTCAGGGTTACCTACAGCGGTCGGAGGGGAGTGATCTCTACAACTCGCGAAATTGCTCCATTGGCGAATGTGATTGATGACACACCCTAGTTCTGGTTCTAAGAAGGTTAAAAATCAATCGATCAAGAGCTGGAAGGGATCTTCGAGGTCTTCTAGTCCAACCCCCTGCTCAAGCAGGAGACCCTATATCATTTCAGACAGGTGGCTATCCTGTCTTTTCTTGAAAACCTCCAGTGATGAAGCACCTACAACTTCTGAAGGCAAGCTGTTCCACCGGTTCATTGTCCTCACTGTTAGGAGGTTTCTCCTTATTTCCAGGTTGCTTCTCTCCTTCATTAGTTTCCATCCATCGTTTCTGTCCTGCCTTCTGATGCTTTGGAAAATAAGTTGACCCCCCTCTTCTTTGTGGCAGCCCCTCAAATACTGGACTACAGCTTTATATTGATACTATATAAATATGCATTTATATGTATTTAGTTATATGACTATATCTACGACTAGATCAGGGGACGTGGTGGCTCAGTGGCTAAGACGCTGAGCTTGTCGATCAGAAAGGTCAGCAGTTTGGCGGTTCGAATCCCTAGCATCGCATAACGGAGTGAGCTCCCATTACTTGTCCCAGCTTCTGCCAATCTAACAATTCGAAAGCATGTAAAAATGCAAGTAGAAAAATAGGGACCACCGTGGTGGGAAGGCAACAGCGTTCCGTGCGCCTTTGGCATTTAGTCATTCCGTATAGTCATTCCGCCACGGAATCGTCATCAGACAGTGCTGGCTCTTCGGCTTAGAAACGGATGTGAGCACCGCCCCCTAGAGTCGGGAACAACTAGCACATATGTGCGAGGGGAACCTTTACCTTTACGACTAGATCATGCATTGATGCAAAACGGGGAACAGAACCTGAAGAAGAGCAATAAAGGCCCCCACCAGTGAGAAGAGAAAAGGGAGGGTGTGCTACACAGACCTTTTTAATGCCGTGTTCAAATGCTTGCTTGGCCAAAGGACCAGGTCCATCCACCGTGCGGCCATCATCATCTGGACCCCAACTAGCACTGTAGACATGGATATATTCTGGCTTGGCACCGATCGCCTTGGCTTCCACCACATCGGTCACATCCCCATCTAACATTCGGATGCCTGCAAGGGAAATCCACCCAAGGGGATTTAAAAAACAAAGAACAAAAGAAATGGCTTGGGATAGCTCTTTGTACAGGTGCTAAGGACAACAATCAAAGGCTTTAGTTCAAAGTGCTGCCTGGAGCAGGAACAGCTGTCTTTGCTTGATTGGTCGCTGAGATGACCTAGATCCGTGGTGGCGAACCTATGGCACGCGTGCCACAGGTGGCACGCGGAGCCATAGCGGCCGGCACGCGAGTGTTCCCACCGGCAAACCGGAAGTGCGGAAAAACACACTTCCGGTTTGCCGGTGAGCTGTTTTTTGCACTCCGGAGGGTTCAGGGAAGCTCCCTGAAGCTCCGGAATGCAAAAAACTACAAAACAGACAAACCGAAAGTGCACTTTTCCGCACTTCCGTTTTGTCAGTTTTGTAGTTTTTTGCATTCCAGAGCTTCAGGGAGCTTCCCTGAACCCTCCGGAGTGCAAAAAACAGCTCACTGGCAAACCGGAAGTGCGTTTTTCCGCACTTCCGGTTTCCCGGTTTCGTCGTCCTAGGCTCCGGTAAGCCTTTGCATGGGGGTGGGGGGGTGCGCATGCGCAGGGGGCAGCATGGGGGGGGTGTTGTGCGCATGCGTGGGGGGAGGGAATGGGTGTGGGCACGTGAGCGCGCGCGAGCGCGCCCCCCCTTTTTGGCACGCGAGCCTAAAAAGGTTCGCCACCACTGACCTAGATAAACTCTCTCTTTTTTTTTTATTTGTCAAACATATATAGGATAGTAGTAGTTTGTATAAACATAAGTAGAAAGTAACGATAAAAGAGGACAATAGACAGTAGGACTGGGATGGTAGGCACAGTGGTGCGCTTATGCACGCCCCTTACAGACCTCTTAGGAATGGGGTGAGGTCGACTGTAGACAGTCTAAGGTTAAAGTTTTGGGGGTTTGGGGAAGAAACCACAGAGTCGGGTAGTACATTCCAGGCATGGATCACTCTGTTGCTGAAGTCGTATTTTCTGCAGTCGAGTTTGGAGCGGTTTACATTTAGTTTGAATCTATTACGTGCTCGTGTATTGCTGCGGTTGAAGCTGAAGTAGTCATTAACAGGAAGGACATTTTGGTATATGATTTTATGAACTACATTTAGATCAGATCAGAGGCGACGTAGTTGTAAATTGTCTAATCCCAGTATTTCAAGTCTGGTGGAATAAGGTATTTTGTTGTGAGCGGAGGAGTGAAGGACTCTTCTTGTGAAATATTTCTGGACTCTCTCGATTCTTTGGGCAGAATCAATCCACATCGGAATGAATCCTGAAGCAGCTGGGGCTTCCGCATTACCTTCAGGATTGGCCTCCGATACAAAGCGTTACGACAGCGCGACTGGAAGGTTACCAAGCCGCGCATACTCATATCTGGCCAAATCCACAGCTGCACTGTAATGAGACGGAGCCGTCTGTGAAAGGAAGGGATTGTTTGGTGGATAATTCTGGCACACCGCAGGCAACACCTTGCAGAATAAACAAAGATCCGGGAGGGGGGGGGGAGAATACATTACAAGCCCGAAGGCAGATGGAACATTTGCACAGCGAGGCATAAGTTGGTTATGGAAATATATGGGGTGAATTACTCTTCTGCCATCAGTCTGGACACCGGTCCAGCAACTAGCCAACAGGGCTCTCCTGGAAATGAATAAAGCAAGAGGCATGGTCCACCAGAAAGTTGGCCGGGTTCCTTCCAAATGAAATGGGAACCAGGCAACAGCTGAGCCTGGTGGATCAGGGCCAAAATCCTCCTTGAATTTATGGCATTTTTATTTTTTAGAGAGAGAGAGAGAAAAAAAAAAATCCAGCCAAACTGACAGATACTATAATATTAAAAAAGGAAGTGCTTAGCCTTGAATGAATGAATGAATGAATAAATAAATATACATGAACCAGCCTCAAAAAAATTCTAGCAGCTTGATTCATTCTTTCTATCAAGAGGAACGACTGATTATCTATCACAGTTACAGTTGTTCTCAAACTTCCTAATGCTGCGACACGCGACCTGCCCCCTCGCATCCTGGACATAAACTGCTTCAACTCCTACCCTCAAAACGTCGCTATAGAGCACTGCACGCCAAGACAACTAGACACAAGAACAGTTTTTTCCCGAACACCATCACTCTGCTAAACAAATAATTCCCTCACCACTGTCAAACTATTCACTAGGCTGCATTACTATTACTATTAGTTTTTCTCATCGTTCCTATCACCCATCTCCTCCCACTTATGACTGTATGACTGTAACTTGTTGCTTGTATCCTTATGATTTATATAGCAATAGCAATAGCACTTAGACTTATATACCGCTTCATAGTGCTTTACAGCCCTCTCTAAGCGGTTTACAGAGTTCAGCATATTGCCCCCAACAATCTGGGTCCTCATTTTACCGATCTCAGAAGGATGGAAGGCTGAGTCAACCTTGAGCCAGTGAGATTTGAACAGCTGAACTGCTGAACTAGCAGTAGCCTGCAGTGCTGCATTTAACCACTGCGCCATCTCGGCTCTATTAATATTGATTGTTTCCTGATTGCTTACTTGAACCCTATGACAACCATTCTTGACAAATGTATCTTTTCTTTTATGTACACTGAGAGCATATGCACCAAAGACAAATTCCTTGTGTGTCCAATCACACTTGGCCAATAAAGAATTCTATTCTATTCTATTCTATTCTATTCTATTCTATTCTATTCTATTCTATTCTATTCTATTCTATTCTATTCTATTCTATTCTATTCTATTCTATTCTATTTGGGTTCTTTTACCCTCTGTGCATGCTCAAAGCATTCTGAGCATGCGCAGAGAGTAAAAGAACCCAAATGGCGGCGTCCGGACAAAGTCTCCCGACCCCTGTGAAAGGGTCGTTCGACCCTCAAAGGGGTCGCGACCCCCAGGTTGAGAACCGCTGGTTTAGAGGTTTGTCATGGTGGCAGCACTTTTAGGAGAAAGGGCAACCAAGGGTAATCTTATTACACAATATTGTTAAGTACGAAGGCCTCTGTTTAGTTTTAAGTGATTTCGTTTTTCTTTCTACACATATTTTTCCTTAAGGAAAAAAAAAACCAAGAGGAAAAGTTAATTACAGCTGCAGCTTTACTGTGGATTGCAGGCTTTTTAAATAAACCCTCTTGAACATTATCCTCCTCTGATAGTACAGAATGAATCTAGGTAGTTTAGCCAAAAAAAAAAAAAACAACCCCAAAAAAACTTTTCCCTGAGCTGAATTCAAACCAGCATTGTGCAGCAGGCTTATTTCTATAATTGTTGCTAGAAGTTCAAGGCCAGACACTACCTTCCTCCGAAGATAATTGGTTGGGTAAAAAAGAAACACGCGAGGAGGCGGTTTCAACTCACTAAACACAAATGCATCTACACTCACCCATTAGGAAATAAAAAGCATGTAGAAATAAACAAAGCAACTGGTTGCAAGATTCCTAGTCTGCGTTTGGGAGATGTGATTATGTCTCATTTAATGAAGGGCTCTTGGCCTCACGGTAATGGGAAAACTGAAAAAAGCCTGCAGGAAAACAAGAAATAAGCTAAACGGAAGGAGAGATAGGATTTTGATCTTAGACAAGGTAGAGGACAGGAACCAGGAGCACCACTCAGGTGACCCTGAGGACACAGATAAACCTCCAAGTGGCTTCAAGGACTCCCTAAAAGGATGCAAATGACCAGCTGCCTGCAAGGAACATAAATCCTTCCATTCCCCACCATCCTGTCAGAGCTGAAGAAGCTTCTTGGATGAGAAGCAAAACGTCTTCAAAAGAAAAAAAAAAACAAGGAAGTCCAGTTGCCTCCAGAAAAAGCACCTTTGGGACAACCATGAATACCTGGATGACTGAGACACTCTACAGAGTTTTTCCTCCTTCCAGTTGAGCACAGCTCTCATTGATTTCAAGGGTAGGTCCTTTCTCAGCAAGAAAAAGAAATTGGTTTGCAAGTGTTTTCCTCCAGAATACTTTAATCTTATCTACAGCCCTGGTATTTCTTGATAATCTCTCATCAAAGGGCTATCCAGGGCTGATCCTTAGTTTTTGGAGATCAGCCAAAGCTGTCCAGATACATGCATCTTAACTGTCCAAAGCTCATTCAACCAAAATTGTAGCTGCAGTGGCTGACCTGACTTATCAGTGAACTTGATTCAGATTTATTTATTTATTTATTTTGTCAAGTACATGTTAGTAATATACATAGAAATAACATTGTTTATATACATAAGATGGGTACTGATAAGAGGGAACATTAGGACAGGGACGGTAGGCACGCTGGTGCACTTATGCACGCCCCTTACTGACCTCTTAGGAATCGGGTGAGGTCAACAGTGGACAGTCTAAGGGTAAAGTTTTGGGGGTTTGGTGACGAAACCACAGAGTTGGGTAGTGAGTTCCAGGCATTTACCACTCTGTTGCTAAAGTCATATTTTCTACAGTCAAGTTTGGAGCGGTTCATTTTGAGTTTGTATCTGTTATGTGCTCGTGTATTGTTGTGGTTGAAGCTGAAGTAGTCCTTGACAGGAAGGATGTTGTGACAGATAATTTTATGAGTTATGCTTAGGTCGTGCCGAAGGCGACGTAGTTCTAAGCTTTCTAAGCCCAGGATTTCAAGTCTGGTTGCGTAAGGTATTCTGTTGCGAGTAGAGGAGTGGAGGACTCTTCTTGTAAAGTATCTCTGAACACTTTCTAATGTATTTATGTCCGATATGCGGTGTGGGTTCCAGACAGATGAGCTGTATTCAAGGATTGGTCTGGCGAATGTTTTGTATGCTCTGGTTAGTAGTGTGATATTACCAGAGAAGAAGCTACGTAAGATTAGGTTAACAACTCTTAAAGCCTTTTTGCCGATGTTGTTGCAACCATGTAAAAGAATTTAAGCATTTGTATTTCAAATACAATAAAGGCAAATAAAATTATGACATCGACCAGAGACAACAATGCAACATGGTAACCCTCCATCAAAAGAAACTTGCAAATATGAATGGAGAGAAAGCTACAGTTAAGAATCGTTGCCTTTATCAATAAAAAAGGCAGTGATTCTTAACCTTAAATAACTTTCTCTCAATTCCTATCAACAGAAAAAGTTGTGGATCTGGAAGCATCCTTGATTGATAAATTGCCAGCAGAAAAGGCAAAAAAATCCCCTTTAAATTAAGCTTTCCTCCTTTGAAAACAGAGTACCGTATTTTTCGGAGTATAATAATCCCCCCCCCCGCTAAAAGAGGCTGAAAATTTGGGTGCGTCTTATACTCCGAATTTAGCTTTTTTGAAGCTTTTCCCCCAGCCCTAACGAGGTGCTAACGATCTTCCCGGCTCTTCCTGGCTTATTTTCATTGCTATTCCCTCCGAAAAAGGTTTTTTTCAGTCCTAACCAGGGGATAAAATAATGTGCTGAAGCTGACCAGACTAAGGATGCTAGTCAGATGAATACCTGGTAGGTAGATTTTTTCCCCTATTTTCCTCCCCCCAAACTAAGGTGCGTCTTATACTCCGGTGCGTCTTATACTCTGAAAAATACGGTACTTACTGTAATTCTTGTGCTGGAACCGTGCTTCTAATAAATACTGTTAATTAGAGCTCTTACGATTCTTATTCTTTGAATGAACTTTTTTTTTCTGTCTAGATGGTAAAGGGGAGAGTCTGACAAGGAGGAGAATTAACTTCTTCCTTCTCCTTTCACTTCCACGGGGGTGGATTACATTCAGAACACCCCATCTTCCTTATTTCACTTTCTCTAAAACAGCCCTCCAATATCTAAAGGTCATGTTTACATTGCGCACTAAATCTAGGTTTATTGAACCACTGTTGACATCCTAATTGGGTTGGGTTTAAAAGCACAGTACCAAGGCAGTGTAGCTATCTCATGCAAGTGATTGATTGATGATGTGCTATGAAGTCATTGTCAGTTCTCAGCGACCACGTAGATAAATTTTCCCCGGGACTATTTCAACCCAATCTGGTTTTTCATGGTGCACTCATCACCACCGTAAGTGTATTATATTAAATAAATACATTCATTGGATTATATGCAGTGCACATCATCTCCTGGGACCTCAGGCTGGAAATCTGTATCATAAATCATAGTTTATAAATCACACAAAATGCTAAACCATAAGCAAGAACCCCTGTTTGGGGTTAGGGCACTGTGAGCCAGCTTTTTTGAACAGGGGACATATAAGGGGAGAAACAGGTTCTCTGGGGGCAAATGCATGGGGGAAGAGGAACCCCCAATTACAGGTATTTGACTTACGACGATTCATTGAGCAACTGTTCAAAGTTACAACAGCAGTGAAAAAAGTTACTTACAACTGGTCCTCATACATACATGAGCCATGGTGGCACAGTGGTTAGAATGCAGTACTGCAGGTTAATTCTGCCAACTGCCAGCAGTTCGATTCTCACTGGCTCAAGGTTGGCTCAGCCTTTCATCCTTCTGAGGTGGGTAAAATGAGGACCAAGATGGTTGGGGACAATATGGTGACCGTGTAAACTGCTTAGAGAGGGCTGTAAAAGCGCTGTGAAGCAGTACATAAGTCTAAGAGCTATTGCTATATGACTGTTGCAACATCCCCATGGTCACGTGATTAAAATTCCTGTGCTTGGCAACCAGAGTGTATTTATGATGGTTGCAGAATCCCGTGGTCACGTCATCGCCATTTCAACCTTCCACCAAAACTAATGGGGGAAGCTGGATTCATTTAGCAACCACATTAACTTAGCCACTGTAATGATTCACTTAACAACCATGGCAAAAAAGAAAGGTCACAAAATTGGGTGCTTCTCACTGAACTGCCTTGCTTAGCAACGTAAATTCTGCTCCCAAGTGTGGTCAAAAGTCGAGGACTATCTGTATGTGACTCGTATCCTGACTTTTTTTAAATCCCTCCTTTGCAGACCTATTCGCCATTATCTGAACACCCCAGCGGCTAAGAGCAGACCTTACCATTCCGGTCAAACCTTTCAGCCAAACTGACGGGGGGAAATCGATAGATGATCAGGGAGAAGTTAAGGTTTAAAAAAGAAAATGGAAAAGAGAAGGGATAAATCAGCCATTTCCCACAGTGTAAGCCATAAAAACTTCTGATGGCTCGCAGTTTTCAAGAGATGGGGAAAACAGGAACGATGGATTGGTATCCTCTCTGTGTTTATTGAACGGTAAATGTACTCTGCTTTTGGCAAAAAGGAACAACGGAAGACAACACAAACAGGAAGGCAATGAAAGGGCAGAAAGTTTTAAAAAAAACAAGATTGGAGCTTTGGGAGCATGATGGACAGGGCTCGCCACCAAGCAGAGCCCAATCCTCAACACTTGCGTTGCCAGGAAGTCTCTTTGGGCAACAGAATACCTTATTCCACCAGACTTGAAATTTTGGGCTTAGATAGCTTAAAGCTACGTCGCCTTCGATCTGATCTAAATGTAGTTCATAAAATCATCAGCCAGAATGTCCTACCTGTCAATGAATACTTCAGCTTCAACCACAACAACACACGAGCACACAATAGATTCAAACTCAATGTAAACCGCTCCAAACTCGACTGCAGAAAATACGACTTCAGCAACAGAGTGATCCATGCCTCCTGGAATGCACTACCTGACTCTGTGGTTTCTTCCCCTAACCCCAAAAACTTTAACCTTAGACTGTCTACAGTCGACCTCTCCTCGTTTCTAAGAGGTCTGTAAGGGGCGTGCATAAGCGCACCATCGTGCCTACCGTCCCTGTCCTTCTGTCTAAATTTACCTATACATGTTTTGCTTTTGTTTATGTTTATATCATACCTGTTATCTTGTACACGTTTTGATAGATAAATAAATAAATAAATAAATAAATAAATAAATAAATAAATAAATAAATAAATAAATAAATAAATAAATAAATAAATAAATAAATAAATAAATAAATAAATAAATAAATAAATAAATAAATAAATAAATAAATAAATAAAGTGTGAGGATGTCAGAGTGAGAAATTAATCTCACAGAGGCGATGTTTGATCTTTCTCCCGGAATTCAGACATTAGAAATAAAGCCGGAGTTTAAAAGTCTAATCAAAATATTTATTTCGGTACAAAAACAATAAAATCTCATTGTTTACATTTCTGCTATAGAATGCGCCTCTCCCAGTCAAGAGTCAAGTAAGAAGGGGAGGATGGAGATTCAGGAATGCACACATGCGTACAAGAACATATCAATCACGTGCTCAGAAATGTACTATTATATTAGATAGGGATGCAGCTCCCTGCATATGCATACAACTGACAATAAATCACACCGTGACAGAGGACTTCATAGAAGGCTCTCTACACCTGGCCCAAACAAGGATGATCTCTGTCAGTGAAGATAAGGCTGGCTTGAATGTTTGGTTACTCTTGACACCTACAAAGACAGCAATTCCACAAGGGATTCCCTGACCAGGCAGGCCAACACAGACCCTTCAACAATGGCCAGATTTATGGCAGCCTCAGCTTGCACAGATTAAACTTTCAAGCTGTTGCTCTCGGTCAGACAAAATGGAGCTATTGGTTGCACTAGCTGATGTCGCCATAAATCTGGTAGTCTTTAAGGAGCTTAAGAGCTGGGCATAGGATAAAGGTAGGCTGGCATCCATAGAGGAACCCAAGGGGACCTCTCATTTGCCATAGCTACGAAACCCGCATGTTTCTGGGGATGGCCACTTCAAAGGGCAGATCTCTTTGCAGAAGACATCAGAAGAGGAAGGGTCTCAGACCAGAGGTCTCAGAAGGGGTGCCCCTTGGGAAAATCCCGAAAGCAAAGAAAACAAGAATACTTTCCCACATTTCCTTCAAGAGGAGGGGGGAAAGCTACTTTGGATTTGACTTAGCTTAAAACAGTGTTTCTCAAATAGTGAGGAGCCCCCTCCTGGAGGGGCTCAGAGCAATGCCAGGGGGGCGCATGTGACCCCGGAGAACATGTGTGGTCCCTCTCGATTGATTCCCCCGGACGGGGAGTGTTTTCCCAGTTGCACGCTGCTCCGAGCCCAGAAGAGAAGGCGGCCAGGCGGGGCGGGGCGGCTGCGTGGGTTCTTGTTGTTCTCGGCGGGTGCCGTAGTAGCCATGAACGGCGTGGCGAACCTGCTGCTGGACAAGGAGGAGCATCCTCTGCAGCTGGGCGAAAGCTTCGAACGGCACCCTAAAGCCTCCTTCCACACCATTCGCTGTGAGTGCCCGGCAGAGGCTTCGCTTATGGGTCAGGCCGATGACCCCAAAACATCGGCTTGATTAAGCTGGCCTGGCCCTGTGTCAAAAGAGGGCCCTAACCACGGTAGCCTATGCCTGCCTAACCAAAAACAGGCTCCACTGAGTTCAGTGTGACTTACTCCCAGGTAAGTGGGTAGAGCAGCCTTCCCCAGCCAATTGTTTGCTTGCAGCTTATAATAAGTAAAATAATAAATATTAACACTAAAATTCCACTGGGGCCCAGATCGGAGAGTTGGGGGGCGCGTGAAATGTTTACTTCTTCCTGGGGGGGGCATAACAGAAAATAATTGAGAAGCACTGGTTTAAAGCTACTGGTGTTTATGAACCACAACAGAGAGTTTAGGACGGGCAGTTCTTGACTTAAGACCATGACTGAGCTGAAGATTTCCATAGCTGAAGCAATACTGTTGTTAAATGAGATCTGCCTCATTTTATTACCTTTCTTGCCACAGTTCTTAAGTGAGTAACACGATTGTTAACAGAATAACAAGAGTTGGAAGGGATCTTGGAGATCTTCTAGCCCAACCCCCTGCTCAAATGGGAAACGCTATACCATTTCAGACAAATGGTTGTCCAATTTCTTCTTGAAAACCTCCAGGGATGGAGCACCCACAGTTTCTGCAGGCAATTCATTCCACTGATTAATTCTTCCAAACATCAGGAAATTTCTCCTTACTTCTAGGTTGGTTCTCTCCTTGTTTAAATTTCCATCCCTTGCTTCTTGCTCTGCCTTCAGATGCTTTGGAGGGTAATACAGTTAGCCGTTGAATTATGACAATAAATGAGCTCAACATTTCCGTTGCTAAGAGGGACAGTTGTTAAGTGAGCTTTGTCCCATTTTACAAGGAAGGAAGGAAGGAAGGAAGGAAGGAAGGAAGGAAGGAAGGAAGGAAGGAAGGAAGGAAGGAAGGAAGGAAGGAAGGAAGGAGCACTTACACTTATATACCGCTTTACAGTGCTTTACAGCCCTCTCTAAGTCAAGGGTCTCCAACCTTAGCAACTTTAAGATTTGTGGGCTTTAATTCCCAGAGTTCTGGGAGTTGAAGTCCACAAGTCTTAAAGTTGCCAAGGTTGGAGACCCCTGCAAGTGGTTTACAGAGTCAGAGTCTTGCCCCCAATAATCTGAGTCCTCATTTTACTGACCTCGGAAGGATGGAAAGCTGAGTCAACCTTGAGCCAGTGAGAATCGAACTGTTGGCAGTCTGCAGAATGACCCTGCAATACTGCATTCTAACCACTGCGCCACCACAGCTCTTCTGAAATAATTTTCAGTTGCTGTAAAGCCACCTAAAGCGAGCCGGTTGTGAAGGGCAGGACACAAATATCTTCCATTCAACGGGGAAGAGGAGCCTCGTCTGTCACCAGGGACAGGGTGAAGCCTATTACTCTGTCCCATAGAGAACAGACGCTTTCAAGAACAAGAACACAGGGTCAATTCATGTGTGACTTGCGCCAAGCATCAGGGCTGCTTTAGCGGGAGGAAAATCCCAGACTAACTTGTGGAATTATCTAGATGGAGAAAAAGAATGCAGAGAATGTAAACAAGCTACTGTACCAATAAAGGAGACTATTTGTAGCTCAGGGTTGGAATGAGGGGTCCTTGGTGCTCGTTGAGCTTGGTTATTTTCTTGCTATTAGCCGCAATGTTACTTGGTTTGGGTAATGAAATATGTTCAAGAAAACCACCAAGCTCAGGGAGCCCCAAGGACTTCATACTTGCCGTCGTCGTCGTCGTCCTCCTCCTCCTCCTCCTCCTCCTCCACCTCCTCCTCCCTGCACACCCGATTCCCTTCTAACACTGATGGTGTTATCTAGTTGGGTAATGAAAACATCCCCAAGAAAATCACCAAGCCCAGAGAGCACCAAGGACCTTATAGTTGTCATTCTCCTCCTCCTCCTCCTCCTCCTCCTCCTCCTCCTCCTCCTCCACCTCCTCCTCCTCCTCCTCCTCCCTCCTCTGCACACCCCATTCCCTTCTAACACTGATGGTGTTATCTAGTTGGGTAATGAAACATCCACAAGAAAACCACCAAGCCCAGAGAGCACCAAAGACCTTACAGTTGTTATCCTCCTCCTCCTCCTCCTCCTCCTCCTCCTCCTCCTCCTCCTCCTCCTCCTCCTCCTCCTCCTCCTCCTCCTCCTCCTCCTCCTCCTCCTCCTCCTCCTCTCTGCACACCCCATTCCCTTCTAACACTGATGGTGTTATCTAGTTGGGTAATGAAACATCCACAAGAAAACCACCAAGCTCAGAGAGCACCTCACATGCTACAATCTCCAACAGATAGGATGAGGACAAGTGAGAAAAGGCAGCAGAAGGCCTCTCTTCATAGGGTCCATGCAGAAAAAGGAGGTGAAGCCTTTGAAGCATGATTGGATATAATTTCATAGCATTTCTTCCACCCATTCAGAGCCCATCGGCTGCCCAATGTAGCCTATGTACAATAAAGAAATACTTCCTAAGCAGTCGTCCTGTTCTCTGGAGGGAATCTGACATCAATTGCATTTTGTAAGATTTTGTGAATGGCAGCCAAGCTAAATATTTGATATTTGACCTGTGTGTTTAAGCATGGATTTGACTCAGAATATAAAACAGCGATAATAGTGCTCCTTTCTGAGGGCTAAAAAGACATGTATACTGAAACAAAGGGACATTTTCTTTCTCTCTAAACTGGCAACTCACCTCTTGTAGGCTATGTCACCAGTAAGTATCACTGGAGTTTTATCCAGGGATGAAATGCTACTAGTTCGGCCCGGATCGGGCGTACCGATAGCGGCGGGCGGTGGTGGTTCAGAGAACCAGTAGCGATGGCAATGCAAAGCTCCACCCCCCTGCCTGAACGTTGCCATTTTCCTCTTTTTAACCCTTTGCGCATGCGCAAAGCCTTCCGTGCTTCCGAACCGGAAATGCACAATTCCGAACCGGTAGGGAAGGTAAGTAGATTTCACCACTGGTTTAATCCCCTTAAATAAAGTAGGAGGCACAGAAGGAATTGTCTAGTGGGTTATAAAATTGGGGAAGAGAGAGGAGGCATAGACAGGGGAAAAAAATGCTGGATATTCCTATATTTATATTTCCAAGCTGGTTTAGCAAAAACTGTAAAAGATAAATAGCAGAGGTTAGCCAAAATGGCATTAGCTGAACCAGGTTTGGTTTGTGGAACCCCCAAATGACAAGACTTAGTGTCAAAGAGGTAGATGGTGAGACAAATATATAGCAATAGCACTTAGACTTATATACCGCTTTACAGTGCTTTTACAGCCCTCTCTAAGCGGTTTACAGAGTTCAGCCTCTTGCCCCCAACAATCTGGGTCCTCATTTTACCCACCTCAGAAGGATGGAAGGCTGAGTCAACCTTGAGCCTAGTGAGATTTGAACAGCTGAACTGCTGAACTGCAGTGCTGCATTTTAACCACTGCGCCACCTCGGCTCAGTGTACAGTGATGCAGTGTATAGTACAGCGATGAGAATCCTTGAAACAGAGTATTTTCAACTGCTTTCATAAAACAGTCTTCTACAAAGAACAGCTGCTGGCAAAACAAAACAAAAATGTACCTCTCAAGTTCAGCAGATTCATTTTGAAATGAGATGGGCGGGAAATAAATTAAATGATCATTATCATCATTATTATTATCAATTTATTTGTCAAACATGTATGGGATAGTAGTAGTTTGTATAAACATAAGTAAAAAGTAATGATAAAAGAGGACAATAGGACAGTAGGACAGTAGGACAGGGACGGTAGGCACAGTGGTGCGCTTATGCACGCCCCTTACAGACCTCTTAGGAATGGGGTGAGGTCTACTGTAGACAGTCTAAGGTTAAAGTTTTGGGGGTTTGGGGAAGAAACCACAGAGTCAGGTAGTGCATTCCAGGCATTGATCACTCTGTTGCTGAAGTCATATTTTCTGCAGTCGAGTTTGGAGCGGTTTACATTGAGTTTGAATCTATTGCGTGCTCGTGTATTGCTGCGGTTGAAGCTGAAGTAGTCATTAATAAAGTAAAATGAAGTAAAGTAATTAATACATAATAAACAAACATTGTAAGAACCCTCTTTCTCACCTCCAATTCTCGCATTGTATGCGATGCCCACAATGCAGATGGAATTGTTTGCCGATGCTGCCACTTCGCCAGCACAGCGGGTGCCATGCCTAGGAAGAGAATTCACAGAAAGATTTTAGAATTCAGTAGAAACTTTGTAAGCGTTGGAAGTGTGGAGAGAGAGAGAGAGGGAGGGAGGGAGGGAAAGAGGGAGGGAGGGAGAGACAGAGGGATGGAGGGATGGAGAGAGAAAGGGGGGGAAGAGGGAGAGGTCATCTAGGTCATGGTTCAAAAGCAAAGGTGGTTTTTTCAAGAGGCAACTGGACTTTCTGGTTTTTCTTTGAAGGCGTTTCGCTTCTCATCCAAGAAGCTTCTTCAGCTCTGAAGAAGAATGAGCTGAAGAAGCTTCTTGGATGAGAAGCGAAATGTCTTCAAAGAAAAACCAGAAAGTCCAGTTGCCTCTTGAAAAAAGCACCTCTGGGACAGAGAGAGAGAGAGAGAATGAGAGAATTTAGCCACAGAGAACTGACTAAAACTTGCCCTCAGAGTAGTTTTTCTCCTGTTCATCCCTGCAAGCGTTATTTGGGATGGAGAATGCAGGAGAAGGAACAGCCTGTCATTTCATCTCTGAGGCATTGGGGCCGTGTTCGTTCAAGGCATGCTAAGGCTGCAAATGTCCACCACCCCATTCTTAAAAAGAACCCTGGATTTGTCTTAATGGGCTCATCATTCACTTGGCATTATTATTGATTTTAATAATGCATCTAACTCACATTTAGCTAGAGACTATAATCCTTCACCCCTTGAAATCCTCCTAAATATGTAATGGAAAATTCAATTCCATGCCTATAGAAGATGGCATGGAAGGTAGCCTAGATCAGGGTTGGGCAAACTACAGCTCTTTGAGGACCTGTGGACTTCAACTCCCAGAATTCCTGACCCAGCCATGCATGCATGGCTGGCTCAGGAATTCTGGGAGTTGAAGTCCACAGGTCCTCAAAGAACTGTAGTTTGCCTACCCCTGCCCTAGATCTTTCAATGTTTATCTTTTTAGGTGCAGAGAATCATGTATTTAGTTTGGGATATGTGCACCCTATGATCCTGACTTTTCAGGTGGTCCAATCAAGGCAGAAAATCAGGACTCCAGAGAAACTAGTTCTCAATTGCCGTGTTGGTAAAGTACCTTTGCTGTGGTTTGGCAAATTAGCTCAATCAGTTTGGTTCATAGAACACAAAGAGACATATTGGATGTCAAGCTAAACAAACTGGGAACAGGAGTTGATTTCAAAACATTTAAGGAGTTTTTTTCAGCTACATATACACAAAAATCTGGTCTACTAAATGGTCAAGTCAAATTGGCACTAGATAAGGGTCAATGGAGTTCACCATTGACCCTTATCAATGATGGTGGTGGGGGCAGACTTGGGTCTCTTAGGTTGCTGGTTTGAGCTCCAAGCTTGGCAATTTGGGTTGCAAATGTTTCATCACCATTCGAGGAGACATCGTCAGTGCGCTTTGAGTTGTGCTCGTCTGTCAAAACACAGGTCTTGAAATACCTTTTGATGAGATGCAAATTAGTCTGAATCAGTGGTGGGTTTCTACCGGTTCGCCCCGGTTCTGGCAAACAGGTAGCAGCGGAGGTGGAAGGCTCCGCCCACCCACCCAACATCATCACGGACGTTCTGCACATGCGCAGAAGTGTCGTGCACGCGCTCCCGTTCCCAAACCGGTAGCAAAGGTAAGTGAAACTCACCCCTGGTCTGAATGTGGTTTGTTCGGATATTTCTGAGTCATTTGGGGTCTCTTGTGGCTGCACAATGATTCCAAACTGATGATATATTTAACCCCGCCCTAAGGCTCAGCCTGTTCATCTATATTGAGGCTCTCATGGTGTGCTGTGCTACAATGTTTGGGTTCTGGGTGCTAGGTAAATACAGCCACTCTGGACTCAGAGCTACTTTTCATTACCCCGGCAGGTATTATGAATAATGCTAGACAGCGGTAAAGTAAATTTCTGATGGCAAAGGCACTCTATGCAAATCAAGGACAAGCATGTCCAGGGAATTACTGAGTTACGTTTCTGCCTTCTGGTATTCATTAAAATGGAACGCCTCCACGGCAGCCTATGTTCGGAAAAGTTTCAAAAGTGCATCGAAGTTTTTGACAATTAATCCCCTCAATTAATGAAGTGCTCAGAGGATTACTATCATTAGAAGAGAGAAAGGCTGATCTTAGAAAGAGAGCGCTCATACCAAGCTGAGTCCCGCAAGTCTGGAGAAATATATTGGCAGGGCAGCCAAACAGCTGCAGAATTCAACACAAAATAACACCATCCCATCCCATCCCAATCCAGTCTAGGGAATTGCCGCTCTACACTTTATTAAGCAACTGTAGCATCTTATTTCTGATTGCATGCCAAACTATGGTTAATGAGGCTCAACTATAGTTTGGCTGGATGCCCTGACTGAAAACTATTGTTCCAATGGCTGATCCGCCTCCAGAATTGCTTTTAAGAAATAGAAATGCTAAGGGGGGGGGGGAGAGAGAGGGGGGGAGGGAGGGAGGGAGGGAGGGAGATTGAACGTAGGCATTCAGGAGCAGCTAAGTGCCCTTGGTACCTGCCTGGTTTCTTGCTCCACTAAACTTTTTAATATATTTAACTTTAAAAATAAAATAAAATAGTTAGCTAGCAAGTTGCAAAGGATATCATATTTGAATGACCCCTACACACTTTCTTGATAAAGATGATGGGTAGAGTTTATGTTCCATTCTCCAGAAAAAGACAAATGGAAAATTGGGAGAAAGCATCTGTCAGCCTTACCTGGTAGACAAGATAGGAAACATGATCAGAGAGGCTAATTTTAATTTGTTGTAAAGAAACTAACAAGTCTGAAAATCCAGTTCTCCTGCTATCTTTTTTTTTAATAGCCCAAGAAACTAAGCAAGGTCCTGTCTGAGCTTCTTGCTCTACCCATTATGCAGCTCTCTTATCTCACTATTCCCTAGGAGGCAGCACCTCTCTGCCAATTCTCGTAAGGTCTTTTCCACATACCATTATATCAACTTGCAGGAGAGTAGCAGAGACTGAACTGCTAAACAGATAGTCCCAAAGGTGCTTTTTCAAATAGCAACTAGACTTTGTTTTTCCTTGAAGACGTTTTGCTTCTCATCCAAGACGCTTCTTCAGTTCTGATTGAATGGTGGAGGATGGAAGGATTTATATCACCATCGCACACGCTTTTTCACCCTCTGCACATGTGCAGGCCTTGCACATGCGCAGATGGTTAAAAAAAAGAAAATGGCGATGTCTGGGTGGGTGGGCGGAGCCTCGCGCTGCTGCCGCTACCGGTTCTCCGAACCACCGGTGGCCGCCACTACCGGTACACCCGAACCGGCAGCATTTCACCCCTGATTTATATTCTTTGCAGTCATCTGGTCTTTAGCATTCTGTCTGAGAGTCGTTGAGGCCACTTTGAGGTTCACCTGTGCCCTCAGGACACCTGAATAGCGCAAATGGACGTGGAACCTTCTTGGAACTGCTGAAATGACTGTGTTGTAAACAGGAGGTAGGTGATGTTGTATCTCTTTCTCTCTGTTGAGAGAGGGTGCTCCACGTGGCCTAAATGACTCTCAGAAAGAGTGCTAATGACCAGATGTGTTGGAATATTCATGAGCTGGAAGAGTCATGTGGTAACTCAGTCAGCCAATGAGAGTAAAGTGCTACTGAGCATGTGCAAAAAATTAAGCTTGAGCTGGGTGTGGTTTCCAGTCTCCATTATGTGTCTCTCTCCATGAGGTCTCTGTAAGAAGTATGCTTTCAACTTGCTGTAAAGAAGAATGTATGGTGCTGTAAATATTTTCATATGATTATAAAGAAGTTATTTGAATCAGCTAAATGCAGTCGACTGTGAGAGCTTCTGATTTATTATCTTCAATAGAGAATTAAAATTCTCTGATAAGACGACTGCAAGGAGTATCAATCCTTCCATCTTCCAACATTCAGTCTGAACGGAACCTTTTTGGATGAGAAGAGAAACGTCTTCAAGGAAAACCAAAGTCCAGTTGCCTTTTGAAAAAGCACCTTTCGGACAGCCATGACCTGGGTGACTGAGAATCTCCATAGACATTTTGCTAAATATGTAGTATTTCGTAGCTGGTTATGGCCCATGGAGCAGTTATTTTTCACTTATGGGCGAGCCCTTCCCCAGAACCCAATTCACATTCTAAATGTGCCCACTGATGCCCAAAACTCTATGCCTTTGTGTGCATTCCTGTTTGAAAGTTCAGAAAGTTTGCAAGTGGTCACTAAATGAGGACTCCCTGATGCCCCATTACTTCTGTTCCTTCCACTGTCTTTCTTTCTTGTGTCTACTTTCAGACTGCAAGCCCCTTCAGGGCTAAATTATGATCTTTCTTCTTTGGTACAGTATTGTGTCCCTAAACAGCACAACTAACATTATTTAATGCTAGGTTGTACCTGAACTGATTTCCTAATTACTGTAGACCCAAACCTAAGAATAGGGTCATCACCTTTTTCTGGTAATAGAGTATGAGAACTTTAGTGGAACAGTTCAACATACAAGAGCTGCAATCAGTGAGAAGAAAGAAATTTCGTCCTCAATTCACAGCTGTTAAAAGCAAATGAGCTTTGCTTAAAATATATAATATAATAGCAACTTGAAACCGATTGACTTGCCCCTTTCTCCATTCTCCCCCACCCCCAAGGTCCTTGTAAAAATCTCACATTAGCTAAAAACTTTCAGCTTGGCAAGCCACATGGGGCCACATGGCTGGGCCATGCAAAACAGATGTTACGATTATCTGCTTTGCATTCTCCCATCCACTCACCCTTTAGGCAAATTTGGAATTTTCCTTTTAAGCGCAAAAGTCTCCCTTTGAATGAGGCTTTTGAATGCCGGTTATTTCGGCAGGAAGCATAGTAGGGACATAGTAGTCGGCTGTTTTTCAGGCTGATAGGCAAATGTTTCACTAGCTAACTACAAAAACAGAGGTGCGAAGTAAAAGGCGACCCAATTCCATTTTTAAAGGGGAATGGTAGGAGAGAGAGGAGAGAGGAGAGAGAGCGGGGGGGGGAGAGGAGAGAGGAGGAGAGAGAGAGGGAGGGAGGGAGGGAGGAGAGAGGAGAGGGGGGAGAGAGGAGAGAGGAGAGAGGGAGGGAGGGGGAGAGAGGGAGGGAGGGAGGGAGGAGAGAGGAGAGGGGGGGAGAGAGGAGAGAGGAGAGAGGAGGGAGGGAGGGAGAGAGAGAGAGAGGAGAGAGGAGGAGAGAGGGAGGGAGGGAGGAAGAGAGAGAGAGAGAGAGAGAGAGAGAGAGAGAGAGAGAGAGAGAGAGAGAGAGAGAGAGAGAGAGAGAATGGAACACACTTATTTTCATTGCTTGGATCATAGCGCGGAGTTGGGTCTTCATCATTTCCATTGACATCATAGCTTGCGTGGGGGTCCTGAGGGAGGAAAAAAAAATAACCTAAAGCACAACTAAAAAATAAATCAGAAACAAGACACAAGGAGCAATGGGTGGAGATCAAATGAGATCTAACCTAGAAGGGAGGAGAAACTGCCTAACAGCGAGAACAATTAACCAATGGAACAGCTTGCCTTCCGAAGTTGTGGGTGCTCCATCACTGGATTTTTTTAAAGAGATTGGACAGCTATTTGTCTGGAATGGTCTCCTGCTTGGGAGTTGGACTAGAACAGGGGTCCCCAAACTTGGCAACTTTAAGACTTAGGGGACTGGAGGCTAAAACATATGAAGAACGGTTGCAGGAACTGGGTATGTCTAGTTTAATGAAAAGAAGGACTAGGGGAGACATTATAGCAGTGTTCCAATATCTTGTGGGCTGCCACAAAGAAGAGGGAGTCAAACTATTCTCCAAAGCACCTGAGGGTAGGACAAGAAGCAATGGGTGGAAACTAAACAAGGAGAGAAGTAACTTAGGACTAAGGAGAAATTTCCTGACAGTTAGAACAATTAATCAGTGGAACAGCTTGCCTCCAGAAGTTGTGAATGCTCTAACACTGGAAGTTTTTAAGAAGATGTTGGACAACCATTTGTCTGAAGTAGTGTAGGGTTTCCTGCCTAAGCTAGAAGACCTCCAAGGTCCCTTCCAATTCTGTAAACTTCCCTGCTTCTTTCTCTTGTGCTGTACAAGTAGACAACAACCAAAGACGCTCCCACCTTTACTTACATAGTTCTGTACAAGATCGGGGTGATTCCTCTCTATGCCGTCATCAAGGATAGTCACTACGACACCTTTGCCGGTGTATCCTCTTTGCCAAGCTCCCAGAACATTCATTTCGGACCTGCATTCACTGTTGTTGTCTTCACAATGCTGAGAACAAAGACAGCAATGAGTATGCTGTTGCTTTCCTTCCTGTACCTGTCACACTCGAGTCAAAAAGACGGGCTTCCAGTAGCTACTCTGAGTTTGAAAATGGTAGGACCAGCCCTGGATGCCCCAGGCAGTAGAAGCAATTGAGTTTGTTCAGGTCAGGGGTGAAGTCCAGCAGGTTCTGGAGAACCGGTAGCAGAAATTTTGAGTAGTTCGGAGAACCGGCAAATACCACATCTGGCTGGCCCCAGAGTGGGGAGGGAATGGGGATTTTGCAGTATCCTTCCCCTGCCACGCCCACAGAACAGGTAGGGAAAAATTTTGAATTTCACCCCTGGTTCAGCTGTGACTCTCTGCCCTTCCCATTTCTTGGAGAGACTTCAGTGACCCACATCTATCTTTGCATTTGGCCTGTGATAAAAACTATATCCCCATTGGGAATGGGGCAATAACCTTCAATAGCCAACCTGGTTGGCTTCTATACAGTGATCCTTGACTTATGACTATAATGGTGCCTGGAATTTCCATCATCGGCCATGACAGTTGTAAATCGAGGCCCTCGTGTGACTGACCCGATTTTATTAGCTTTTTTATGGCAACCACTCAGCGAAAGTGGTAGTTGTGAAGCAAACGCTGCAGTCGCAAAGAGAGTCCATTCATTCCTACAGGCAGTTTAGGACAGAAACTGGCTGAAAAGGCAGGAAACCTTGTAAATCACAGTAACATCAGTGGTGGGTTCCTACCAGTGTGGTCCACTCTGTCGTTCCGGTAGCAGCCAGCAGATGGCGCTATTTGCACGCGACAGCTCCGGTGCCCTCTTCCCCGGTCTGTCGTGCGGTGCCATCTTTTTGGGCGGAATTTTTGGGCTGATTTTGCTTCCTGCACATGTGCGCAAGCAAAATTTTGTGAGGGGACGCGCGTGCGCGTGAGATTTTGGCGATTTTTTTGCTTCCGTGCATGCGCGGAAGCAAAAAAAGGACCCAAATCGCGTGCGCATCCCTTCGTGAGATTTTGCTCCCGCGCATGCACAGGAAGCAAAATCGTGCGAGGCGGCTTGCGCGTAGCGAGCGAGCGCACACTGAAACATGGCGATGCGCGTGCAGCGCACCGGTAGCACGAAGAACAGGCAACCCGCCTATGAGTCACATGACTGGGGAATGCTGCACCCGGCCATAAAAGTGAGCCAGTTCCCAAGTGCCTAAAATATGGTCATATGGTTGCCTGGTGTTTATGCGTGTAGCCGTTGGAACTCTGAAATGGAGTCCTTAACTACCTTTGGGGGGAATCTGTCGTAACTTCAAATGGTCACCATGTCTTAAGCAAGGACTTGGTGAATGCGGAATGGAGACACCAGAAGTTCAGTACATGTAGTCCTCAACTTACAAGAGTTCGCTTACAACAGCACTGGAAAAAACGACTCAGGGACATTTTTCACACTTATGACCATTGCAGCAACCCCACGGTCACGTGATTTACATTCAGATGCTTGACAACTGACTCACATTTATGACGGTCATGTGATCCCCTTTGCTGACCTTCTGACAAGCAAAGTCAACGGGGAAGCCAGATTCCCTTAACCACAATGTGACTAAGTTTAACAACTGCCGTGATTCACTTAACAAATGTGTCAAAGAAAGGTGGTAAAATGGGGCGAGACTCACTTAACAAATTTCTCACTTAGCCACATACATTTTGGGCTCCATTGTGGTCATAAGGTCGAGGACTACCTGTAGAAGTTAAATCTTCCTAATTGATCCTTTGGTGTGTTACATGAACACTCTTTGAATATGAAATGGCCATTCTCTTGGTTATGAAAGAATTACTGTATTAGTTCAGATACTGGCTGGGTTCACACATTGATAGCCAAATAAGCACAGTGCAGTTTTTTTTTCCAAGATTGAACCTTTTCGCTTCAGACTCTGGTCCTTTTCCTGGATTTAACCTGATGCCGTAGCTGCAACCTGAACCAGACATAAACAACTTGGCCGGAGTTATTGTCCTTTTCTGGCAGCTGGCAAGATTAGCTACTGTAAAGCATTAGATGTGAAATTTCTCTTGAAGAGTGTACAGTAGATGCAGCCTGCTCCAAAGTGCAGCAGCTCAGCTTCAGCTAATCCATCAAGCAAATCACTAAGAACCTGTTTTGCTGTTATTTTAAGACTTTTGGGAACACCCTGACCATTTCCAAGGTGGTTTTCACACCAGTAAATGTCCTGCACAGCATGGGACTCCCAAAAAAACCCCAAAAACCAACCCGAATGAATGTCTGCTCTTGTACTGTATCAGTCTGCCTGTGTGTGTTACTTCTCCAAGTTCTCTTGCTGTTTAGGGGTAGGTGGAAACCAGAGAGAATGAAACTGTGCCTTTTTTTAATTGGGACTTACAGATAATTAGTTAGAAAAGATTTGTTGATATTATACACAGAAGTGGTTCTCAATCTTTTTTTCACCAGACTCCCTGGAAATACCTTTTGTGGTTGGGGACCATAGCCACAGACCACCAACTCAAGATTTAAAGCACCAGCCTGCATCAAGCCTTTGTGGACTCCCTGTGAGGATGTCACGATCCCCCAGTGGACCACAGGTTGAGAACCCCTGGTCTATGGTACTTGGGACATGAAGTTACCACTATATACCTGCAGACGTCAAATTATTTGAAGCCAAGCCCATGGCACAATTTCTTTATGGTGCCCAGCTGGGTCCCTTCTCCAATTTTGGATCATTAGAATTTGTAGAATTCGAATTTCTAAGATCAGCCATTCAACCCCCAAAATATGTCTTAATACCACTCAGAGACTAGAGACAGGCCTCATGAAAGTGGCTAGAAGGTGGGAAGCCATTCATATATTTCTTAATTTATTTTTTCTCCCTCCCTCCCTCCCTCCCTCCCTCCTTTCTTTCTTTCTTTTTTTCTTTCTTTTTTTCTTTCTTTTTTTCTTTCTTTCTTTCTTTCTTTCTTTCTTTCTTTCTTTCTTTCTTTCTTTCTTTCTTTCTTTCTTTCTTTCTTTCTTTCTTTCTTTCTTTCTTTCTTTCTTTCTTTCTTCCTTCCTTCCTTCCTTCCTTCCTTCCTTCCTTCTTTTTCTTTCTGTCTTTCTTTCCTTCCTTCTTTCTCTCTTTCTCTTTCTTTCTTTCCTTTTTTAATTCATCTCCTATTATATGAAAACTCTTAATAAATATAGAGAACGAAACCCTTATTTATAGAACTTGCTTCTTCTGGCCTGATTCTTCTAGCATCAAAGAAAGATAGGATGATTCACCTGCAAGCTAAAATCACTGTAGGTAAAACTTGCAGGTCATCATACCAACAATTACCTCTCTTACCCAACAATTAATGTTATTGCAAATCTGCATGTACTTGGGCACATACACCATTATGATGATTGCTTGTCCCAGTCAACTAGATGTTTCGGCTGGATTTAGCATTTTTATCCACCTACCGAGTCCTTCCAAGAACCTATTATTATTTTGTTGTTGATGACCACAAAACTAACTGCAACACTAAAACAACCCATTCAAGCAGGCTCAAATGCAGTAACAGCCAATAAACCCACTATAAAGACAATTGGAATGTATACATATAAGAAGCAAACAAGGGAGAACACAATAAAACAAAGCAAAATGAAAAGAATACAGTAAAAATAAAATTGAGTTCAAAGAATAAAATTACTTCCTTTTGATGTCATTCCAAGATTAGGGCACCTTAAGCTTCCTATGGCAATAGCTGCTCTTTACACACACGCACGCACACACAAAGTGTATAGTTACCATGTACCACATTTCAGGCCAAGATGGGTCATTGAACGAAACGAAACGGTGGTTCCGACGGACTCGCCTTTTAACTCTTGCTTTAACCTCTTGCTGCTGTATCCACTTTACCTAGAGAACGATAAAATAGTTGCATTTGTCCCTTTTTGCTTTCTCTTTTAAAGCTCTGCTTCCTTAGAACAGGGTATTTGACAGCTCAGTTTTGACTTTTGGCTCATGGATGGCTCTCGGGTTAAGGTAATTGAATAACAACAAACAGGGACATTAAAAGATCAAAGTGAATCTCATTAATCAGAAAAAGCAACCCCCAGAGTTATCAGCAGTAGCTCTTGGTCTTTAAAATGAGACGGAGAAAAATATCTGGTGAGATACTTAAGATAAAGGATTCTAGAAACAAGGGGACATCCCAGACAAGGTTTTTGTCCTCATAAAACGCCTCCTTATATGAGAAATCCGATTCGTTTTCTGCAGTTCCCAGCTCTGCTTTTCTACTTAGTACTCAATGGAAGATAGTAAGTAACACACCAAGGTCTTAAGAGGATTGTGTAGCATTTTAGATTCAAAAGGGAAACCATGCTACAGAATTTAAAATTTCGATGCGATCTAAATGTACTTCATAAAATCATCTGCCACAATGTCCTCCCTGTCAATGAATACTTCAGCTTCAACTACAACAACACATGCGCACACACAATAGATTCAAACTCAATGTAAACCACTCGAAACTTGATTGTAGAAAACACGACTTCAGCAACAGAGTGATCAATGCCTGGAATGCACTACCTGACTCTGTGGTTTCTTCTCCAAACCCCAAAAACTTTAACCTTAGTCTGTCTACAGTTGACCTCACCCCATTCCTAAGAGGTCTGTAAGGGGTGTGCATAAGCGCACAAGCGTGCCTACCGTCCCTGTCCTATTGTCCAAATTTATCTGTACCTACCTTGCTTTTGTTTATGTTTATACCATACCGGCTATCGTGTGTGTGTGTGTGTGTGTGTGTGTGTGTGTGTGTGTGTGTGTGGGTGGGTGGGTGGGTGGGTGGGTGGGTGGGTGGATGGATGGATGGATGGATGGATGGAGAGAGAGAGAGAGAGAGAGAGAGAGAGAGAGAGAGAGAGAGAGAGAGATGATAGATAGATAGATAAATAGATAAATAGATAAATAGATAAATAGATGAATAAATGAATAAATAAACAAACAAACAAACAAACAAACAAAAAATAAAAAATAATAAAAAATAAAAAAATAAAAAAATAAAAAAATAAAAAAATAAAAAAAATAGAATACGCCAGGATCCTTGGGTGGTAGGAAGCAAACCAGGCAACTTTATGGCATCAGTTGGCAACCCCTTAAAACGAAACACACCTTTTCCCACGATCACGCAGCAGCTGGGAAAAGATGCAGCAGGTATAAAGAACTACCAACAGGTGCTACAGGAATGCACGCTTGTGCTTTCCAGCATCTTTTTTTTTCTCTTCGAATCCAATGTGTTGCACGAATCAAGTGCCCAACTGCCCCTCCAAAGAATACCTTCTGATAGCGAGGTTGTTCTTCTCACTGAAAAGCAATTTTGAACCTGTGAATGTCTACGGAGGTCGTCAAATCATCCAGGTCATGGTTGTCTCAACGGTGCTTTTTGCAAAAGGCAACTGGACTTTCTTGGGGGGGGGTTCCCCCCCCTTTGAAAACGTTTCACTTCTGAAGTTCTAAAGAAGCTCCTTGGATGAGAAGAAGCGAAACGTTTTTAAAGAGAAAATAAATAAAGTCCAGTTGCCTTTTGAAAAACGCATCTTTAGGTGAACCTATGAACTTTACTATCATTTTTTTTCTAAGCAATGTTCCACCTTCTTCTGCCTGTTTCTTACTTCCCTTCCTTTTGGTATTGAGTCAGTGTTGACTTCTGACCATTGCCTGCATGTGTCCCTGCAGGTTTTTTTGGAACATTTTCAGGAATGGTTTGCCCTTGCCTAGTTCTTCCTCGGGCTGAGAGGGACATTTCCCAAAAGTCACCCGGCTGGTTTTGTGCTTTCGGTAGGACTAGAATTCACAGCCTCCTGATTTCTAGCCTGGTGCCTTAATCACCTGGCTTTCTTTCTCTTATATAGGTCTTATTTTCGAACGCTCAACACATTTCAGAAACAAGAAGCACCATTTGAGTTATTAGCTTGCCTGAAACCAAACAACAATGACAAATCAAATCAATGCTACGAAACAAAAAAAAAAAAACCAAAACATTTTGCCTAACTGTTCAAATAATTTCCGTCCCTTTTGATCAAAGTCAAAATAATACTTCTAGCTCTTGCTGTGCAGCTTTGCTACAACAGCTGCTCTGCAGCTGGAGACTCCTGTTCACACACTAACAAAATAAACTATAAATCTCCTGCACATTGGAAATGGGAGGCTAAATATTGTTTATCCATTATAAACCTACCAGGATTACAATAAAACTTGGAAATGATGTTATCGTCACTGCACAAGTGGAGAAAGGGAAATTGGTGGCTTGTGGTGTTTTCCTTTCCAGCATCAGAGAAAACAACCATGAAATCTGGGATTAAACTCCAAGGTAAGCAAAATCCCCGAAGGAACACAGAATCTCAGAAAATGCACCCATATATTCATAATTCTTGTACTCATAATCATGCTTGTACTATTATATATATATATATTCTGGAATATAGCTCACCTGTCTGGAACCCGCACTGCATATCAGACATAAATACAATCGAGAGAGTCCAGAAATATTTCACAAGAAGAGTCCTTCACTCCTCCGCTCACAACAAAATACTTTATTCCACCAGACTTGAAATACTGGGATTAGACAATTTACAACTACGTCGCCTGCAATCTGATCTAAATGTAGTTCATAAAATCATATACCAAAATGTCCTTCTTGTTAATGACTACTTCAGCTTCAAGCGCAACAATACACGAGTACGTAATAGATTCAAACTAAATGTAAAGCGCTCCAAACTCGATTGCAGAAAATACGACTTCAGCAACAGAGTGATCAATGCCTGGAATGCACTACCTGACTCTGTGGTTTCTTCCCCAAACCCCAAAAACTTTAACCTTAGACTGTCTACAGTCGACCTCTCCTCGTTTCTAAGAGGTCTGTAAGGGGCGTGCATAAGCGCACCACTGTGCCTACCGTCCCTGTCCTATTGTCCTCTTTTATCGTTACTTTTTACTTATGTTTATACAAATTACTACTATACATGTTTGACAAATAAATAAATAAAATAATAAATATGTATACTGTACAATCATGGTTATACTTTGTTTATACTTTGCTTGTTTCATATACGCTTGACAAATAAATAATAATAATAATAATAATAAATGAGTCATATATATATATATCCTATTTATTGCTATCAAAATGTGAGGCTAAGAATTCTAAGGAGGGGGGAATGACAACTGTGACCTTTTCAAACGCTACATGTTTAGCAACTGCTCGGAACATCCCCAGATGTTTAATGTGTGCTCAACGGATTCCTGAGTAATTGTTAAGAAGATCATCAAACATCTTTAGCTTCAGAACCTTAAAGATATTTTTTTAAAAAAAAAAATACTTTGCTTCGGCTGTTTTTCCTCAAACAGCCTGGCTTTCATGTAGGGTGTTTCATGAGGATGAGGGGCTTAGAAAAGTAGGACACGTTTTTAAATGATCATCTCTTCTCTTAAGCGATCCGTCTGGAGATGATGGCAGCAACTTCCAGAATTCCCCAGCCATATTGCTAGTGGTGAAGATGCTGGAGTGCCTAGAAGCCCCCCTAAGGTTGAGGAGAGCTGGTCCAGATGAATGCCTTGCTACGCAGTTTCTATCAAGCTGGTCAGAAGTGGAGAGTGTTAGAATATTCATGACTGGGAGAGTTCATGTTAACAAGGTTAGCCAATGAATAGGCATAGCAACTGAGTCAGCCAATAGGAGCTACCCACTTCTGAGTCTGTGCAGAGAATCGAAACTGGAACTTAAGCTTAAGGCTGAGTGTGGCTCCACTCCACTCTGTACTCTTCCACTCTGAACTCTGCTGAAATGAAACTAACTCTCCTGCTTGTGTTTACCTGTAACTGATTGAAGAAGAATTCTACTTGTGGTATTGTAAATATATATATAATTATGTTTATAAAGAAGTTATTGAATCCAGCTGAATCAGTCATGTGTGTGTGCTTCTGGTTTTGATTTTGCAACAAACTTTAATAGAGAGACAAAATGTGTTTGTTCAAAGCTAGGTAAGGATAAAGTACAGCGTGCTGAAGTCCCTCTGGGAGTTGGGTGGCATAGAAATTCCAATAAACTAAACTAAACCAAAACTAAACAGTACTAATTATATGGACAAATCAATTTGAGGTACCCTCTATGGCAGGGGTCTCCAACCTTGGCAACTTTAAGACTTGTGGACTTCAACTACAGGCATAATTGCAGGCTACTTCAGCTGACTGCTACCTGCAGTTCAGCTGTTCAAATCTCACCAGCTCAAGGTTGACTCAGCCTTCCATCCTTCTGAGGTGGATAAAATGAGGACCCAGATTGTTGGGGGCAATATGCTGACTCTGTAAACCACTTAGAGAGGGCTATAAAGCACTATGAAGTGGTATATAAGTCTAAGTGCTATTGCTATTGCTAAAATAAAGCATTAACCTCAAACCACAACTTTTTGTTCTTTCATAGTAATATAAACTAGCCATTTTCTATAAGGATCTATCAATCTAATTGGTACAACCCAAAATTGAAGTTTCATTCTTTTCCACCTCAAGCACAATGTTCAGAAGCGGTCTCCATGTGGAAACGAAGGTATTTATAATATTTTCACCCGATTCCAAATAGGCCAGCAGCGTTCAAGATTTTACAGTATCTTTCCCCTGCCATGCCCACAAGCCACAGTCACAAGCCACGCCCACAAGCCATGCCAACCAAGCCATGTCATGCACACCAAGCCACGCCCATAGAACCAGTAGTAAAAAAATTTGAATCCCACCATTGATTTATATGCTATTATTCATATACTGGTTTTCCAGATTTTAAGCTATGTTACTTTCCATGGGTCATACATAGCACTCAAGGTGGGTTCCTCCTGGTTTGGACAGGTTCTATAGAACTGTTAGTAACTTGGCGGCCTGGGTTGCTGGAACCGGCAGTGGCCCAGGCCTGCCATGCCCCTGAGCCGGTTTTCTCGGCAGCGCCTACAGCAGCGCCATCTTGTTTTTTGCTTCTGTGCATGCACAGCTTTTTTAAAGTACTGCGCGTGCGTGCCCGCGCGTGTCCCTGAACGAACAGGTAGTAAAGGAATCCAGAACCCACCCCTGCATAGCACTGTGACAAACAGTGAGGAATGATGGGAGTCGCATCAATCTCTGGAGGCCTGCAAGTTGCCTACTCCACCTACAGAGATACCACCTGTGCAATTCATACTGTGTGCTATGCCCACAATTTGCAAAGAAAATGTGCTTTTCCTCTCCATTTTTATGGCGTTTTTATCAACATTTCAGTGCATTTATTTCCTTTGGAAATCAATCATGTCCCCCAAAATGTGTATAAACCCTCATGTGGTTAATTGGATGCTGATTGCGAGGCTATTTATAATCCTGTCTAAATGATATGACAGAGGCCAGGAGATGTACAAGTTGTGAAAAGAGAATAAAAATTACCCAGGCAAATACGCTTTGGAATATTAGCTGAAATCACACTCCAGCCTAGCCTTTCCCAAACTGGAACGCTCTTTACAGATGGCAAGTCTTGGGAGTTGCTACATTGCAGAGACAAATGGATTTATTTCTGATTCAGCTGTTGGGTATTTGAATTTTAACTTCAGGTTTTCTTTAAAGTGCACTCCACGGTGATGAGTTTGCAAGTAGTCTGTATCTCCATTTGCAGGACCTCTTATTTCACCCTCCTCCCCTCTTCGGAATTCGCAATGCAGAAGCCATTGCAATGGCATGGGGCTTGGCAGAGCTTCCTCCTAGCAACTGCTCAGATCTTTTTTTGCATATACCCAGACAAATACATAAAGCATGGAATAGAAAGGACATCTATAGTCCTTCAAGCAATTTATTAGCCATGGTGGCGCAGTGGTTAGAATGCAGCATTGCAGGTTGACTCTCCTCACTGCCAGGATTTCGATCCTGACCTGCTCAAAGTGGACTTAGCCTTCCATCCTTCTGAGATCAGTAAAATGAGAACCCAGAAAGTTGGGACAATACGCTGATACTGTCAACTGCTTAGAGAGTGCTACCTGAGCCACGCTGGCACAATGGTTAGAGTGCAGTACTGCAGGCTACTTCTATTGACAGTTGAATTTGGCAGTTGAAATCTCACCAGGCTCAAGGTTGACTAAACTGCTTAGAGAGGGCTGTAAAAGTACTGTGAAGCGGCATATAAGTCTAAGTGCTATTGCTATTGCAGATTAACTCTGCCCACTGGCAGGAGTTCGATCCTGACCAGCTCAAGGTTGACTCAGCCTTCCATCCTTCCGAGGTGGGTAAAATGAGGACCCAGATTGTTGGGGGCAAGAGGCTGACTCTGTAAACCGCTTAGAGAGGGCTGTAAAAGCACTGTGAAGCGGCATATAAGTCTAAGTGCTATTGCTATTGCAGATTAACTCTGCCCACTGGCAGGAGTTCGATCCTGACCGGCTCAAGGTTGACTCAGCCTTCCATCCATCTGAGGTGGCTAAAATGAGGACCCAGATTGTTGGGGGCAATAGGCTGACTCTGTAAACTGCTGAGAGAGGGCTGTAAAGCAGTGGTGGGTTGCTACCGGTACGGTCGAGATCTACGAACCGGTAGCAGTGGTGGCAGGAGGCTCCGCCCACCTGCCCTGGATGCTTCTGTGCATGCGCAGAAGCGTCGCACGCGCACACGGAATGGTAGCGATGGGATTTGCAACCCATTACTGCTGTAAAGCACTGTAAAGCGGTATATAAGTCCAAGTGCTATTGCTATAAAGCACAATGAAGTGGTACGTAAATCTAAGTGCTATTGCTATTTTTATTTCTCATTTGCCCAGATTGGAGATGAGAGAAGTTTCGCCAATGCATGGGTGTCTCTTGTTCCTGTTCTTAGTGAGGCAAGGTTGACAGCATAAAAGCTGGTTTTTGCCTAGTCTTCAATCCGCTGCTGAACGGTTGAAAAGGGCTCACCGCACACCCATCCAAGACCGCACATTCAGGTTGTACAGGATAATCTGCTCAACGTGAGCAAAAGGGCAGTTGATTTACTAATTACGCTGGCAAATTTCAGGGAGCCTTTGGAATGCAAATGTCTATAAAAACATGAATAAATTGAAAAAAAGGGGGGGTCTCAGCTGTAAAAGCATCAGCTCAATTAGATGACATGGAATTTACTTATCTTTTCATTCTCCCTTCCCGAAGCCCCTTATTGGTAAGAATTCTCAAGAACCGCGCAGTATTTTCTCTGGCATTTGAATTCCAGGTGGCATTACTTGTCAGTGAAAGTAAAGGTTCCGCCACCGTCATTTGCATATTCACACAATAACATTAAATGGGAACAGTCAAAGGGTGATCCATCTTCCTAAAATAAACTAGAAAGGTACTCCTTGATTATGAAATCACAATAAAGCCAAGTCCAGAAGGCTGCCACGCTAATTTTGGACAGCGTGCTTAGGTAAATACTAAAGGCACAGGCTTTGCTCAAGAATAATTTAAGCACCTGTTCTATTGCAGAAATCATTCATTTTCACACCCAGAATCTCGTTTACCTTTCTTGGAAATCCGATAGCGTTCTTAAAAGTTAACAAATGTTTTTTTTTTCCTTCCAAGGGGAGGACGTTCAGTCAATTGCCATTGTTTTTGCTGCTGAATAAGATCAAATCACTGAATTGAAGGCATATTTGAGCTTTTCCAAAATACACGGAATAAAAAGTTGACAGAGCACTTGAACTTTTATAGTTTGGGGTCAGCTGCAAGACTGAGAAGGGCTTTTATCCAGGACTAGTTTAAGATACACTTAATGCAGTGCCTGTGAAACTGCATTGTCTACTTGCATTAGAGATACAACCAACAAAACAGGTATATATTCTGTGAAAATATCTACAGACTCCCTCACATCCTGGACATAAATTGTTTCAACTTCTACCCTCAAAACGATGCTATAGAGCAGTGCTCCCCAACCAGTGTGCCGCGGCACACTGGTGTGCCGTGAGGCCATGCCAAGTGTGCCGCGGCAAAAGCTCGCGTCATTCAGGGATGGCCAAACCGTGGCGCATGTGCCAAACATGGCGCATTGGATGATTGCAAGTGGTGCATTGCAATCATCCAATGGCTGACGCCTCTCCCGCCCGTGTGACTTGCTGCCTTTTAAAACTCAAGCCGCCTCGGCTTGAGTTTTAAAAGACAGCAAGACGCGGGTGGGAGAGGCAGGTCTGGTCATTAAGCCTGCTGGCCGCTGCAGCGAGGCTTAATGAGCAGACCTGCTGCCCTGGACATAACAGCGAGGAACACGAGGAGGAGGTACCGGGGCATGTTCCAGGTAGGACACGCGTCTCGCGCTGAGGGTTGGCAGGACGGGTTGAGCAGGACTGGCGGGCGGGACGGGGTGCGCGTCCTACCTGGGACTTTTCCCGGTAGCTCCAGTCGCGTTCCTTGCTAATAGCGTCCAGAGCAGAGCAGCCCCTTCCAAAAGATAACGTCTCGCAAGACGTTATCTTTTGGAAGGGGCTGCTCTGCTCTGGACGCTATTATGGTAGCAAGGAACGCGACTGGAGCTACCGGGAAAAGTCCCAGGTAGGACACGCATCTCGCGCTGGGGGTTGGCAGGGTGGGCGGGGCAGGACTGGCAGGCGGGACGGGGCGCGCGTCCTACCTGGGACTTTTCCCGGTAGCTCCAGTCATGGGCTGGCTTGATTTGAGGCTTGGCAGGGGGGCATGGCGGGGTGGGGCGCAAGTCCTCCTCCCTGCCGCTCTGTTTGTGGAAGCCGAAGAGCCTTACCGGTAGTTTGGGAGAAAGAAAGAAAGTTTTTTGCTGCTTTCCTTCAGTGCACTCAAAAGCAGAAGCAGCAAAAAACTTTCTTTTTCCCAAACTACCGGTAAGGCTCTTCAGCTTCCACATACAGCCTGGAAAGCAGTCTCACGTGTCTCGCGCTAGGGCTGGCTTGATTTGGGGCTTGGCAGGGCGCGAGTGAGGAAGGCGTCGGCAAGAGGCGGAGCCGAAAGGGAGGGCGACAGGGATGTCTGCTTCTTAAGCCAGCAAACTTCCTTGTTGCCAAGCTCCGCCTCTTGCCGATGCCTCCTCACTTGCTGGATTGACTCGCCTGCTCTGGGCTGCCTTGGGCGGCTTGAGTTATAAAAGACAGCAAAACGCGGGCGGGAGAGGCAGGTCTTGCTCATTAAGCCTCGCTGGCCGCTGCAGTGAGGCTTAATGAGCAAGACCTGCCTCTCCCGCCCACGTTTTGCTTTTTTTTAAAACTCAAGCCGAAGAAGCAGGTGGGGGAAGCGGCCCCCGGCTGCTTCCCCGCCCACCTGGACGCCGCCATTTGCGGTCTTTTGCCCTCTGCGCATGCGCACAGCGTTCTGTGCATGCGCAGAGGGCAAAACTCAAATGGCGGCATCCAGGCGGGCCCGCCCACCCGGGACGCCTGGGCCAATTGGCGCATGGTATCATTAAGGTTGGCTACCACTGTACCTAATTATCAAATAAAATAATTAATCAAGTAATTCTGTTATGCCCAGTTTGACATTCCTATACTATTATACTCTTCAAAACGATATTTTGAAGATTATATTTGTTTTTTATCCAATTTTTGTATGTGGTGTGCCGTGGAATTTTGGGAGAGGCTATGGTGTGCCGAGGGTGACAAAAGGTTGGGGAGCACTGCTATAGAGCACTGCACACCAAGACAACTAGACACAAGGACAGTTTTCCCCTGAATGCCATAACTCTGCTAAACAACTAATTCCCACAACACTGTCAAATAATTTACTAAGACTGTATTACTATTCTTCTTCTCATCCTTCCTAGTACCTATCTCTTCCCACTTATGACTATAACCATGTTGCTTGTATCTTTCAATTTATATTGTTTTTATTTCTTTCCTAGTACGATTTGATAGTTTATTAGTAACCTTGACTATCACTAAGTGTTGTATCTTTTTATTCCTGATGAATGTATTTTATTCTCCTTATGTACACTGAGAGCATATGTACCTAAGACAAATTCCTTGTGTGTCCAATCCCACTTGGCCAATAAAGAATTCTCTTCTCCTCTCCTCTCTTCTCCTCTCCTCTCCTCTCCTCCCCTCCCCCTCCCCTTCTCCTCCCCTCTCCCTTTCCCTTTCCCTTTCCCTTTCCCTTTCCCTTTCCCTCCCCTCCTCTATTCTATTCTATTCTATTCTATTCTATTCTATTCTATTCTATTCTATTCTATTCTATTCTATTCCATTCCATTCCATTCCATTCCATTCCATTCCATTCCATTCCATTCCGAGTGTATTTCCGTGTGCAGCATTAGAAGGACGTTTTTGTGTAAGCACAAACTTTTCTGCAAAAGTTTTTTTTTTTAGGGAGAGGAAATGACCCGGAATCAGAGCCAGTTTAGTATAGGGCTTAAGTGAGCAGAAAGTATTTACAGGCATAAATAAATGGGAGGCATTTTTTTTCCTGCAACTGAAGCCTGTGGCAGCTATGGAGGACACAGGAAAAGACACAACTGCTTTAAAGAGTTGCAGACAAGTGCTACATCTATTGGCATCAATATTATCTTTTGTCTTCGAATCTTAAATTCTGCGCCATTCTATTTCACACCGCAATTCTATGGGGATGGAAGTCTTAGGGTGGAAGTCTCGCCTCCATACATGACCACCTGACTGTGAAATGGCTCCCTGCCATTGGCTTTGAACTTTTAAAATTCTCTCGTATAGCTACAAGCTGCAGAATAAAGAATTGGTGTAGCTAGCTCAAAAGAATTGGTTTTCTGGGTTAGGATTAGGGTCCTCCATTAGAAGCTGTGGGCTGGGTACCATGCTCCTAAAATTGGCATCTTCAAATTGTCCCTTTGCACCCAGAACAATAATAACCAGGTGATTTGCATCCATGGTGGTACAGTGGTTATAATGCAGCATTGCAGGCCTTAGTAAGACCTTAGCAAGTACCCAGATTGTTGGGGGCAATATGCTGAACTCTGTAAACTGCTTAGAGAGGGCTGTAAAGCACTATGAAGCAGTATATAAGTCTAAGTGCTATTAGCAAGCCTTAGTAAGACCACACCTAGAATACTGCATCCAGGTTTGGTCACCACACTATAAAAAAGATGTTGAGACTCTAGTAAAAGTGCAGAGAAGAGCAACCAAGATGATGAGGGGACTGGAAGCTAAAACATACGATGAACGGTTGCAAGAACTGGGCATGGCTAGACTAGTGAAGAGAAGGACCAGGGCAGACAGGATAGCAGTCTTCCAATATTTGAGGGGCTGCCACAGAGAGGAGGGAGTCAAGCTATTTTCCAAACAAGGAATAATGGATGGAAACTGATCAAGGAGAGATTCAACCTACAAATAAGGAGAAATTTTCTGACAGCAAGAACATTGAACCAATGGAACAGAGGTTGCCTTCGGACATTGTGGGAGCTTCATCACTGGATGCTTTCAAGAAGAGACTGGAATGCCATTTGTCAGAAATGGTGTAGGGTCTCCTGCTTGGGTGGGAGGTTGGACTAGATGACCTACAAGGTCCCTTCTAACTCTGTTAATCTGTTAAACTCTGCCTCAGTTCGATTCTGACTGGCTCAAGGTTGACTCAGCCTTCCATCTTTCCGAGGTGGGTAAAATGAGGACCCAGATTGTTGGGGGCAAGATGCTGACTCCAGGGGCGGGTTACTAATTTTTTTACTACCACTCTGTGGGTGTGGCTTATTTTGTGGGTGTGGCTTGCCGGCCATGTGACCGGGTGGGCGTGGCTTCTCAGACTGCTGAAGGGAGGGGAACTGAGATAGGTCCTGCTGCCCATTCCCCCTCCCCTCAGCAGCTCAAGAAGCCTCAAACATGCAAAAATGCCTAGGATCATCACCGCGCGTTCGTGGCTTCTCGGACTGCTGAAGGGAGGGGAATGGAGATAGCTCCTGCTGCCCATTCTTTCAGCGTCTCACGCGCTCCCTCAGCCATCCTCCCCTGCTTGGACTCACTGTGGGGTAGGAAGGCAGCGCATGAGCAGTGCCGGAAACTCGGCTTCTGGGGATGCACAGAAGAAAACATTTAAAAAAAAATTTTTTTTAAATGGCGGCGCCCAGGCACCGGCAAACGACCGCACTGGTACTGTGATGTCACCAGTGGGCCGCTACCGGTGCTATAGAGTGGACCGCACTGGTAGGAACCCACTACTGGCTGACTCTGTAAACTGCTTAGAGAGGGCTGTAAAGCGCTGTGAAGCGGTATAGAAGTCTAAGTGCTATTGCTGTTGCTATCCTTGGCCAATTGACAAGGAAATACTTTGACTCTGCCTTACACTGTTTCCCTTTCATCTTCACCTGATTGAAAAACAAAAGCCTAGATTTTCAATAATCCTGCAGAAAACCAATATCCTGAGCAGATTGTCCTCCATTTCTCCTCCCCAAATGGATAACTTGTGAAAACTGTGGATGTTCATCATCCGTGACTTTGAGGAGGAAAAAAAATAGAATATACCACTTCTTTTCACTGTTCGTCATATTTGTCCTTTCTGTCTATTGCTTCTTCTTTTTATTAAGATATTCTAGTAAGGGCAGCTTGTCAATTCAAAAGGTGTCTTGGAAACCTCCCAAAATTAAGAGCAGGGCAAGAATGAGCAACTGGCAAAGGTTTACTGACCAAGCAGAATCAGGATAAATTACTGTTGTGTTTCAAAATCTTCATGCAAATCACAGGGAAGAAGCAGATACAGTAGTACCTATTTGCTTCTGTGTTAATAATTCACCACAAGGTTGGAATGCCCTGTAGCAAAGACATAAGGATGTATCATTCAATAATAATAATTAAAAAAAGGAATGATAGACTAGCCAAAAAAAATATCCCCAAAGGACAAAATACTTAACTGGTAGAGCACGTCATAACCCTCTTTCTTCAAAGACAATTAGATCTAATTAGCATCTTTTTAATCCAATCCACAGTAGTACGAAAACAACTCCTGTTCATCAATGAAAGGAATATTAAATATTCCAGCAATTATCATATGACCCTAAAGAAGTGTTTTAAAGAGTCTGAAGGCTTCTTTTAGCAGGTCAATTTGGAAAATATTCCACTGTCTCTTAGTAACTCTCTAAGAGCCGAGGTGGCGCAGTGGTTAAAAGCAGCACTGCAACCTACTTCAGCTGACTGCTAGTTCAGCAGTTCAGCTGTTCAAATCTCACCAGGCTCAAGGCTGACTCAGCCTTCTATCCTTCTAAGGTCGGTAAAATGAGGATCCAGATTGTTGGGGGCAATATGCTGAACTCTGTAAACCGCTTAGAGAGGGCTGTAAAGCACTATGAAGCGGTATATAAGTCTAAGTGCTATTGCTATTGCTAAATGTAGAGTTTTAGTGATTATTAGTCAAAGGGGAAAAATAATCATTTGTGCTCTAGTTTATTATTGTTATTATTATTATTATTATTATTATTATTATTATTATTATTATTATTATTATTATTATTATTATTATTATTATTATTATTATTATTATTATTATTATTTATCTCTTTTATTCATTGAACATGAAACTCAGTCAACTGAGCATTTTAAAAAGTGTCACAAATACCACTGACTGGTCCTAATGGTTGATACGGGTTGCTGCCAGCGTCCTAGGTATCAACCAAGTACCTTCTTAAGATGTACAATGTTCCGAGTAGCACAGTTTTTTGCAGTTCCTCTGGTGTTATTGCAGGAAGCTGCAATTTCTTGATGTGTTTCGTGAAATTCTTGAACATGGTACCAAGTGCCCCAATGACAATGGGTATCACTGTTACATGTTTCATTATCATCATCATCATCATCATCATCATCATCATCATCATCATCATCATCATCATCATCTTTTATTCATTAAACATGAAACTCAGTCAACTGAACATTTAAAAATGTGTCACAAATAATCAAAATGGGACAAAGTCCCATTTTAATCAAAGAGAGAAGCAACTTAGAACTAAGGAGAAATTTCCTGACAGTTACCCTGTTTCCCCCAAAATAAGACATCCCCTGATAATAAGCCCAATCGGGCTTTTGAGTACATGGCAATAAGGCCAAGTGCTTATTTCAGGGTTCAAAAAAATATAAGACAGGGTCTTATTTTCGGGGAAACACGGTAGAACAATTAATCAGTGGAACAGCCTGCCTCCAGAAGTTGTGAATGCTCCAACACTGGAAGTTTTTAAGAAAAGATTGGATAACCATTTGTCTGAAATGGTATAGGGTTCCTGCCTAAGCAAAGGGTTGGAGTAGAAGACCTCCAAGGTCCCTTCCAACTCTGTTAACCTATTCTAAGTATAGCAAAGTAGTGGTTGATGGACAAGGAGAGCAAAGTATATTTTGGGCCAAAAGAACCAGCACCAATGGAAAGCATTGGGACTTGGGTCAGCGGGATATCATTCCAAGCTGAATGGATGACCTGTCTGATTTACACGGATCAAGGAGCCTATTAAATAACGAGAATAAGGAATCAATTTGACATGGCCGCTCTCTCAAAAACTTGGTCTAAAAAAAGAAAGAAGACACACAGAAGGATGACTAAGACACAAAGAGTTAGTGCCCAAGGAAAAGTTATTCGGAAAAGAACTAGACAGTCTGCCTGAGAAACTGCCAGAGGGTAAAGAACAATTTTCCAGGCAGATAATATAGGGCAGGAAAAGAGGCTTAGCCAGGGAACAGGTACAGTATTTTTCGGAGTATAAGACGCACCGGAGTATAAGATGCATCTTAGTTTTTGGGGAGGAAAATAGGGGGGGGGGGAATCTACCTACCAGGTATTCATCTGGCTAGTATCCTTAGTCTGTTCAGCTTCAGCACATTATTTTATCCCCTGGTTAGGGCTCGAAAAAACCTTCTTCTGAGGGAGTAGCAATGAAAACAAGCCTACAAAGACTTAGGGCTGGAAAAAAAACTTATTTGGAGGGAGTAGCAATGAAAAAATCCTGCAAGCCGGGAAGATCGTTAGCACCTCGTTAGGGCTGAAAAAACCTTCTTCTGAGGGAATAGCAATGAAAACAAGCCTGCAAAGACTTAGGGCTGGAAAAAAAAACTACTTCGGAGGGAGTAGCAATGAAAAAATCCTGCAAGCCGGGAAGATCGTTAGCACCTCGTTAGGGCTAGAAAAAAAAGCTTCGAAAAAGCTACATTCGGAGTATAAGACGCACCCAAATTTTCAGCCTCTTTAAGGGGGGAAAGATGCGTCTTATACTCTGAAAAATACAGGTATGTGGGAACCTCTTCTACTGCATGGTTGGTTAGACCGCTTCCTCCAGAACAGCAGGAATCAGCTCAGATGCAGAAGGAGAAGAAGATAAGAAGGGCGGCAGAGGACAGCCAGTGAAAAGGAATAAGCAATATTCACCCTCTTATTAAAGATCTCAGCGGAAAGCGCAGGGTTGAGAGACAGCACGTTCTCCCCCAATTCAGTGATAAGTGCCAACAGAGAAGAAAAGGTGGAAGAGAGCCGACGAGGGGCTCTTGGCTGGAGAATGAACAGCAACTTGAAATAATGCCTCTTTGCCTCTCGTGGATGATAAAAAAAAAATAATTAGCCGTGGCTATTCTGTGCGTGATTGCAGGCTATTTATTTAATTAATTAAATCTCAGAGCTGCCTGGGCTTCGCATTTTCACTCAGCACGATGGATGGTTTTCCCTACCCATCGGTTTATTGGATGAAGTACAAATGACTGGATTTGCTACACCTATTTAGCCACTAAACCTTGGTTTACAGATTACACGCCTGAACGTGCAATGGTAATTCAGAGGAGGGAAGAGGAAGAGAAACAAAGAAATGAAAGAAGGGAAGGGAAGGAAAAAAGGAGAAAAGCAAATGTCGGACCTGGAAGCCATCTTTTACCTTCAGACCTGCCACATTTTTCTACTGTGGGAAAATGGGAAGGGTATGGAGTATGCGTAATATATAGTCAAAATAACATTCTTTTCAGAAAGTCAAGGCCGCCTTGCCCTGCAGCTACCATGAGGTGACTGGGAGGCATCTCCAGTTTTGGATGGTGCATTGATTGGACCATGTGATGGACATGTGGGTGCTGGGGAAGGGACTTGAATTTTCTTTTGGGTGGGGAAAACCTGGAAACTTTCAGATTCGGGTTTTCCCAGATGTGCCAATATGACATCTCTAATAAAATGGATCTTTGAGGAAACTCAAGCCTCGGAGTCTTATTGCATTTGGGGGTGTTACTTGGAACCCTGACAGCAAAAGCAAAAAGGAAAGGAAAAGGAAGGAAAGGAAAGGAAGCTAAAACTAACTTACATCAATAGCATTTGGCTCCTTCTCTCTGTAATTTTCTATCCTTACAAATCACCCTTGTGTTTCCACTACAGACATTTTCCAGGGGTGGGTTCTAACTTACCTCGCTGCCAGTTTGCTTCCTCCCGCGCTGCGTGGCCGCACCTCATGGACGCGGGCAAGCTTCACACATGCAAGCATGCACAGTGGCAAAAATTCCAAAAAAATTCCAAAAAAAGCCAAAAATAAGATGGCGACCGCATGCACAGTGCCGGAAACTCAGCTTCTGAGCATCCGCAGAAGAACAAAAAAACCAGGAAAAAATCCCCCCCCCCAAATAAAAAATAAATAAAAATAAATAACACCCCCCCCCGGCAAAAAGCCAAAAACAAGATGACGACCGCATGCACAGTGCTGGAAACCCGGCTTCTGCGCATGTGTAGAAGAAAAAAAAACCAGAAAAAATTCCCCCCACCCCCAAAAAAAATCTAAAAAAAAAAATTCTGAATTTTTTTTTTTAAAAAGAGATGGTGGCGCCCACGGACCGGCACCAACCGAACCAGTTCCATGACATCATCGTGACATCACCAGCGGGTCACTACTGGTTCGGGCGAACTGGTCCAAACCGGGAGGAACCCACCTCTGATTGATTCATAGATTGTCTTTTATTTAAGTAAAGCAGAGTCACAAACTAAGTACATTTTAGAGCCGTGATGGCGAACCTATGGCACGGGTGCCACAAGTGGCACGCGGAGCCATATCGGTGGGCACGCGAGCTCAGGTCCGGCGTGCATGTGTGCACCAGCCGGCTGATTTTCGGGCCTTCTGGGCCCACTGGGAGTCGGGAAACAGGCTGTTTCCAGCCTCCAGAGGGGGTGGGGAAGGCCGTTTTCGCCCTCCCCAGGCTCTTAGAAAGGCTCTGGAGCCTGGGGAGAGCGAAAAATGGGCGTGCCATTGCATGCTGGGAGCAGGGGGGTCATGCGTGCATGTGCGGGGGTGCATGGAATTATGAGTGTGGGCACGCACACACGTGATCCCCCGCATTCCCCCCCCCCTTTTGGCACGCGAACCAAAAAAGGTTCGCCATCACTGTTTTAGAGTATCTTTCAACAATACACAACATAAAAACCAGGAAAACAACATACATGGAAATAAAATTAGAGTTTACCCATCAAGTATACTTTGGCCTTTCAAAGATTTTTTTTGTTTGTTTGTTACTTGGAACCTGGGGGTCACATTGTGGTAGCTGATATTGGTAATGGGCACACATACCTTTGCATCCATTCTGAGGAAATTGTGTGGACCTCTGCTGCTGAACGTTGATCTTTTAATGGTCTTGCTGTGATGGAAATGATAATAGTCTTCCAAGCTCCCAACCTATAACGATAAATGTATAGAAACAAGTCAGGAAACTGACCAATTCAGGTGTTCACTTTCTTCAGTGTATAGAGGAGGTACAGAATACATTGAAGTGAAATATTTTCTGTTGTCTTAAATCGGCCTTTCTCAACCTCATGACCTTCAGATCTCCCGATGGAAGAATTACCAGATAGCAGGGACAAACAGCTATGCTAGTGGGTGGGAATGAATGTTAGATGAAAGTTATGTGTCAACTCGCAAAGCATCCCTGGCCTGCTCTCGAGTTGCCATAAGAAAGGGGGGACGGGAAACCAATGAAATGGCACGGCAGAAGCACATTCCAGACTTATCTCTCTCAAGGCTGTATCCCAGGGTTACTTACAGCGGCCAAAGGGGAGTGACTCTACAACCTGTGCAATTGCTCCATTGGTAAATGTGATTGATGATACACCCTGAGGGGAGGGGGGAAACAGGGTCATGATTGGGGCCTTAAATTACATGAGGTCAGAACTGGCTTCACTTGGGAACATGAAGCTCCTAATAAATAACTGGATTTCTTTCGAAGCTTGGCTCGAGGCTCATGATTTAATTGGGGCATCTGTCAGAACCCTGATATTATGTTGTTCTTAATGGGAGCAACACAACGGAATGTGTGAGCTTTTTAATTCTCCAAGAATAGAGTGGTTCTCAACCTGTGGTCCGTGGACCATGATGTCATTACAGGGGGTCTACAAATTGTTACATCTAAGGCTTTAAATCTTATGTTGTCTATGGGGTTGATGGCCATGGCCTGTGGCCATGGTCCACAAATGTATTTAAAAGGGGTCCATGATGGTGAAGAAAAGGTTGAGAACTACTGGTCTATACAATTAGCCATGTCAAAAAGAATATTTTGAGCTTGAAACAGTTGTTTCAAATTTAAAACAAGCTGATCTGACCTCATTGGATGTAACGGTTCATGAGAAAGACCTTGAGAAACACAGCAAATAAATGCTTTTTAGGGAATGGTCCGATAAGAGAGGGCATAACCCACAGATGCACAATGGGTGGAGAAAGAGGCTGGGAAGGGAGCTCACACCAGCTTTTCAGGCTGTAAAAGAGATGGCAATACTTGCAAGTACTTTCAGACTTGCAAGATTCTGTCAATGTAGCCTTACAATAGAATAGAATTAATTAGCTCATTGGGTTGTGTACACCCACGTAACACCTATTCTCCGTCAGCTGTATTGGCTGCCCATTAGTCTCCGGTCGCAATTTAAGGTGTTGGTTTTAACCTTTAAAGCCCTACATGGCTCAGGGCCAGGTTACCTTCGGGATCACATCCTACCGCATACCTCCCTACGACCGGTTAGGTCCCACAGAGTTGGTCTCCTCCAGGTCCCATCAACCAAGCAATGTCGGTTGGCGGGACTGCGGGGGAGAGCCTTCTCTGTGGGAGCTCCGGCTCTCTGGAACCAACTCCCCCCTGAGATCCAGACTATCCCCACCCTACTGGCCTTCTGTAAAGCCATTAAAACATGGCTCTTGCTGCAGGCGGGGTGAAACAGAGATCAATCCCCCATGTATGAATGATGGTGTGTTTTAATTTTTGTAGTATTTTAATCCATCATTATTGTTTTATAACTGTTCTTGTATTGTGTTGTACGCCGCCCTGAGTCCCTCAGGAGTTGGGCGGCATATAAGAGCTATTAATAAATAAATAAAGGAAGGAAGGAAGGAAGGGTGACACTGGATGTATTCCAGTGCTGTTCCAACTTTTCCAGAAATGTTTCAAGCTTCAATCAGCACTGTTTCCAGTTTTAAACTGAATTTGAAAGGGGTCTGTTTTGAGCTTGGAACATTTCTAGAATTTATTTATTTATTTATTTATTTTTGTCAAGTACATGTTGGTAATATACATAGATATAGCATTGTTTATATACATAAGATGGGTACTGATAAGAGGGAACATTAGGACAGGGACGGTAGGCACGCTGGTGCACTTATGCACGCCCCTTACTGACCTCTTAGGAATCGGGTGAGGTCTACAGTGGACAGTCTAAGGGTAAAGTTTTGGGGGTTTGGTGACGAAACCACAATGTCAGGTAGTGAGTTCCAGGCATTTACCAGTCTGTTGCTAAAGTCGTATTTTCTACAGTCAAGTTTGGAGTGGTTCACTTTGAGTTTGTATCTGTTGTGTGCTCGTGTATTGTTGTGGTTGAAGCTGAAGTAGTCATTGACAGGAAGGACATTGTAGCAGATAATTTTATGAGCTATGCTTAGTTCATGCCGAAGGCGACGTAGTTCTAAGCTTTCTAAGCCCAGGATTTCAAGTCTGGTTGCGTAAGGTATTCTGTTGCGAGTAGAGGAGTAGAGGACTCTTCTCGTAAAGTATCTCTGGACTGATTGCTTCAGCACTGGAACACTTTCTGGTGAAGTTGGAAAGTGGCCTTCAAGTTGGAACAGAGTATTTCAAGTTTGAATCTTCTCAAATTCTCAGTATTCTCTACATTATAATGCGAAAACATTTAAGCTTGAAATGCCCCATTTGGAGTTAAATTTGAAACCAACGATTGCCATCTCCTACTACGCTATGTTCCGATACCATCCCAATATTTTGAGCTCGCAACCTTAAGGTTACCTTCAGCTTAGAACATTAATCTCGGAGTCAAAACACTTCTAGCAAAGTTGGAGCGCCATTAGAACATGTCCTCTTAGCTGATCTTGAACTTTAATATTTTGAATTTTTGGCACCAAAAATAAAAGAAATGGGGGAAAAGGAAGACCAAATCCAAGCCAAAGGTAATAACCATGGGGTCTGCAGTTTAAAATCAGGAAAATTTAAGACGCTTGTGATCACCCAACAGCCTTAACCAGATCAGACTTAGTAGATAATTCACAGATATTTTAGGCTTGGTTACTGACAAGCTTAATTAAGTTCAGTCCAACATGCTTGGTTAGTTAATGATTCAATCTCTTGTGCAAACAAAGAAAATTGATTTAAGTGAAGAACACCAGATTAAGGTGTTGTGTGAACATAGGTGACATGAATCCCCAATACATTTAGCAGGGTATTTTCCTGATTAGGAAAAGCTACCTTTAAATAATGAAAGACCTGATCAAGCATGATTGATTGATTGTATGCCATCTACTTATTTTCGACTCCTAGACACCACATAGATTAAGCATGATTATTAGACGTATATTTAGTCAACATTTTTTTAAAGGTACCTATGGTAATATTAATTTAATATATCTTAGGTGACAGGAATTTGAACTGAAATATTTATTTGGTAAAAAGATCATAAAATAAAATATGCACAATGAGATTTAATTCCTACATGGAGACAAATGTAAAACTGTACCTATAATATCCTGGCAACCATCATAAAGATTTAAAGAGAGTGATAGAAATCTAACTGTATTCCCGTTACTAAAGGGGAAATAGCCTCTGCCCAACAGATCTTAAAAGAAGAAAATATTTATAAGTTTAGGATTGAATTGTAGAATTCTTGGTGCTTCTGAGCAAAGAAACAAGCAAGTTCAGAGAGCACCAAGGAGTCCACAAAATATATTTCTTTCTTCTGCAGAATCCTCACCCTTATTCTTTTATAACCCTTCATGTTCCTTCCACCCATTTTTTTCACCGAGTTGAAAGTGCAGGGGGTGAGGAAATAATGTGGAACATCTACTCTGCCAAGAGATGCTCCATCATCTTCATGCCTTCATTCATGAAGAGCTGAGGTAGCGCAGCGGTTAGAGGCAGGTACTGCAGGCCACTTTAGCTGACAATGATCCGCAGGTCAGCGGTTCAAATCTCACCGGCTCAAGGTTGACTCAGCCTTCCATCCTTCTGAGGTAGGTAAAATGAGGACCCAGATTGTTGGGGGCAATATAAATATACATTGCTTACTGGTGTAAACCGCTTAGAGAGTGCTTGCACTGTGAGGCGGTACATAAATCTCACAAATAAATAAATAAATAAATGAGAAGCCCCATCATCTAAAGTTGAGCTTCTTCAACAGCATGTGCTGGCCATAATATTAGTTGTTTAAACTTTGGTGTTGAGCGTTGAGAATGCTTAAAAATTTTATTTAGTTTATTTTATTTAGTTTGTCGAACATGTATGAGATAACAGGTATAAGTATAAACATGGACATGAGCACAGGAAATGAGTACAAATAAATGGGGACAGTAGGACAGGGACGGTAGGCACGCTGGTGTGCTTATGCACGCCCCCTTACAGACCTCTTAGGAATGGGGTGAGGTCCACAGTAGACAGTTTAAGGTTAAAGCTATGGGGATTTGAGGATGTAACAACAGAGTCAGGTAGTGCATTCCAGGCATTGACCACTCTGTTGCTGAAGTCGTATTTTCTGCAATCGAGTTTGGAGCGGTTTACCTTGAGTTTGTATCGGTTGTTTGCCCGTGTATTATTGTGGTTGAAGTTGAAGTAGTCGTTGACAGGTAAGACGTTGTAGCAGATGTGGGTTTGTGGGTTTGCAGTTCAAGAATCTCTGTGAGTCACATAGAATCCAGAGGTATTGACAGTAGCACCTCATGTCAAGTCGCTAAAAGCCAACATTTCGTTCGGAAGCATTTCTAACAGCCTAATTTTTCAATCGCCAAGGAACTCTGGAGAATGAGCTATTTTCTCTGTGGGCACTACCGTCCCACAGGCAGGATTACCTGCACCAGCTTGACTGCACATTCACATTTGCACAGCTTCAACAGATCAGTTCTGTTACCGCTTTTAAGTTAATCTCCTCGGATTGTCTAGAACTGAGTCCCGCTGGAACCAGGATAGAGTGGTGCACGGTCCATCTGTCTAATCTTCTGGTTAAAGGCTTATGTGAATAGATAAACTGAACATTTTAGCCGCTTACTAGAAGAATGAGCCAACTGAAATGAGGGGGGGAAAAGGTAATTCCGCACCCGAGACAACAAATTTAACCTTTGTTGTTCCTCAGCTCTGTTCTGGCAACATAATCTGCTTTGGCTGAAAAATGGCTGCCAAAGTTATAAAGCAGGCAAGACCGTAGAATCAAAATGTTCAGAAAAATCGTCTTCACCCTAACAGGTGCACCCACCTGAGAAGCAGCTAAATGCCATGATTATTTTGCTGGTGCTGCAAGGATATGCACACCTATTCCAAGAAAATGGGCTGCAATAAACAAACAACCCACCACTTGTAGCAACAGCACTTAAGACTTATATACCGCTTTACAGTGCTTTACAGCCCTCTCTAAGCGGTTTACAGAGTCAGCATCTTGCCCCCAACAATCTGGGTCCTCATTTTACTCACCTCGGAAGGATGGAAGGCTGAGTCAACCTTGAGCCTGGTGAGATTTGAACTGCCAAATTGCAGGCAGCCTGCAAGTCAACAGTAGCAGCCTGCAGTACTGCACTCTAACCACTGCGCCACCACGGCTCATGTAGAAACATTCATGTTCCTCGGGCGAACAGTTGCAAAGGCAATCACTGGAAACCTGCAGATCATTTAAGGTTGAAACAATGCCATCACAATTCCAAAAGTGCTTTTTCCAAAAGGCAATTGGACTTTCTTGGTTGTTGTTGTTTTTTTCCTTTGAAAATGTTTCAGCTCTCATCCGAGAAACTTCTTCAGTTGGAAGAACTGAGAACTAAAGAAGCTTCTTGGATGACAAGTGAAACATTTTCAAAGGAAGAAAACCCAGGAACGTCCAGTTGCCTTTTTGGGGGGGAACCACCTTTGGGACAACCATGACCTGGATGATTGAGAATCTCCAGAGACAAAGATCATCACAACTTTATGTGATGGAGAGAAGTGGAGAAAAGGACAAGACCCCAGTGTTGATCAAGTCAGAAATCTAACCAAATCCACAAAGTTCTTTGAGCACCCTAGAGAAGGCTTCTTAATTGTATTGATCCACTCAAACTGCCAACAAAAGTGCGTATAGTCAAGGCTATGGTTTCCCCAGTTGCAATGTATGGCTGTGAAAGTTGGACCATAAGGAAGGCTGAGCACCAAAGAATTGAAGCCTTTGAACTATGGTGCTGGAGAAGACTCCTGCGAGTCCCTTGGACTGCAAGGCGATCAAACTGGTCAGTCCTAGAGGAGATCAACCCTGACTGCTCTTTAGAAGGCCAGATCCTGAAGATGAAACTCAAATACTTTGGCCCCCTAATGAGAAGGAAGGACTCACTGGAGAAGAGCCTAATGCTGGGAAAGATTGAGGGCAAAAGAAGAAGGGGACGGCAGAGGTTGAGGTGGCTGGATGGAGTAACTGAAGCAGTCGGCGTCAGCTTAAATGGACTCCAGAGGGTGGTAGAGGACAGGAAGGCCTGGAGGAACGTTGCCCATGCGGTCATGATGGGTCGAACACGACTTTGCAACTAACAACAACAACTCAAACTGCAGTGTTATATACATTTCCCCAGGAAATAGGGCTCACTGAAAACCTTAAATTTGATTGAAGGTGTATCGGACTGCATTATAGAACACTTATGATTTATTTATTTGCCAGATTTATATCCTGCCTTTCCTTGGGAAGCTCAAGGCAGCAACCATAGAAATCCTTCTTCCAATTTTTCTGCACCACCACTGAAAGAGAGTGACTAGCCTAAAGTCACTGAGTAGGTTTCTGTGACGGGACTCTGGCTTTCTGCATAAATCAGTGTTGGAATAAATACACCATTCATACAAAAGGAAAACAGGCGTTTCATTTTTTGGTAATGAATGTATATGTCACAACAGGTTTCACCTTCCTATACTCCTATGGGCAGGAGGAGGTAGATAATTGCATAATGCATGAAAGTACCATTTATTTAACCATTACAAATCACAACTGAGCTCATACAACACACTAAACCACAAATCAAGGTTTAGTAGTTAGCTTCCTATAGCATGCTAAGCAAAACCTAAGCAAACCAAGTTAGCACAATGGGCAAAAAGAGTCATGTTGAGGTTTATAGCATCCTGGAATAAAGGCAGTCAGGGAAATGATTTAAAACACACGTGCACACACACCTTTAGGGACTAGGGGAGACATGATAGCAGTCTTCCAATATTTGAGGGGCTCCTACAAAGACAAGGGGGTCAAACTATTTTCCAAAGCACCAAAAGGCAAGATAAAAAAACAATGGATGGAAAATAACCAAGGAGAGAAGCAACAGACTGGACAATATTTGTCTGAAATTGTATAGGTTCTCCTGCTCTAGCAGGGGGTTAGACTAGAAGACCTCTAAGGTCCCTTCCAACTTTATTATTCTATGTTCTATGCCAGTGATGGCGAACCTTTTTTGGCTCGGGTGCCAAAAGGATGTGTGCATGCGCGATAGCGTGCACGTGCGTACCCACACCCATAATGCAATGCCCTCCCCCCCATGCATGCGCACAATCCCTGCGCTGCCCCCACACATGTGCACAACACCCCTCCCCGTGCTGGCCCCCCTCGCGCATGCGCACAGGCCTCACTGAAGCCTCCAGACTGTTGGGCTGTTTTTCGCTCTCCCCAGGGTTCAGGAAAGCTCCTGAAGCCTGGGGACGGCGAAAAATGGCCCAAGGGCACAACCAGAAGTTCGTTTCTGAACTTCCGGTTGGGCCGTTTTTCACCATCCTCAGGGTTCAAGAGGCTTTCCTGAAGCCTGGGGGAGAGTGAAAAACAGTTGAAAAGAAGGCTGAAAATCAGCTGGCCAGCGTGCACATGTGCGCTGGAGCTGACATAGGGCAATGCCTCGTGTGCCCTCAGATATGGCTACGTATGCCACCTGTGGCACGCGTGCCATAGGTTCGCCATCACTGTTCTATGCTCTCGCTTGCTTCCAATTCCTACACGACACAAGTCATTACCTGCCTGGTATCTTCCAGATGTTTTGGACCGCACATCCTCTCTTTTCTCAGGCAATTTGGTGCAATTGAGGGGATTAAGCTAACAAAATTACATTCTATTTCTGAAGCAGTTCAATTCCACTAATACCTGAATGAGAAACGGATTGTCGCTCCCTTATGGATAATGAGATGTCGTAATGCTAGTAATGAGAAGAATGAGAATCCAACATATGGAGCTGAAGTGGTGCAGTGGTTAAATGCAGCCATTGCAGGCTGACTGCTAGTTCATTTGAATCACTGGAGACTGTTTCTTTGACTTGTGGAGCTAAGTTTGCCACCAACAGTATCAGAACCATACCTTTTGCTGGTTTCTAAATCAGTTTGACATTCCCACAGAACAGTAGAGGAGGCAGCTGTTCATAACACAAGAGTGCAAATTGTGGTTCTGCAAATCATCCAATATCGAAGAATGAGTGGTGAGACCAAGCGTGGGAAGGTGCCCCTACTTTTGAGTCTTGTTTCCAGATTCCTTTTCAACTCCTGATAAGTCACACGAAGATAGAGCGTTGCACTCACCAAACAGACCGTTCATCTGATCAAATATGGTTTGTGCATTCTGTAAAACGTTACTCATTTGACAAGTATATCCATGTATCTAGGCTTTAAGACTCAAATCTTCTAAAAGAACCGAATGGACCTTAGGTTACCGAGATGGCAGTAACCTAAGGTCTGAGCCGAGATGGCGCAGTGGTTAAATGCAGCACTGCAGGCTACTGCTAGTTCAGCAGTTCAGCTGTTCAAATCTCACCGGCTCAAGGTTGACTCAGCCTTCCATCCTTCTGAGATCGGTAAAATGAGGACCCAGATTGTTGGGGGCAAGAGGCTGAACTCTGTAAACCGCTTAGAGAGGGCTGTAAAGCACTATGAAGCGGTATATAAGTCTAAGTGCTATTGCTATTGCTATATCAGCTCAGACATATTTGTTTAACCACGGCAAATGGGAGTGGGTACATCTGCCCAACACATTTCAATTTTGTGCAGCATGCATATAACACCCCAATTTGGCTGAAGGAATGGAGGAGGCAGACACACAACATTGGTTGTTTTTTTCCCTTTGTCTTTTAAGGGCCCATGTGTAATTGAAAAGTAGCACTTTGTTTCTCCATCCAAGTTGTTTTAAGTTTGGAGTTTGTCCTTTTTTCAAAATTGTAATTGTAATCCTCCCAGACCATTCAGAAGAGTGCCAGAAGCAAGTTTGATTCTTGCTTAGCTGCTCCCTTCCCAGGAGGTAAAGGTTATAAATAAGCAGAGAAATGCACATCTATATTTAGCCTGCAGAATAGTGTCTAGCACACTCTAAAAAGCAAAACCCCCCCAAATGAATTATGGAAAACAAAATGTCAATGCCTCCATTCATGCAACTGAACCGTAAACCAACCAACCACATTTTAACCTAACACGTCGTGCGGTTCTAAACTGCAGAAGATGGTTGGTCCGTAATTCAGCATGTTGCAAGAATCCGAAAAACGCGTTTTTAAAAAAAATAGTTCAATTAAAGTCAGGCTGCTACGTGGGAGAGCTTTAACCCTGGGCCTTTCCTGTTCCAACCTGGGCTGAATCAGCTGCCACATCAGCTGTTTGCACTAGAAAAAGCACACTTCAGCTTGTACAAGTGGGTCAATTCCTTCCAGAGCAACGAGAAGGTGCTTGGTTTAGAAAGGGTGACATGCCTTGCATCTAACCCACATTCAAAAATAGATGGGGAAACTGTGTCCCCATTGTAAATCAACCGTGTGTTGAAAATCCATTCAACACACAGTTAATGTAAAGAAGAACACAGTGTGAGCATCTCTTAAGCCTTACCCAGAAGAAGTTTTTGTTTGGAGGAATGTCCCACCTAGGACCACTTGAAGGAACCCATCAAGCATCGGAGACCTGAACTATTCAGAGTTAACAAATTTAACAGATTAACAGAGTTGGAAGGGACCTTGTAGGTCATCTAGTCCAAACCCCCGCTCAAGCAGGAGACCCTACACCATTTCTGACAAATGGCAGCCTAATCTCTTCTTGAAAGTCTCAAGTAATGAAGCTTCCACAACCTCTGAAGGCAAGCTGTTCCATTGGTTGATTGTTCTCACGCCGTTCCTCCTTATTTCCAGGTTGAATCTCTCCTTGATCAGTTTCCATCCATTATTCCTTGTCTGGCCTACAGGTGCTTTGGAAAATAGCTTGACCCCCTCCTCTCTGTGGCAGCCCCTCAAATATTGGAAGTCTGTTATCATGTCTCCCCTGGTCCTTCTCTTCTCTTCACTAGACTAGCCATGCCCAGTTCTTGCAACCGTTCATCGTATGTTTTAGTCTTCAGTCCCCTAATCATCCTGATTGCTCTTCTCTGCACTCTTTCCAGTGTCTCAACATATTTTTTATAGTGTGGTGACCGAAACTGGATGCAGTACTCTAGGTGTGGTCTAACTAAGGCTTTATAGAGTGATATTAGTACCTCACTTGATCTTGATTGTTAGTTACCGTGTTTCCCCGAAAATAAGACATGTCCCGAAACTAAGCCCCACAGGGCTTTTTCGGGACATGCCTTTAAATAAGCCCCCCCCCGAAAATAAGCCCCCCCACTACTTCCGGGGGAAAGGGAGGGGACATGCCGGGAGCCGCTCTTTTTGCGGCGGCACTCTTTTGGCCCCGAAAGAGAGAGAGAGAGATCTCTCAAGAAGTTTCCCTGCAAAGACCTGCTGAAAAGAGAAGCCGCGAACTTCCAGACGCTGGTAAAGTGAGCGCCTCGCAGCCCGGCCCTCCCCTGCATTCCCCCCCAAATTGATTATCTTACCAGCGTCTGGAAGTTCGTGGCTTCTCTTTTCAGCAGGTCTTTGCAGGGAAACTCCTTCAATGTAAAGGAGAAGTTCTCGCGAGTGCAACCAATTAACAACTTTTCGCACTCGCGAGAACTTCTCCTTTACATTGAAGGAGTTTCCCTGCAAAGACCTGCTGAAAAGAGAAGCCACGAACTTCCAGACGCTGGTAAGATAATCAATTTGGGGGGGAATGCAGGGGAGGGCCGGGCTGCGAGGCGCTCACTTTACCAGCGTCTGGAAGTTCGCGGCTTCCCTGTCACCACCTTCCTCACTCACATCGCGCCCCGCCCCATCCCCCGCCCGGTGGTCAAAGTCCTTCAAAGCATTTTAAAGGGATCCGTTTTGCCTGCCATGAAGGGAACCAATGTTCCCCGAAGAAAAGGAGGCAAGCATTGGTTCCCTTCATGGCAGGCAAAACGGATCCCTTTAAAATGCTTCGATGGACTTTGAAGCATTTTGAAGGGACACCCTCCTACCTCGATCGCGTTCTTCGATCTTCTCTCCACGGCAGCCCATTCTGAAAGAGAACGCCTCACGAGTTGGAGAACTTTGAAAGCCTCGCGAGGCGTTCTCTTTCAGAATGGGCTGCCGTGGAGGGAAACCCCAGAGCTGTCAAACTCCAGTAAGTGGTGCGTTTTGCGGTTCTGCGGAGTTTGGAGCTTTGGGGTGAAGGATGGGGCGGGGCGGCGAGCGAGCGACCGAGGTGGCGGCAGAAGGGGCAGCAGAAGAGCGCGGAGCCCAAGAGCGGGTCAGCAGGAGCCCCGAGTAGAAAGCGCCGGCTGCTGTGCCCAGGCGGAACGGCTCCCCCTTGAGTTCGGAGCCCAGCGAAAAGCACTTGAGACCCACCGGGGCGGCGCTCAGTGCGCAGGCAAGCAGGAGGTAGCTGGAGAGCGCGGCGCAGGCTCCACGGACACTCCACTTCATCCTCCGCGTCTCCTCCGCTGCCTGCGCCTCCTCCTCCCTGCCTCGCCTCCTCCGCCTCCCTTCTGTCCTCCTCCTCCCGTGTCCTCCTCGCCGTCATCGGCCCTTGCCAGGGAGGCGGCCGCCACGTGTTGCGGGAACATAATGCTGGGGATGGCAGTGGCGAGAAGGGAGAGTCCCGAATGCGCCGCCACCGGTGCCGCCGTTGCTCTGGCTGCTACCGGCACAGCGGCCGCCGCTGTCACCGCTGCTTCCTCTCTGCAGGCAGCCGGCAAGAACGGCTCACGCACCAGCTTTTTCCTCCCCGCCCTGCTTCCTCCTGCTCTCTCTTATTGAAGCGGCTGCTGCGGCTGCTGCTCTCTTGCTCGCCGCCGCCGCTACTGCTGGGAGCCGATGAATTATTGATGGCAGCAAGTTCGAGGCAAAAGAGGGGCTTAGCTTAGTCGGGAGGATCTCTGTGCTTCTTTGTAATAACGGGTGTTGACTCCTGCGTTTTAAAGCCACCTCTTGCCAGTCGCCCTTTGGCACGGCTGGCGCACAGAGATCCTCCCGACTAAGCTAAGCCCCTCTTTTGCCTCGAACTTGCTGCCATCAATAATTCATCGGCTCCCAGCAGTAGCGGCGGCGGCGAGCAAGAGAGCAGCAGCCGCAGCAGCCGCTTCAATAAGAGAGAGCAGGAGGAAGCAGGGCGGGGAGGAAAAAGCTGGTGCGTGAGCCGTGCTTGCCGGCTGCCTGCAGAGAGGAAGCAGCGGTGACAGCGGCGGCCGCTGTGCCGGTAGCAGCCAGAGCAACGGCGGCACCGGTGGCGGCGCATTCGGGACTCTCCCTTCTCGCCACTGCCATCCCCAGCATTATGTTCCCGCAACACGTGGCGGCTGCCTCCCCGGCAAGGGCCGATGACGGCGAGGAGGACACGGGAGGAGGAGGACAGAAGGGAGGCGGAGGAGGCGAGGCAGGGAGGAGGAGACGCAGGCAGCGGAGGAGACGCGGAGGATGAAGTGGGAGCCTGCGCCGCGCTCTCCAGCTACCTCCTGCTTGCCTGCGCGCTGAGCGCCGCCCCGGTGGGTCTCAAGTGCTTTTCGCTGGGCTCCGAACTCAAGGGGGAGCCGTTCCGCCTGGGCACAGCGGCCAGCGCTTTCTACTCGGGGCTCCTGCTGACCGCTGGGATCTCGCTCTTGGGCTCCGTGCTCTTCTGCTGCCCCTTCTGCCGCCACCTCGGTCGCTCGCTCGCCGCCCCGCCCCATCCTTCACCCCAAAGCTCCAAACTCCGCAGAACCGCGAAACGCACCACTTACTGGAGTTTGACAGCTCTGGGGTTTCCCTCGGCTAGGGGAAAAAATCTTGCATAGTGCAGAAACTCTTCTCGCTTCGAGAACTTGCTAATTCTCGTGAGAAGAGTTTCTGCACTATGCAAGATTTTTTTCCCCCTAAACAGATTAGCCGAGAGACCACGGAGCTGCCGAACTTCAGTAAGTGGTGCGTCGTGGCCTGCCTGCACCCCAAAAATAATAAGCCATCCCCCGAAAATAAGGCCAGGGGCATTTTTTGGGGGTCAAAAAAATATAAGCCCCTGTCTTATTTTCGGGGAAACACGGTAGCACCCTAAGAGCAAACAGAACACCTGGAAATCACCTGGTGACAACCTCATGATTGCATGCAAATGGTCCCAGGTTCTGAGTTTGCATTTTGGGTAGAAATTAAACAATGAAAACTTTTACGTAAAACCATGTTTGTCTGGGGTTCTGTTGGCTGCCAATGGAACTCTCCAAAGTCCTAGAAGACCCCAATGGATGTTCAAGCAGTTGTGGTTAAATTAGCTCCCCAGTGCTTTTAGCTTCTTGACTTGTTAGATCTCAGAAGCTTCTCCTTGTTAGTTCTCCCATCTCTACTCCCATCTGCTTTGTTAGGATGTTCGCTACCCTCGGCTTTTGATTGATTTTTCCCATATCCTGCTCAGCAATCTATGAGCTTTCAATTCCAAATGGAGCAGTATATTAAGGGAACCAGATTTTTTGTGTTGTTGTTGTTGTTGTTTTTTAAAATGTCTAAAATGACTAATGGGCACCACGACACAACTCACATTCCGTCTTTTCGCCATGCCGGTTGCATGGGGCTGCCACAAACTGTATCTGGGAATCTGTAAAATTAAATATTTACATTTCCTCCGGAAAAAAACAATTGGGCAGACTCAAAACTAAGATAGCAAGCAGCTTAAGCGGTTGGCTTAGAATAAATTAAGCCAAACGCTAGCTAACCACACAACCATCCAGCCAAGGAACGTGCAGCTTCTATTTTAATCTGAGATGGAAAGAAGGTTTAGTCTTAGTAGCAAAGCATTTTAAAGGAATGGTCAGTAAAGGGTCAGCTATTGGTCACGTTGGAAGACAGTTTCTTTTCTTAACCTTCTTGGGACATTCCTGCTGCAGCAGCCCAGCCTTGTAACGCCAGTTGTACACTTGTTCAAAATCATTTTGCTCCTTTCCATTCTGGCTTGCTCCTTGTTTTAGGAGACAAGCAACATCCCTTCCTTTCTTTCTGCGTTCTTTCTGCGCCAACTCAGAAAGCTCAAACTGTCCAAGGAGCTGCTGATACAGTTCTGCAGAGGAATTATTGAGTCTGTCATCTGCACCTCTATAACTGTCTGGTTCGGTTCTGCAACCCAACAAGACAGACACAGACTTCAGAGGATAATTAGAACTGCAGAAAAAACAATTGCTGCCAACCTGCCTTCCATTGACGACCTGTATACTGCACGAGTCAAAAAGAGTGCTGTGAAAATATTTACAGACCCCTCACATCCTGGACACAAACTGTTTCAACTCCTACCCTCAAAACGACGCTATAGAGCACTGCACACCAGAACAACTAGACACAAGAACAGTGCAACAGATTGGTAAATGCCTGGAACTCACTACCTGACATTGTGGTTTCGTCACACCCCCCAAAAAAAACTTTACCCTTAGACTGTCCACTGTTGACCTCACCCGATTCCTAAAAGGTCAGTAAGGGGCATGCATAAGTGCACCAGCGTGCCTACCGTCCCTGTCATAATGTTCCCTCTTATCAGTACCCATCTTATGTATATAAACAATGTTATATCTATGCATATTACCAACACGTACTTGACAAAAATAAATTAATTAAATAAATAAATAAAATAAAGTTTTTTTCCCGAGCGCCATCACTCTGCTAAACAAATATTTCCCTCAATACTGTCAAACAATTTACTAAGTCTGCACTACTATTAATCTTCTCATCATTCCCATCACCCATCTCCTCCCACTAATGACTGTATGACTGTAATTTTGTTGCTTGTATCCTTACGACTTATATTGACTGGTTCCTAATATGATTTGATTGCTTATTTGTACCCGGACTATCATTACGTGTTGTACCTTATGATTCTTGACGAACGTATCTTTTCTTTTATGTACACTGAGAGCATATGCACCAAAGACAAATTCCTTGTGTGTCCAATCACACTTGGCCAATAAAAAATTCTATTCTATTCCTATTCTATTTCCAACTTGTCTCAGCAGGTTGAAGAAAGTCATGTCCACCACAATCCAAGGTCACATTAGAGTCAGTGTTAGAAGTTCTGTGAGATGACACTGCAGCTGCAATTGACATAACCTGTTTTTGATTTGCCCAGGGTGAGCTTCATGCTTTATAAGGTCATGGAAAATCTGAGTGTATGCATGTATCAGTAAATCCCTCTCTAGTTTGACATCAGGAATGAGTTATCTTCTTTTTTTTTACCCCAACATATATTACTTATTTGTGTGTACATACAACCCACATGAGCCAGTTTTTTAAAATGCCTCTTCCTTTGTCTGTTTTGCTAGTAATTTATTTCTGCGGTATTACCTTCCCGATCCCCTGCTGATAGAGTTTACATTTTCCGGTCTTTATTATGTTCATTTAGTTCTAAACTCTAAATCTAGTTCTAATCTGCAATCCCCGGGGTCTTCATTTTTAGTATAAATTAAATTCATAAACAATCAAGGCAAAGGGAAGCGCTCCCATTCCCTACCTCCCGCAAAGAGATAGGCGGTTCTCTGTATTTGTCATCGCTAAGTTCTAAATGCAAGAATGAAAATGCATCGCTAACAAATGGGGGAGAAAAAAAGGGACAAGAAAATAAGCAGCTGGAGAGGCCCGAAGAGGAGGGGAAAAAATTTGAAGGCTAAAGAAAAAGACACAGCATCATAGAAAGAGAGTATCCTTCAGGCGCAGAGAGAGGTGGGTTCCTCCTGGTTCGCACCGGTTCTATAGAACCGGTAGCAAACCGCTGGTGACGTCACGGAACTGGTTCTGTCGGTGCCGGTCTGTGGACGCCGCCATTTTTTTGGATTTGGGGGGGGGGATTTTTCCCCGGGTTTTTTTTTTCTTTTCCGCATGCGCAGAAGCCGAGTTTCCGGCACTGTGCATGCATCGTCATTTTGTTTTTGGCTTTTGGGGGGGGGGATTTTTTGGATTTTTTTGCCACGCGGCGCGGGAGGAAGCGAACTGGCAGCGAGGCAGGGGTGAAATCCTCCAGGTTCGCTCTTACCTGTGGGTTGTCGCAAAGCCGATGGAGCCCATGGCCCTCGCGGCGCGGGGCTGCCCCCGCCCGCTTCCCCCGCCCGCCTGGATGACATTTGCGTTCTTTTGCCCTCTGCGCATGTGCAAAGCGTTCGGCATGTGCAGAGGGCAAAAGAACGCAAATGGCGGCGTCCAGGTGGGCGGGGGAAGCGGGCAGGGGAAGCCCCGCGCCGCGAGCACCACCGGCTCCATGACGACCGACAGGTAAGAGCGAACGGGGAGGATTTCACCCCTGCAGCGAGGTAAGTTAGAACCCACCCCTGAGATGCAGATGTCTGCAACAAACTGTTTTAACAAACAGATGAAGAACTAATTCAAGGAAGGCTTTCTACAACATTGAGGAAAAAGCATGTGAGAACCCCGCTGGAATTATTTCCAAACTCTGCTTGGAATCTTCTCTCCCTACCACCAGGCCAATTGTTTTCAATAACTTCAGTTGGTTGTTAGTCTAACTAATAGCCCATTTAGCCCAGGCCTATCTAATCTGGCAGGAGTTTTCAAGTGCTCAATAAAACATTTCCAAGTCATCTCATTAAACAGACCTTTGAAAACTATATCGCCAAAGGGGCTGCAGAGTGAGCGTGCTGCAAGCTTTCCTATTACAAATGAGCTTGGAATGGTTTTCGTGTGGTTGGTTTCAGCATATTATGGCACATGAACCCAAGCCGTGCGACTTATGACACAAATCAGGGTGTGTGTGGTTTTTTTTAAAAAAAGGCATGGTGCAACTCAGGTTTGCTTAGTCTCTAGGCCAGGGGTCCTCAAACTTGGCAATTTTAAGACTTGTGGACTTCAACTCCCAGAATTCTCCAGCCAGCTGGCTGGAGAATTCTGGGAGTTGAAGTCCACAAGTCTTAAAGTTGCCAAGTTTGAAGACGTCTGATATAGACAGTCTTCAAATGTATAATTTTAAGTACCAGAATTCATAGCAATGGACATGTTTGCAATGGAATTTGGGAAGTTAAAGTCCAGGTTTATGGTGCCCATCTTCAGGAAATCTGGCTGAGAAAAACTGCATGATTCCAGTTCTTTTTTTAAAAAAATAGGTTATCCAGTTTTCCTCATTGTTGTCTTCCAAAGATGCCATACCCTAACTAATTATCCATAGCCGGCATTGCCAAAGTGATGGGAATTGCAGTTCATGGAATGGAATGGAATGGAATAGAATTTTTTATTGGCCAAGTGTGATTAGACACACAAGGAATTTTTTTCTGCTGTGTAAGCTCTCAATGTACATACAACAATAGTGATAAGCAACAAAGTTATAGTCATAACAAGATAAGGAGATAGGTAATAGGGAAGATGAGAGTAATGATGGTAATACTTCCTTTTTAGACAGTTTGACAGTGTTGTGGGAATTAGTTGTTTAGCAGAGTGATGGCATGGGGGAAAAACTGTCCTTGTGTCTAGATGTTCTTGTGTGCAATGCCCTACAGAGTCATTTTGAGGGTAGAAGTTGAAACTGTTTATCTAAAGGGAATTAAGTCAAGGCAGGTCAGTGTAGACTGTAGAGCTTATCCTCTTCTCCAAGGCCAGTCCAATCACTCAACAAATGAACACCTGTCCCATTCACTAGCATGGTCGGGAACCCTAATTAGAAACCAGCAGACCCATGAATTCTAGACCTCCCTTAGTCCATTCACTCTCTCTCAGTTCAGCCTACCTCCCAGGAACGTTATTGTGGAGAAAATGGGAAGAACATTGTGTATGCTATCTTGATACAAAACCAAAGGCACGCCCAGCCTTAAGCTTAAGTTTCAATTTCGATTCTCTGCACAGACTCAGAAGTGTTTAGCTCTCATTGGCTGACTTAGTTGCTATGCCTATTCATTGGCTAACCTTGTTAACATGGCTCTCCCAGTCATGAATATTCTAACACTAATGGCTGAGGAAAGCTACTCTAAAAGCTGTATCTAAAGAAGTCACTGTGGGAGCCTGGCGTTCTTCTGTAGGTGATGTCGCAGAGAAGGTTCTACTCTATTTCGTCACCAAACAGGTATCTGAAGGCTGTGGCCTCATCTATCCCATTATTGAATCCAAGGACAGAAATGATGTGGACCAACTGAAACTCTTTACCTAAACTTTGCTTTAATAAATTTGTAAGTCAGGGATAATTTGAATCGTGCTCAGTTCCACCACTCAATTCATGTACCACATTATTTGGCAATCTTCCTGGAGAAATGCTTCTGGAGATAATGTTTTAGGGTGTAATTCACCCACCATGCTAACCTATCATAGGTCTCAACATGGTTTGTTTAAATTAATGCAGATTATCAGGGTTTGGCTAACACGTTGAGTCCAAAGTAACAAAACTATACGTTTTAGCCTATTATGTTGTGTGACCCAGTCTTCAAGCAGTGCTTCCTGGGAAAACTTTAATTCTACTTATTTAACTAATCGATGTTACAACCGCCTCTTAAGAGGTTGGTCTGCAACGCTTTGTAAAAGAAAGCTACACCGTGTTTGGCTGAATTGTGCTTTAGTCTGTTGCACAAACTCTCTTACATACTGTAATTCATTTTTGGTTCTGTGGTTTGTGTGAATTCAGCCTACCATGGGTTTATATAGCCTTAGACCAGTGATGGCGAACCTATGGCACGGGTGCCACAGGTGGCACGTGGAGCCATATCTACCGGCACGCGAGCCGTTGCCCTAGCTCAGCTCCAGCGCGCATGTGCGTGCATGCCAGCTAATTTTTGGCTCACACGGAGGCTTTGGGAGGGTGATTTTGGCCTCCGGAGGGCCTCCGGGATGGTGGGGGGAGCGTTTTCGCCCTCCCCAAGCTCAAAGAAAGCCTCTGGAGCCTGGGGACGACACAAAATGGGCCTACTGGGCCCACTGGAAGTTGGGAAACGGGGGAATGGGGGGGTCACGCATGCATGTGCAGGGGGGTGGGTTAAGTGGGGGGCTTTGAATTATGGGTGTGGGCACGCACGAGCGTGCGATAGTGCGTGCACGCACTATTTCGGCACCCGAGGAAAAAAAGGTTCGCCATCACTGCCTTAGACCATAGCTATTGATTCCAGGACATTTATCTATGTCAGTCAATTCAGTCTTCCCTATTTTGCCCCCCCCCCCAGGCACATTAAAAATTAAACACCAGAGCTTGTTGGCTTAACTACACTGAAAAGAGGGCCCGAAATCTAGAAGTTAAGTCAGAATTTATCACCAGTCCTTTTAGCACCCAGACAAATTGCCCTGCTACCAAGAGAGAGAGAAGCAGCGAACCAAGAAAGAGTCCTGAGCCAGCACAAGAAAGCAATATGCAAGGATTAAAAAAAAATCAAAAACTTCTTTGTAGCTGAAGAACGCAGGGATTAAAAAAAAAAAGAGAGAGACCGCAGGACATCCTGAGAGAATCAAAGTTCAGCAGAGGTTGCCGTAATGAAAACTCAAAAGAAAACGCTGGAAAGAGTTTTTTAAAGCCAAGAACAGACAAGGTTCTTCGGAGGTTTTGACCAATATGAACTGCAATCCATTGACACATGCAGACAAAATGTCAAGCTTCAACCCACAGGGAGAATTGTACCGTTCAGGCAACTTCCTCCCAAAATTCTGGTAAATATGTGTTGTTGTTGTTTTTTAAGAAAGTGGGAAGCAATAACCAACTGCTGTGTTTTAAGAAAAAGCAGAAAAGTATTTAACCTCTGTGGCGTATCTTTTTTCCTTCCGCCCCACATAAGAGATAACCTGGCCCTTTCTGAGCAGCTGCTCTCTACTTGTTTTTTGCAACCATTCGTTTTGCTTTCGTGTTGTGCCTTATGGACTATGTGAGAACTCTTTTTCTCTCTCTTACACAGGAGAGAATTTTCTACAATTAGAAGAAGCAGCACCTTCTGTAATTACTATTGGTCCAAAGATTTGCAGTGCAGTCAAAGGTTCCATTTAAATCCAAGGCACTTAATCCTCTCCCAGACAACAAGTGCTCCAGGTGGAAAACTGCACAGCATTATGGTTTGAAGGATACTTTAAACGTGAATTGATTGCTTAAATATTTGCTAACAATGTTCCCTTCTTTTCTGGCCTCCTAATCATGTGGAGAAATCATGTACCGATACATCATAACCAGGGTCGAGTTCCTATTTTTTTTACTACCACTCTGTGGGCGTGGCTTATTTTGTGGGTGTGGCTTGCCAGCCATGTGACCGGGTGGGCGTGGGCCTCGGGAGCTTGGCAGTGGCCAGAGCAGCGGGGGGGGGGGGATTGCTCCACTCAGCAGCTCGAGAAGCCTCAAATGTGCGAAAATACCTAGGATCATCACACATTCGTGGCTTCTCGGACTGCTGAAGGGAGGGGAATGGAGATAGCTCCTGCCGCCCGTTCTTTCAGCGTCTCACGCGCTCCCTCAGCCATCCTCCCCTGCTTGGACTCACTGTGGGGTATGAAGGCAGCACATGTGCAGTGCCGGAAGCTCGGCTTCTGGGCATGTGCAGAAGAAATTTTTTTAAAAAAATTAAAAAAAAATTTTTTTAATGGTGGCACCCAGGCACCGGTAACTGACCGCACCGGTACTGTGACGTCACTAGCGGGCCGCTACCGGTACTATAGAGTGGACCGCACTGGTAGGAACCCACCACTGATCATAACCCTCGATAACTTATCAGTGTTATCATTCTCCTCAAACACAGGTTGACTTGTCAATCTCCGTCCTCAAATGTGGTACCCTCACCTCTTAGAAATTTCACTCACTTTATCCTAGGTTCCTTGCCTTTTGAAGCAATGCACCTTCCTTCCTGAGATTCATTAATTAGGAAAGACAATTGTCTGTGTTTTGATAACTGGGTTCACTTCACACTATGTCTTAACCATGATGTATTGCACCCAATTTACCAAAACTAACCAACAAGGTTCCTCATGACTTAAACTACTGCATAAGCCATCTGTTATTTTTAAGGACTTGCTGGGTTTGCACAATGTAATGAATAGGTTTAAGTTCCTGGTTTAAGCCAGGAATCTTGGTTTTCTTGATTCACAGCCCGTAAACCAGATGGATTCTACAAAACACACTCAGTTAATATATGTTTGGGTTTCGGTATGAATGAAGCCAGTAGCTGTACATTTGTATTAACAGACTCCCTAACCTAAAGGATCCTCTTTAACTCAGAGATGGGATAGAGTAAAAGAGACACTATTAAATTCTGATAAATCTGCCAAATACGATCAGCAAGGGGGATAAAATAAAGAACCTCAAAAGTTCCTGTTTTGCAGACATTTCAAAGCCTTCCCCTTGTGTTCATTAGCTTCTGCCCCAACCCTCCCAATAAATAAATAAATAAAGGCACCCACAGAGAAATCAATTAATCATATTGCAGCTGGGAAGAAATATATAAATGGCTTTATAAATGGTATTAAATTGATAAGGGCATGTTTTGCTGGGCAAAAATTAAATATTGATTCATTTCCAGCAGGCTGTCCCCTCTGGAATCCGTCTCCGGTTTATTTTTTCTGTGGGTTTTTTTTCCTTGCTTTTTTTGCCCTTTTCTTTCAGCTGTCGTGTTCTAGCTAAGTAATTGCCTTTTTGTGTCCTCTCCCTTTTGCAAATGTCTGCTCCTAGTCCCTCGGACACAAAAGTCTTCTGCAAAAAGTTGAAGTTGGAGATTAAAAGTTAATTGGCCCTGAGCCAAGGGGAGGAAGAACTGTCGAAAAAAAGCTTAGAGATGTGGGGAGGGGGAAAAAAATCTATTGGAAGAGCCACAAATTCAGCCAAGGAGGTGGATGGGTGTGGTGGAGGGATTGGGGGCAGCTTAGCCAAAGTAGACAATAGTAGACACTGTCATAATTTCTAAAAATCAACAGAGCCCTCCCAAAGGTGCTTTTCCAAAAGGCAATTAGACTTTCTTGGTTGTTTTTTTCTTTGAAAACATTTCACTTCTCGCCCAAGAAGCTTCTTCAGTTCTAACTTCTTCAGAACAGAAGAAGCTTCTTGGATGAGAAGCAAAACTTTTTCAAAGAGGGAAACACACACACACACACACACACACACACACACACACACACACACACACCCCAAGAATGTACGTAGCTTCTTCTCCGGTAATATCACACTACTAACCAGAGCATACAAAACATTCGCCAGACCAATCCTCGAATACAGCTCATCTGTCTGGAACCCACACCGCAGATCGGACATAAATACATTAGAAAGTGTCCAGAGATACTTTACGAGAAGAGTCCTCCACTCCTCTACTCGCAACAGAATACCTTATGCAACCAGACTTGAAATCCTAGGCTTAGAAAGCTTAGAACTACGTCACCTTCGGCACGACCTAAGCATAGCTCATAAAAGTATCCACTACAACATCCTTCCTGTCAATGACTACTTCAGCTTCAACCACAACAATACACGAGCACATAACAGATACAAACTCAAAGTGAACCGCTCCAAACTTGACTGTAGAAAATATGACTTTAGCAACAGAGTGGTAAATGCCTGGAACTCACTACCTGACTCTGTGGTTTCATCACCAAACCCCCAAAACTTTACCCTTAGACTGTCCACTGTTGACCTCACCCAATTCCTAAGAGGTCAGTAAGGGGTGTGCATAAGTGCACCAGCGTGCCTACTGTCCCTGTCCTAATGTTTCCTCTTATCAGTACCCATCTAAGTATATAAACAATGTTATATCTATGTATATTACCAACATGGACTTGACAAAATAAATAAATAAATAAATAAAAATGTCCAGTTATCTTTTGGAAAAGCACATTTGGGACAACCATGACCTGGATGGTTGAGAATCTCCAAAGACAGCAGAATCCTCCTTCGAATCTTTTGCTCAAGGAAGAATGTTAACATCTAAGAAACAACCTGAGCAATAATCTAGGTTTGGCCAAAGAGGAGGTGGCTTCCAAAATCCCAGCATCTCTTCTTCAAGCCAGCCAAGAATCTGCCTGTGCTGGAACAGATGGAGGCGCACAGGTCCAACTCTCAAGATGGCAACGTGCGCTCGCTAGAAAAATCTCAAGGTGGCATTTAGCCAGTCTGGAAAGGGGTCTTTCGTCCAAAGCATTCAGGCAGAAATGTCAACCTTTCACCTGTCCAGCATTATCCCCCTCAATACAACACAAGGCGTCTGAGCATCTGTAATGTAATGTATCTGTAATGTCTGTAAGATAACAACCTCAGCAGATCAGTGCAAAAACCAAAAAGGATCCGGCCCTGGTTTAAAAAGTCAAGCAAGCTGAATGGGATGACCGGTGTTTTCCTAAGCTAAAATGCCCCCTCCAGCGGGCAGGGGGTGGGGAGGACGCGCTGGGCTTCAACCCAAAGAAACATCTGCTATCAATTGCTTCGAGGCACCCATCCAGTCGAGGAGAGTTTGACTTGGCAGGCAACAGGCACCGCCAGCTTGCAGTCAATGGGGCATCGACCGGACAGTGGGGACGCAGGTCGGGGAGGGTCGGGAAGCCCAACCTGTCGCCCTGCATCTCCGTGCCTGCTCAGAAAGTAAGCGGCCCCGGTTGATGCAGCGGCCGGACCTCCCCGAGTCGACTTGGCGGTCAGGATCACACACCGCGCCCGGGGTTAAACCTCGCCAGACTTAGCCCCCCCAAAAAAGTGGGGGATAAAAAGAAATCTCAGCCCCGGACAAGCGATCTGGACCTCCCCCTTGGCAAGGAAGGAGAGCAATGCCTTCAAGCCTTCCGTTCCCATCGGACAAGGATCTCGCTCTTTTGCCTCCAAACCGGATCGGGACGGTTTACACACCGCTCCTTGCCCGGTTTCCACTTCGCGCGCCGCCTCTTTCAAAGGAGAAGAGGAGGGTCGCGGGAGAGAACACGAGTGGGAAAGTTCTTGCGGGAGCGCAGCGCGCGGGGCAATTGCGGGAAAGTGGGGGGGAGGGAAACCAGGTTAGGGGGGAGGGAAACCAGATGGGGATGGAAACCAGGTTAGGGGGGAGGGAAACCAGCTTAGGGGGAAGGAAACCAGGTTGGGGGGAGGGAAACCAGGTTAGGGGGGGAACCAGGTTAGGGGGGGAACCAGGTTAGGGGGGAAACCAGGTTAGGGGGAGGGAAACCAGGTGGGTAGGTGATCTCTCCCATCGACCCTCCACCCCTCCCCACGACCCCCCCTTTCTCTCCCTCCCTCCCTCCCTCCCTGGACTTGCAGCCCCGCGAAAGTTGCGCAGCTCACCTGCCCGAGGTTTAGGTAGCCGTAAGCCGAAGCCAACCGGTCCGCTTCGCCGGGGCCCCCTAGCACTTGCACGGCCCAATGGTTGGTGTAGTAGACGGTCCGGGAGCGCCCGGCCGGCAGGCAAGCCGGCAGCGCCGCCAGCAGGAGCAGGCAGGCTTGCAAAGAGCGCATGGCGGCGGCGAGGGAGTCCCGCGGGCTAACCGGAGCGCTCGAGACCCGCTTGCCAGCCCGGCGAGAGCGAATCGCGGCCAGGCGAGCGGCTGCCTTAGCCCGCCGGTGGGTGGAGCCTCGACTTCTTAAGGCCAGCCGGGAAGGGGCGGGGAGGAGACCGGGCTGGGGAAGGGGGGGGAGTGGCGGCCTCCCCCGTGCGGGAGTGGAGCTGCGTCCCGGGATCCCGGACAGGCAGTCGTTCCTCGCTGCCCGCCTCGGAGCTGCGGTGCCAGGGATGCTGCAGCAAAGAGGACGGGCAGCGGTTGCTGCTGCTGCTGCTGCTGCTTTGGGCATTCTGCCTTCGGCCCGCCAGCCAGCCTGAGCCGTTGGAAGCGGAGGCAGCGCCGCTCCAACGGAGGAGCCCAAGGCTGCTCGACTCCGCCGCCGCCGCCGCTCGGAGAGCTCCGGACCGAACCGACGGAGCTGGGATTGAGGTTGTGTTTGGGGGTGCACGCAACCCCAAACTCCTCCGCCCTCGAAGTCTCTTCCCGGGGTGTTTTGTGTGTGTGTGTGTGTGTGGTGTGTGTGTGTGTGTTTGCGAACTGGAGCCGACGCGGTGGAATCGGCCAAACGTCCCAGCCAAAGGCTTACCGAATATGTCTTGAATATTTTTTTATTCGCCGAAGGAGTTTTCAGCAAATTGCGTTTTGTGGACGGAGAGGAACTGCGCAAGGAACTGCGTTCCGGCTACCGCTTTTCTTTCTCCCTGTCCTACCTAGATGGGGGTACTTAAATGAACACTGTTCACCTCCTCTTTTTATTTCGGGTTCAAAGATTGGATTCTGCATGCCTGGGGGCCGGGTTGTGTAGATATTATTTATTTATTTATTTACATTCGGGTGTCTGCTAATGTTGAACGTAGTTTAGGCTTTGAACAAGTTGGTGGTGGTATAATAATAGGAAATCGAATTCCAAACGTGAGCTGCATCGCTTTCCTCCACCTTTCTCTCTTTCCGTGTGTGTGTGTGTGTGTGTGTGTGTGTGTGTGTGTGTGGTATGTGTGTGTGTGTGTGTGGTTTGTTTGTGTTTCCATTTTGCTCGATAAAAGGTTCTGGGTTCTGTTTAAAGCTTTTGCTCTGGTGACCTTGAGTTGCCCCATAAATAACTCCTTTCTACGGATTCCGAAGTAATAAAACCAAAACTCACATTAAAGCTAAAATATACAGCCTCCATAACAAAATAACAAGACTCTGGTGGCTTCCTAAAAGAGGAACAAATGTATTTGCAATATAAGCTTATAATAATAAATTTCTTTGCCTTTAAGGTGTCGCCCGATGTTTTAGCTGTTGTTGCAGAAGATTAACACAGCTGCCCGGGTGCAAAACCAACACAACTTTGTCTATAGAAATCATAATAAAAACAACAGCCTGGCATAGATTTGCTGTTATTTGAACAGGGAATCCATTCTTACTCAAACAAGGAATCCACTAAGCATTTAAATAGTCCTCGATTTACAACAGTTCATTTAATGATCATTACAACAACAGAAAAAAGTGACTTATGATCATTTTTCACAATCCTTTCAGCATCTCTATGGTCAGGTGATCAGAATGCAGACAACTTGGCAACCGACTCCTGTTTATGATGGTTGCAGTGTCTTGGGGGTCATGCGATCCCCTTTTGCGACCTTCTGACAAGCAAAGTCAATGGGCGAAGCCAGATTCACTTCACAACCGTGTTACTAATTTAACAACTGCAGGGATTCACTTGACAATTGTAACAAGAAAGGTTGTAAAATGGGGCAAAATCCACTTAACAAACGGCTCACTTAGCAACAGGGCTCCATTGTGGTCGTAAGTCAAGGACTATCTGTACCCCTTTAAAAGGACTTTCTTCAAAAAAAAAGTGAGCAAATGGTTGCAGCTCAGTGCAGGAAGTAGGTTTGCAATTATGAAGTCCCAAACTGAAACCCCAGAATTTCCAGAGCAAGTTGATAAAGATCACAAGGCTGATATAAAGACTGTGATCTCTCAGGTATATGCCAAGTAGGTCAAAAAAAAGTTAAGATGGTGGCCACAACCATCCAATCAAGGCCCTTTTTTTTATTATGCTGCATATGTAAAAAGGGGGCAGGATGTCAATCATGTGAGACCATTGTAATTTTTTTTAATAGCAATAAAACTTAGACTTATATATCGCTTTACAGCCCTCTCTAAGCGGTTTACAGAGTCAGCCTCTTGCCCCCAACAATCTGGGTCCTCATTTTACTCATCTCGGAAGGATGGAGTCCTTCCAACCTTGAGCCTGGTGAGATTCAAACTGCCAAATGGCAGGCAGCTGGCAGGCAGCAGAAGTAGCCTGCAGTATTGCACTGTAACCACTGCGCCACCGTGGCTCTTATCCCTTAATTCTCCCTTCCTGCAGACAGCTTGGTTTATTCATTCATTCATTCATTCATTCATTCATTCATTCATTCATTCATTCATTCATTCATTTATTTATTTATTTATTTGTCAAAACGTGTACAAGATAACAGGTATGATATAAACATAAACAAAAGCAAAGTAGGTATAGGTAAATTTGGACAGTAGGACAGGGACGGTAGGCACGATGGTGCGCTTATGCACGCCCCTTATTGTTGCCAATGGTCTTTAGCTGACTTCCCATCAATGCTAGCCTATTGTTTGCATTACCTTGCATTATTTAATAAATGGTAATTGACTGGGTGTATCCAACTTGCGAAGCTCTAAAGGCAAAGGGCATTTTACCCAGGTGTAATGTATGATTGCAGCTGAGAGCTCCCTCCTTGGAATCAGGAATTAGAGGCAAAAACATGCTCTATTGAATGACAGAGTTGGAAGGCACCTTGGAGGTCTTCTAGTCCAACCCCTGCTCAAACAGGAAGCCGTATACCATATGATTGTCCAATCTCCTCTATATTAGTTTAATTTATATCCTGATTTTCTTCCAAGAGTGCAAAGTATATAGCTTTTTCTCCTTATCTATTTTCCCAAGTTACAGATACAGATATAGATTATTAGAGTTGGAAGGGACCTTGTAGGTCATCTAGTCCACCCCACCCACCCACCCCCGCTCAAGCAGGAGTCCCTACACCATTTCGGATAAATGGCAGTCCAATCTCCCTTTGAAAGTCTCAAGTTGCCCCAGGACAGTGACTATCTCCACGGTAATTAACTCAAGTGATCTTGCAAAATTCAGGGCAGACAGAGTCCTAGTTTAATATCTTAATAACTGCATCACACTGGTGTCCTTTCAGATCTCTGAAGAACCTATAGCAGAGGTTCCATATAACAAAAGCCCTGGGAAACAAGATGGAACCCATTGGGATACAAAATCCAGGGATTTTGAACCACACATTCCTTCGCTATTTCTGGGATCATCCAGTCCCTCAGGGGAAGATCACAGCAAGCATAAACCTCCATCCTCTTCAAATTCAGCCACTAAATCTCAAGAGTCTTGCAAGGTCATCAAGGTAGCCAGCTAAGCCAACAAAGGAATGGCCATGTCGGGTAGTGGTTTGCAAAGATCTCTTACTAGCCATTTTCACACACACACACACCCATAATTTGATACACTCCAACTTCAAATGGATATTTTCATGGCAATAGAAGTTGAGGACATTCTGACCAGCTTAAAAGAATTCAGAAAG